>CM077643.1:304236918-304609418 GCA_039707465.1 Rhabdophis nuchalis | reverse complement strand
GTGAACCTATGGCACGTGTGCCAGATGTGGCACGCAGAGCCCTCTCTGTGGGTACACACGCCATCACCAGCTGCTCTTCTGGTTTCCAATGTGCACATGCACACCAGCCAACTGGTCCTTGTGGGCACTGGAGCACTGGAAAATGAACAAAAAAACAGACAAAAAACAGGCAGTTTTGGGGGCCGTTTTCAAGCAGGTTTTTTGCCCCCAAATGGCCTGAAAATGACCCCCAAAAATGACCCGGAAAACAGCTCCAAAAAATGCCCTGAAAACAGCCAAAAAAGAGGCATGCACGTGCCAACCAGCTGGGCTTCTCATTTCCGGTGCTCTGGTGCACTTTTCAGTTTGGCACTCGGGGCCAAAAAGGTTCGCCATCACTGTTATAGGGTATTCTATTCAAATTCACATTTGTTTAGTTTGTTTTCTGTACAGGTAGATCTCCACTTGCAACCATTTGTTTAGTGATTGTTACGATGGCACTGGAAAAAGTGACTTATGACCATTTCCCACACTTACAACCGGTACAGCATCCCCCCCCCCCCCCATAGCCATATGATCAAAATTCAGATGCTTGGCAACTGGCATGTACTTACGATGTCCCACTGTCCCAGAGTCATGTGATCCCCTTTGGTGACCTAATGACAAGCAAAGTCAAAGGGAAAACCAGATTCACTTAACAACTGTGTTATTAAGTTATTGTTGTGGCCGGCAGAGCTGGCAGCAGATTCAGACAGTGAGGAGGTTGGGGAGAAACATGGGCCAGTCCTGGAGTCTAGGGAAGGCTCTGATGAAAGCTGTGTGTTGGAGGTGAAGAGGGGGCTAGAGCCGTATGCCAGTTATCAGTTGCCTTCAGAATCAGACATCAGTGAGGCAGATGAACAGCTGGAGCCTATTCCCAGTGTGTGCATGTGCAGAGTTGCTGGACGAAGGGAACAGTTAAAGAACAGGGTCAACTTGGAAGTAAGGCCATAGGTGGACGATGAATGGCCTCTCCCAGAGGAAATAAAAGAGGAGGGAAAGGGGAGTGGAGTTTGCAGGAGACAATTAGTTCACGAGACTCCTTGCCAAGCTTTGCAGATATCGGCTTGTCAGCTCTCCAAGCCAGATAAGGTCTGTGAATGTAAATCCTCCCTTGAAAGACTTTCCTGGATGTCAATGAGCAGAATTCACAGTAAATTAATAAAAGGGTTGTTGTTGCTTTTTGTCAGGACAAGGAGCTGCTTCATGGTTTGGGGAAGCCAAGGTCAGAACACTTATACAACTGTAGTGATTCACCTAACCACTGTGGCATAAAACGTTGAAAAATAGGACAAAACTCACCAACTGTCTTGCTTAGCAATGGAAATTGGGGTCATAAGTTGAGGACTACCTGAAATTGAATTGTAATTGTAGATGAGAGTAGGTCTTTGAAGCTTTGTCAGCGGTTATCACAAAACCTCTTCCCTCTCCCAGTGCTATTTGGAATGGCATCCCTGGTGGACACATGTCTCATAAAAATGTCAGCATTACTTCAGCTGGCGTCTTTTCTTTTCCTCTCCCATGCTCATCAATCTGTGCATTCTTCTGACCGAACTGTGGAATGTGAGAAATGTGCGCCATAATAATTGCTGGTTTGTACGAACACCCATGCCTTGTGTTAGGTTCACTTGAGATGAAATTCCCTTTGAAGAGACTTGTGGCTTTTAATCATTCGGTGCTCCAGGCCAGGGGTCTCCAACCTTTGCAACTTTAAGTCTGAAGGACTTCAGCTCCCAGAATTCTCCAGCCAGCAAAGCTGGCTGGAGAAGTCTGGGAGCTGAAGTCCTTCAGACTTAAAGTTGCAAAGGTTGGAGACCCCTGCTCCAGGCCAAAGCAAATTCTCATATCTCCCTCTGCATAGTCCCAATCAGAGACACTAGAGGTCATGGCACCTATTTACTTTTTTTAGAAAAACGTTTCTGCTCATCTTGACCCATCACTGTTGCCCTGCCAATAGATAAACCCACTTCCTCAGTAGAGACTACAGTGCTTGATATGAGTGAATGGGTTTTGTCCCATTGATAGCTAGTTCATCACTGGAATAATATTTGGGTTAACATAGCAGCTCAAAACTCACTGGTATGGAACGTGTGGCTTAGAATATTTTAAAGATACCCGAGGAAAAATATATTCAAAGTTATGGGAATTATATGGGAATGCACAAGAGTTTAATATTGGTTTTAAGTTCAACCACATAGTCTAAATTTCACTTATCCTGATTTCTTTCACATGTTTTACCTAGTCTGGTAGGTAGTACTCAATGGCTAAAAGATACATGTGATATTGTTATAAAATAGCTTCTGAGTTCTGCCCAAATTCTTATTGCTGGTTATTGCAAATGTAACTAGATTAACAAACAGTAGTGGATCTTAGGGCAAAATAAACTTGCTATTGCTTCCATTGCCACTGGCATTAAAAGTAAAATGGTTTGCATGCAAACTCAAAATGCATTTTCATTTGTGTGTGTGTATGTGTCTGGGGAAAAATTCATTTTCAAGTCAATATCAGAATAATTTCATAAACATACTGTATATTTCAAAATAGGAAAATAATAGTGGTAAAAATCAATACAATAATAGGTTGGAAGGGGTATCATACAAAGAATATCAAATGTGTTATTCCAGGGATCCCCAACCTTTTTGGCACCAGGGACTGGTTTCATGTTAAAAAAGTTCCGTGAACTGGTGGCCATGGCTCGGCCGGCGTACAGGGGCAGCAGGGGGGAGGGGGAACAGGCGGCGCATGCGCGCGTGGGGGAGTGATTGGCTTACTCACCCCTCTCGGGTCCCAATGGTGCGAGCAGCTGCGCCTGCACTCTCCTGCCCCTGGTGCGTGCTCTGCCCATGGGGTTGCCCCCTCCTTCCTCCTCCTCCTCTTCGGCTCTTTCTAAGAGTTGCGCCGCTCACTGAGGCCTGGTTCCTATCAAGCCACAGACCAGCACCGGTCCACAGCCCGGGGGTTGGGGACCCCTGTGTTATTCAACAAAACATGAATCTAGTCCATTGTTCTTTTGCGCAAAAGTTTTGGAAAGATCTACTAGCAAGCTATGCTGATCAAAAGGGAACGTTTGAGCCAAACTGATGGTGCAGCTACGCAAAATGATGAATTACAGTAGTGTCCTTTAGCACAGTTTCCCGCCGTGATAGTGTGTTTGACCTTGAAAAATGCACCCTATTACAATTCGGCTGCAAATGTCTCATGCAAACCCTGTAGAGCCATGGGTCTGCAGGACTATTATTCCACAGGGGCATAGCGGGCCGGGGAGTGTCAAAATTTTCATAGGTGTGACACTCCAATCAAAGACCTACAACGTTCTGTACAAGGATGGAAATTCCATCCCAATTGCTTCATCTTCCAGTGAAATTAGGAACATGTTTTGCTTAAACTCCACATGCATTTCTCCCAAAGAGTGGAAGCCCACAGATCTTATGATGCTGACTATTTGTGTAAACTGCCAGATTTTTGTTAAAAGTTGTGTGTGGGCGGAGGGCAGATTGCCTATGCCAGTGATGGTTAACTTTTTTGTCGTTGGGTGCCAAAAATGTGAGTGTGGCGTATGTTAATGTGCACGCATGCCGCCACCCATAATGCAAAGCGTGCCAACATATGCGCATGTGCCCAGAGCCCCCTCCCCACGCGCACCGCACTGCTTGCCTCTAAGCTGAGCTTGGTATTTTCTCGGAGGGGGGGGGCTGGGGGCAAGCTGTTTTTGCCATCCCCAGGCTTCAGGAAAGCCTCCGGAGCCTGGGGAGAGTGAAAAACAGGCCCGTTGGGCCTACTGGAAGTTTGGAAAGGAAAATCAGATAGCTGACGGTTTGTGTGCCAGCAGATATGGCTCTGTGTGCCACCTGTGGCACGCATGCCATAGGTTTGCCATCACAGGCTATGCTTCTGAGTTTGGCTAAGTCAGAGGTTTTCAGACTTTTTTAGCCCATGGATTTAGACCAGGAGTCTGCAAAGTTGGCTCTTTTAAGACTGGTTGCTATTGCTTCCATTGCCACTGGCATTAAAAGTAAAATGGTTTGCATGCAAACTCAAAATGCATTTTCATTTGTGTGTGTGTATGTGTCTGGGGAAAAATTCATTTTCAAGTCAATATCAGAATAATTTCATAAACATACTGTATATTTCAAAATAGGAAAATAATAGTGGTAAAAATCAATACAATAATAGGTTGGAAGGGGTATCATACAAAGAATATCAAATGTGTTATTCCATGGGTCCCCAACCTTTTTGGCACCAGGGACTGGTTTCATGTTAAAAAAGTTCCGTGAACCGGTGGCCATGGCTCGGCCGGCGTACAGGGGCAGCAGGGGGGAGGGGGAACAGGCGGCGCATGCGCGCGTGGGGGAGTGATCAGCTTACTCACCCCTCTCCTGCCCCTGGTGCGTGCTCTGCCCAGGGGGTTGCCCCCTCCTTCCTCCTCGGTTTTCAGACTTTTTTAGCCCATGGATTTAGACCAGGAGTCTGCAAAGTTGGCTCTTTTAAGACTGGTGGACTTCAACTCCCAGAATTCCCCAGCCAGCTATGCTGGCTGGGGAATTCTGAGAGTTGAAGTCCACCAGTCTTAAAAGAGCCAACTTTGCAGACCCCTGATTTAGACAAAGTCTCAGAATCAAGAGGCAAAGCTGTAGTGATAAAAACTGGGCTGCCCTGGAGTGAACTTTAATTCTTTAGCCCTTAGTCTCTCAGATAACGTCAAGTTGTTTCAGAACACTGAAACATATTTTTTTTTAAAGATCCTGAATAAGTCATGCTCAAGGCAAAAGCGAGAGGCAAGACTTTTGATTGAGGGGGTAGGAGGACCAGGGAGTTGCTTGCATTGTCCTAACAAGTACATCCCATTGAAAATCATATTCAGATTAATCTTACGAGACCAATTGTTAATATAAAGCCATATCATTCACTGTGGAATAAGGTTACATATTCTATAAAAATTCTTGCTTTTTCTGGTGCTGATTATGAGTTGAGAGTGAACAATAAAACCATTGACAAGGTAAACAAAAAAATAATTTGGATGCAATTCAGCACAATCATTCTTTGCTTAACACAAACCTGCATATTTCCCATTTCTATTTTTCCTGTGTACGTCATTCTTGGCACCCCTAACATGCAAATTCAAATTTATATTGAGCTGGAATCCCAAATATCCTGCTAACTGAGAAAATATTACTGAATAATGTGAATGGCTTTTATTGTAACCCAGACTAAATGTAAGAAGTTTTTAATAGAATAAATTTTCTCCTAGATGCTGCTTGGAGTGTCCAAACGTGGGGTTATCCTCAGCTTGCTGCCCATTGGACTGAGTTTCACTTTGATGTGTAGCCACGCCTCTTGCCTCTGCATAGGGCCAGTTCTAAAAACGAAGGTAGACCAGAAAAAACGCAGAACAACTGGAACAACACTAGTCTTAACCTTCAACAAAACATGGGACCAGTTCCCACCACGCCCAGGGTAGGATTTGGACACTCCGCAGCATCTAGAGAAAGACCATTCACAGGTAAGACCAATGGTCATTCTCCTAGATGCTGCTTGGAGTGTCCAAACGCGGGACATGCCAACGCTATGCTGTCCCTGGGAGGGGAGATTCGTCTGAGTGGGAACTGGGAACATCAAGGACCCTCTGGAGAACACGTCTGCCGAAGGAGGCCTCCGAGGATGCAAATACGTCCAGCTTGTAGTGTCTGATAAACGGCACAGGCGAGGACCACGTAGCGGCCCTGCAGATCTCGTCTATGGGGGCCTGGGTGGCCCAAGCAGCCGTGGTTGCAGCGCTCCTGGTGGAGTGAGCGGTAATACGTGGAGGTACAGCTCTGGACCGGTGCTCATATGCCAGTGTAATGCAGGCACGCAGCCAGCGCCCAATCGTGGTAGACGTGACCTTGCGACCCATGGACACCGGCTGAAAGGAAACGAAGAAGGATTCTGACTTGCGGAATTCAGCCGTTCTCTTCTTGTACATCCGCACCGCCCTGCGAACGTCCAACTTGTGCCACCTCCTTTCCCTGGGGTGAGAGGGGTGCGGACAAAAGTCAGGTAGGACGAGCTCCTGGGATCTGTGAAACAAGGAGTTGACCTTGGGCACAAAGGTCGGGTCTAGTCTGAGAACCACCCTGTTTGCGTGGACCACACACAAGTCCTCCCGCACGGAGAGGGCCGAGAGTTCCGAAATTCGCCTTGCAGATGTGATTGCTATGAGGAACACCGTCTTCAAGGTCAGGTGGCGCAGTGACACGGAGCGCAATGGTTCGAATGGCGCCTCAGTCAGGGCCTGGAGGACGAATGGTAAGTCCCAGGTCGGATATCTATGGACTGTTTGGGGCCGAATGTTCGAGGCCCCTTTCAGGAAACTACGAACCCCTGGATGTCTGCTGAGCGGCAGGGACCCACCGGGCGACAGGATGGTAGCGAGAGCAGCCACCTGCCTTCTCAGGGTATTGGGGGCGAGCCCCTTGTCCAAACCCTCCTGCAAGAAGTCCATCACCTGAGGTGTGGAGGCCTTAGCCGCAGCGATGTGCCTGGCACGGCACCAGGTAGAGAAGGTGGACCATGTAGTCTCGTAAATGCGAACGGTGGCAGGACGCCTGGAAGCCTGGATCGTTCTTATCACCTTGTCCGAATAGGCCATTCGTCTCAGGACGATCCCCTCAAGTGCCAGACGGCTAGTTGGAAGCACTGAGGGTCCGGGTGACGAATGGCCCCTTGTATTAGTGACACCTGGTTCGGAGGAATGCGCCAGGCCTTCTCTACTGACAGGCCCACTAGATCGGCGAACCAGGACCGTCTGGGCCAATGGGGAGCGACCAGGATGACCTCCGCCCCCTCCGAGATGATTTTCCGGACTACCTGAGGAAGCAGCGGGAGAGGAGGGAAGGCGTATAGCAGGCCTGCGGGCCAACGACACCGGAGGGCGTTTGTCCCTTCTGCTTGCGGGCACCGGAAACGGGTGAAGAACCTTGGCAGGTGCGTGTTCTGCGGGCTGGCGAACAGGTCCAGGACGGGCAGGCCGAATCTCCGGGAAATCTGCTGGAAAAGATCCGGGTGCAGCTGCCACTCTGAGGTGTTGATGGTGGTCCTGCTCAACCAGTCCTCCGTCACGTTCTCCTCACCCGCAATGTGGTCCGCTCTCAGGGACAGGAGATGCCTCTCTGCCCACCTGCCCAGAGCCTCCGCCTCCGTCATAAGCGCCCTCGACTGTGTGCCTTCCTGGTGGTTCACGTATGCTCGGGTGGCGATGTTGTCCGTCAGGAGAAGGACATGGGACCCTTCTACGAGATTGCCGAAATGCCGCAGAGCCAGCCTGGCCGCCCGGAGCTCCAGCCAGTTGATGTTGTGGGCGAGCTCCCGTTGAGACCATCTGCCCTGGGCCACATGGTGATGCAGATGAGCTCCCCAGCCGTAAAGGCTGGCGTCCGTCGTGATGGTGACACGGTCTGGCTCCTTGAAAGGCGACCCCTCTCTTAGGGCAGGAGACCTCCACCACCTGAGGGACCGAAGCACTGGGGGTGGGACTGTCACCCGTCTCCTGGAGTTGCTGATCTTGCGTCGTTGAAAAGGAAGCAGAAACCATTGTAGCTCCCGTGCGTGCAGGCGGGCCCAGGGAACAATGGCTATGCACGAGATCAGCTTCCCCAACAGCTGGGAAAGCGTCACAAGTGGGACCAGTCTGGAATTCTGGACCAACCCCACCAACTTCACAATGCTGCAGATGCGCTCCTGTGAAAGAAAGACTTTGCAGGTCTTCGAGTCTATGATGGCACCCAGATGAAGTATGGAGAGGGTGGGCTGCATGTGACTCTTCTCCCGATTCACCGAGAACCCGTGGTCCTCCAGGGTGCGGATGGTGCAGTCCAAGTCCTTCAGGGCCTGGTCCCTGGAAGGTGACATCAACAGGATATCGTCCAAGTAACAAACCAAACGTACAGGTCTGGATCGAAGATGCGCCGCCACTACGGAGAGGACCTTCGTGAAGGTCCTTGGAGCCGATGACAAGCCGAAAGGTAGGGCCTTGTACTGGAAGTGCTGGCCGGCGAACTGAAACCTCAAGTATCTGCGATGCGCCGGGTGGATGGGAATATGCAGATACGCCTCCTTCAGGTCTATAGAGGTCAGGAAGTCGTTCTGTCGTACGCATCCCAGGATCGTCTGGAGGGATTGCATCTTGAAGCGCTTGTATTGCAGATACCGGTTCAGCTTCTTCAAGTCCAGAATGGCCTTGACCCCCCCCCCCATGACTTGGGGACTAGGAATAGGATGGAATAAAACCCCTTGCCCTCCTGCCCCCCGGCACCGCTTCTATGGCCGCTATCTCCAGTAGGTGACCGATCTCCGCCCTCATGAGCTGTTGCTTGTGCGGGGACCTGGGAAGGGGGCAGCTGATGAATCTCCGCGGGGGAAAGGATAGGAAGTCGAGGGTGAGGCCGTGTCGGACCACATTCCGGACCCAGGCGTCCGTCGTGGTCGCCTCCCACGTGGACGCATATTGCTGTAGGCGTCCGCCTATGGGAGGGATCCCCCAGGGGTCACTTGCTCTTCTTGAAGGGACGGTTGGCCTGACCACCCTTGAAGGACCTACGCTGACCTTGGAACCTGGACCTGTCCCTGTAGGCCGGCCTGTCCTGGGAACGATCTTGGGCCTGGGGGTAGGTTCTGGAGGCCCCACCCGAGGTAGAGGGAGCCTCCGTAGACCGAAAGGGCTGTCTACGGTAGGAAGACTGATTCTTCCGGTCCTGCTTCTTGGTGACAGCCGGCAGAATCTTCCGCTTATCCTTGGACTCGATTAGGAAGGAGTCCAAGGCCTCGCCGAAGAGCTTGCCACCCTTGAAGGGGGCCGACGCCAACTTCCACTTAGCCTTCATGTCCACCTGCCAATGGCGGAGCCACAGCAGACGGCGTGAGGTGACATTGGATGCTAGAGCCCTGGATGAAAACTTTGTGGAATTGAGCGAGGCGTCGCAAGAATATTCCACCGCAGCGATGATCTTATTGACCCTTTGTCTCGACCTAACCTGTCTCTCAGGCAAGGAGGCCAATAGCTTCCTGAGCCAGAATAGGGCTGCCCTACTAAAGTACGACGCAGAGGACGAGGCCTTCATGGCCCAGGCAGTGGCCTGGTGTGTCTTGTGACAAGACTTCTCCATCCGCCTGTCCTCCGCCTTAAGCCCCTCCACCAGCTCGGCCGGGAGTGAGGATGTGGAGGTCAAAGACACAATGGGGTCATCAACCTGCGGGAGAGCCAGAATGGTCTCCATAGCGTCCTCAACAGCGTACAGCTTTTTATCCACGCCGCTGGGGTGTGCCATAGTAGCGGGCTGAACCCACTGGCGCTGAATAATGTCGAGGAACAACTGAGGGGCCGGCACCAATTCTTGGGGAGGTGTAGGTTCCCTAAAGAGACCCGCCCCAGGGTGTCCAGGACCGATGACGATGGCATTGTCCTGATCAGAGGCCTTCTTATCAGATTGAGCCGGTAGACCCATCTGCACGGCCGACTCCCTAGCCTTGGTCAAGATAGCCTTGAACATGATGGGGTTAAACAGCCCCTTGGAAGCGGGGGCCTCCGGGGTGGAGCTCTCATCCCCTGAAAGGTCGGGAGCCCCCTGGGTAACCACCTCCTCATCATCCTCCCCCTCGGATGCCTCGCTAACTGCAGAAGAGGCAGAAGGGGAAACGCCACCCCCCTGGGCAGGAACCACCTTCCTAGGTGCCCTGGGCTTGGGGGTAGAAAGGAGGGGTAAGGAAGCCACTAATTGCTTCATGCAATCCGTGATGCCCTGCGAAATGGCCTTGGACACAACCTCCTGCATGGCCGAGGGCAAGGCAGTCTCAGCGGGTGCAGAAATGGGAGTGGCCGGAGCCACTTCTTCCTCATCCACTGACTCCTCCCACTCCCCCACCATGGAGGACTCCTCCTCCTCTGGTTCCTCCTCCTCTAGCTCCACTTCCATTGAGGGGACTGGAGAGGCAAGGGAAACCCTTGAGTGATTGGGGGAAAACCCAAAATCCCCATCACCAGTGGGGATGGATTGGGTCTCCCTACGAAGCTGTGGGGCAGGGGGGGTCTTATCTGTCACAGCCTTGTCCCTTCCAGAGCCTTCTGGAATTGCTGCTCTAGAATCCTCAGCCGTCTATCCGCCAGTCTCTCATCAGCCTTGGTGGCCTTGGCTGCAGGCCTCTTCCCCTTGTCAGGACAGGGTGCAGAATCGCCCTTGGCAGCAGGGTTGGTCTTGCTACGCTTGGAGGCAGGTTCTCCTGTTTGCTCACTGGGATCAGCCATGAAGTGGCTGAAAGAACAAGAACAAACAATTAAATCCAGTCAAGGCACCCCAATCCCACCAGGGAAGAATCAATATACACTTTAAAACAAGAAGAAAACTGGAACCTGGTTTTGGCGCCAAAATCAGACCCAAAAGTCTCAGGTGTTGCAGATCTGCGCTGGAGTAGACCAGGGAATGGCAACTGAATCTGCCAATCTCCCTGCAGCCGCTGGGAAGGATCTCTTCTGCTGCCCCAGGGGATCCTGTCCGGGACTCCCAGAACTAGAACCACCCCAGGAACGAAGCAGCGGCGATCTGCGAAGAGGAGTCGGGCTGCGGCAGAAAAATGGCGGCAAGTTTAAAACGCGTGCCTTTTTTCCTTTGCGAACGGCCGCCTAAGCTCAAACCGGCACTGGGGAAACAACGGGCTGAAAAACCTCAGTAGAGGCTTCCCTAGGGAGGAAAACCCCCGATAGTCAAGTTGGGGGGTCCTATCTAGCTACCTAGCCCCCTTAGAAGCTTACCAGCAGCCGCTGGCAAGCCCTCCCAGTGCCAAGCCGCTCCGCAGAAAAAAGCGGGAAACGGCCGCGGTTTGAACAGCCCGCTCCGCGCAACGAAGACAACGAAGACAGGAACGAAAACAAAAAATCACCTATCTAACAGAACTACACACAAAAATAACAACAAAGGCTACACTAACTCACTGCTGGGGAGGTCAGATTGCTGGCAAAGGACTGCAGACTCCCCAGACGCGTCCGATAAGGGCGACTGAGTTTTTAGAACTGGCCCTATGCAGAGGCAAGAGGCGTGGCTACACATCAAAGTGACCATTCACAGGTAAGACCAATGGTCATTCTTGAGGAAAGTTCCTTGTATTACTTACTTCCATGGAGATCTGTGGTTCAAATTATTCTCATATCAGTGCTGTATTCACACAGCCTATTCCTAGGCTAGAATTCAAGACCCATTAGTGTGCAGGTATTGGTTCGCAAGCTACACTAGTCCAGCAATATCCAGTTAGATCCCTAACATACTTAAATTGTATATATATAGTGGCAAGCAAGCTGATTCAGATATGATATTACTTATATCTAATAATACCAGGCATCTAAAGAATCCCTTTACACTTTGTCCTTGTGATTTATAAAAAGTTTTCAGTTACAGTGGAAATGAACTAAGTATTCACTCTATGAGCAATGAAACTGACTTTCAGTAAACAGGAAATAAATGCATTCTTGCCCTTGTCTCCACAACCCTATAGTCATAAGAGCACGAAAGCAATAATGTACAATTCATAATTGATATGCACCCTGCAGCAAAATCCTGGAATGCATTCTGTATGCATTCCTGCAGTCTGAGCTTGTTTCTTTTCCCTGAAGTTCATGTCATCGGCTTAAAATATGGTACAAACAGAGTCTCTGTAGTACATGATTTACCAGTATCAGCGCACAAATAAATTATACACATAGCCACCCACACACTTTTAGGGCTGCTAACTGTAAGCAGAAGGTCAAAAAGAAATAACATGCAGACAATATAGATTATTTCATTCACGTGACCCATTTTACACAAATATGTAAGATTTTCAAAAAATGGGAAAAATTACTTTGAATTCAGTTACACCCATTAACAGATCTTAGCAGTTTTCTTGGCATGGTATGGAAATGGTTTGCCTTTATTTTCTTGTGTGATGTTTGTTAGTTTGTCCATTTTTACTTCTCCATCAAGAAATATGTGGGAAATATTAATTCAATTCAGAAAAATAACCTTTAAAAAGTATCTTAAAAAAGAGCAAAGTTAAAGACAGAATCATTTTACTTTATCACTTTAACACCTTTTTCAGGTGTTGTGAGATATATTCTCCTACCCTCCCCCAAAAAAGGAGCGACACTGGCTTATTTGCAATAGAATATTTTATTTATTTATTTATTAAATTTATATCCTGCCCATCTCTCACTGCAAAGTGACATCAACATTAATTAGAGGGCAACAGATCACTCATCCATCAACTCAGTTCCATGAACAAACTCATTGAATTAAAAAAAAACAAAACCACATAGCTCCAGATCATATAATTACAGTTGTACTATGGTACTCAACTACTTTGAAACTCATCAAATTTTGTATTCAATCCATTTTGATATGAAAATTTTGTCCTGGTACTCACCATTTATTTGGTACTCGATGCACAAGTTAGAACTTGTTGGTGTCAGTTGCCTTGTAACCCACTACATTATTCCGTATGGGAAAAATGTGTTTGTTACTCATCGCGCCTCCTGGAACCAATTAACGCTGAGTACCGAGATACCGCCATATACTTTATCTTAAGTTTGTCAAGCTAAAATGAATTTCTTCTTTTCACAAACCTTATGCCTTACTATTTGAACTGAAATTTCTTTGTTTCCCTTTCTTTCTTTCCTTTCTTTCTTTCTTTCCTTTCTTTCTTTCTTTCTTTCTTTCTTTCTTCTTATTTACTTACTTACTGTACTTATTGATTTATTTTATTGATTTATTTTATTTCTAAACTGCTTCATTTCCCTTGCTCTGTTTAACCTCTGCATTTCTACTGGCTAAATACTAAAGTTAGGTGATTTCAGAAATACTCCATTCAATTTTTTGCTACTATTGAAGCAGGCTATATAAACAAATCTCCCTTCATTCATTCATTATTTCTTGTAAGCCAGGCTATCTGTGGGTTCTTAATTTCCATTGATTCTGCCATCCTAACCCCTGCACATTTGCAGAAAGATTTTACATGTACATTCAACTACAAGGGGATTTGTGGAAGGATTTTCAGCATTTTCATGACAACTCCATGGGTTTTAGTGAATTATCATTGTGAGATAGGTTTTTCTATATTCTTCAAATTTTATTTTCTTTAAAAGTTGCAGGATGTCTTTTTTTTTTTTAAACTAACATAATATTCTGCAAAATGAATCTCTGGCAATAAGCTTATTCGTTTCTCTTTTTTTATCCAAATAAGATCTGATTGTGGGGAGAATATATTTGAAATACATTTGCTATGTTATCTAACCTAAACAGTTGACACCTTTTTTGTAGGTCTAAATTGTCTCCAGATGGTTTTAATAAGAGCTCTTTTGAAGTGCAAGTTTTTATTCTTTCATTTATCTTGGCTTTTCATTCTGTAAAGAAAGGCTAATTGCTCAGCCTGTTATGATAGATCAGCTCCAAATTTCATGAAATCATGTGGTGCAACATCAAATTGTGCAGTGTGGGAGAAAGAGAGAAGAAAGGGAAAACGGGTTGCAGTTTCACAACTTCTGTAATGATGGTCTGCTTAAGCCCTGTGACAGATACAAGCAGTAAACTCAACTATCTCCAATCTTACTAAAAGAAAGCTTATTTATCTGCTGGATAAAGGCTAAAAAGACAAATAGATGATTAATAAGAACAGGAATGTAGCCTTCTCCACAAGACAGGGGAATTAATTTTCTTTGCTTTTGAAAATCTGAAGCTAGGATTTATGAATCACAGTGCTGATAATGGATTTGGTTCGCTTTTTAAAAATAGATAGTGATTTTTCTATCAACTTTTGTGAGGTAGTGGAAAGAAGACATGGAAGACGAAAAGAGAAAATTCTTGTTTTCCTTTCATTATAATTCCAAATAAATGTAAAGTTTATTTTCAGGCCAAATTTCTCCCAAGATAGTTTTTGAAAAAATAACATAGCTTCATAGAAGAATAAAATAGAATAGAATTCTTTATTGGCCAAGTGTGATTGGACACACAAGGAATTTGTCTTTGGTGCCTATGTTCTCAGTTTACATAAAAAGACAAGATACATTCATCAAGAATCATAAGGTACAACAAAATTGGAATATTATGCTTCTGATTGACAGAAATCATACTGTTCAAGTAACAAAATATCTTTCTGTGACTCTTGCATGTTTGATCCATTTTTGCAAGCTTCTTCGCTGGTTTTTTCACCAACTTATATGTCTTTCCAAGTCCCAATTTTAACTCTGCCTTCCGCCTGGCATAGTCCAGTTTTGAAGTTCTAAAAGTATTTCTGAGTGCATTATACATAACTAGGCATAATTTTCATCCTAACCTGAATTTGTTGTCACAGTACAATCTCTCTGTCCAAATTTGGATTCTCTTCTTTGTGATACTGAATCTGGTAGCATTTTTATTTCCAACATCAACCAACCAGATGCCTTCAGCTGTTTACAAAGACGGTATACATGTGATGGCCTTTTACTGCTGTGTGTTGCTAGAATGTTCCTAGGGATGAGATATTCTGACATTGAAGAAAACAATTCCATTGAATGTATCAAGCTAACAGCTTATTTATCATCAACATTTGTACTTTCAAAAACATTTCTATTTCACCCCGTGTCATAGATCTTATGTGAGATACAAGAAGTACAACAATAGACATTAAGATACAAGGACACGTGCAACACTATGAAGTCATTACTTGCAAACAAGCCAAATCTCACTACCCTGATAATTACGATAAAAAAGCTTATATTGGATAACCAATTCAAAGAGCTTTAACCAAGCAACAAATAAAGTCAAGCTTAGCAACAATTTCAGGGTATGTTTGAATATTTTCTACAGCCCATTTCCAAAGGCTGTGCTTGGCAGCTAAACAAATTTGAGTTTCAGTAGTATTAAATTGAAACATCTCCAGGAGATTACAGGACTGGAGGTTGGAACAAACATTAAAATAATATCTGGGAAAAGTCTATGACAATTTATTTCCATATAGTTGCCAGTTGAGTGTCTCTATGAAATAAGTAGGATTCAAGCTTGACTAGATCAAAAACCCCTCAGATTTAATTTGAAAATTAACAACAAGGAATAAAAGAGGCCATTTATGTTTTGAGCAGCCATCTCTCAGCAGAGGGAGAGGGATGAGATACCACCTATCCAGTCTACAATGCAGTCCTTTTCAGCAGTTTCCACATCCATTTGCACTCTGATTTAGGTGAACCCAGAGGTGGGTTCTTACCAGTTCGGCCTGGTTCGGCTGAGTAGGTAGTAACTCGGCCTGCCATGCCTCCAAATGGTTCTATTGGTGGCACCATAGGCGCCGCCATCTTGCTTTTTGCTTCTGCGCATGTGCAGAAGTCCTTTGTTTATTACTGTGCATGCGCGCAGAGTGTGCATCAAATGCGTGCACGCCCATAGTGCACCCCTGAGTGAACCAGCAGTAGAAGAAGCCAAAACCACCCTGGGTGACTCTGAGGGGGAAAAAATACCCCCCCCCCAAGTGGCCTTAAGAGCTCTCAGGAAAAGTGCTAACGACCAGATGACTGCAAAGAAATACAATCCTTCCACCACCCCAATCCTGTCAGAACCTATCCTTCCATCCTACCTTATATCCAGTCTTAACTCACAGCACCTGTCCTTCTATTTCTCCCCCCCCCCCCCCCCCCCACCATCACAACTGAGGGAGTTTCTTGGATGAGAAATGAAATTTTGTGTTTCTTCCTCAAGGAAATAAAAAACAGTCCAGTTGCCTTTTGAAAAAGCACAGTTGAGGCAACTATAACCTGGATGCCTGAGAATCCCCACAGACAAAACATCAAAACATTTTTCATTCAGAGTGTTACAAATGAGAAGGTTCTCTCATTAGTCTCGCCTCCTGGGATAGACTAGGATATATCACAAAGGAGTCAGGCCATTATTTCTAGCCATTTCCACCACTACTGCTTGCAAGGCCATATATTACAGCATCTCCAATAGAAGGCTGGCAATCTTTGTTTGAGCTCATCAAGCAAAGGGGAGCTTTCCATCTGCCTACATAATTGGTTCTGTGGTAAAAGTGCTGTTACTGTTGGAAATATCCTTCAAGGGTAATCTGCTTTCTTGTAATGTAAGACCTTCTCTTTGAATCCTGAACTCTTGGATGACTAGAAAAACATGGCCTTCTTCCTTACGAGACCCCTTCAGACATTTGAAGGCAGTTCTCATCATTCATCTTCTCTTCCTAAAACTTCATGCATCACCTTCCTTCCTTCCTTCTTTCCTTCCTGGCTCCTCCCTCCCCTTGCATGACTAACTATTCAATCTTCTTGTTATCTTATTCTTTCCTGAAGGTATTCCAAATATTTGTCCACATTCTTCTTAGTGTGATGAACAGAACAGATAGGATTCAGTCTATTCTTTTAGGTAACATCTTTCAGAATTGATTTCTTGTTCTTGCACTGAACTTTTCTCTCTCTCTAGGATTGACTGTTTTCTCTAATTATAGTTTGCAGCCAAAGAGGAGGAGATAAATTGCAAATAGGTGCAGACTGCATGGAACAGTGTGTTGAGCCTGAGGGCTTGCTCCTGGGAAATGGCAGGTTGCAAAATTATTTGCCTGTAACTATATTTAAGGTCATCTGGAGTTGCCTGGCTCTGGAAAATTTCATTTCCAGTTTAATTCATCTGAAAGATTCCTTATGCTTTATTTTCTTGCAATACTGCCATTCGAAAACCAGGAAAAGTTCCAAGAAAGGGCTGCAAACTAGACTCTTTAGGATGATAATGATTTTTCCTATGGGGAATATCAAAAATGCCAGCTAGATCTGGGCTAGCTGCCTATTTTCTAACAGAGCCCTACAGCTATAAAAATAAGTGGAAGCAATTTCTCTCTCTTGTTTCCCCTACTCTCAGTATGGTTATAGTAAATAGCATTTTGAAGAATTTTTTTTTTAAAAAATAGGTGATGCAAATGTTGTCCCCACTCCTGAGCCAAATCAACTAAATCACTAAAATTCAATTATTTTTAGTAAAAATAATGCAAATGCTTAGCATCTTTTTGGCTGAGTCTTAGTATGATTTTATTATCAGGGAAGGCAGATTTCTTTGGGCACTGCCTATGCCACGCAGATGGAGAAGAAGGCACACTTCTGAGAAGTTGATACTTGTGCACAGATTTAGTTTGAATTGTATAAATAAGCCGATACTAAGGCCAGACAATTGTTTAATCTATCGTAAGTCCAGTTTAGGCATACGAAACACTGAATGACCTGAGTAGTTTAGTTTAGTTTTATTACATTTATATACCGCCCTATCTCCCTGACGGGATTCAGTGCGGTGCACAGGAAATGATAAAAACAACAACAATAAATACAGTAAAAATATTAAAAATAGATTAAATTTGGAAACCCGTGCTAAAATTGTAATTAAAAACCCTTACTAAAATCATATTTAAAACTATGCCAGGCTGGCCGCATGAAATAAGTGTGTTTTTAATGCCCGGCGGAAGAGGCGCAGGTCCGTGATTGTACGAAGGTTGGGGGGGGCAGGTCATTCCAGAGGGCAGGGGCTGCCACAGAGAAGGCTCTGCCCCTGAGAGACACCAGCCGGCATTGTCCGGTAGACAGCACCCTGAGGAGGCCCTCCCTGTGGGAGCGGACAGGTCGAAGGGAAGTATGTGGTAGGAGGCGGTCCCGCAAGTAACCAGGTCTAGTAGTGCTCTTCAAATTCCTAAATGTAACAAAAATAAAGTGGATAAATAATGAGGACTAGTGGAGAGCTTGTTTTTCTTTGTACTATAAATTGGGTCAAAAGATCACGAAGGGTTGAATGTTCTGGCTCCAAAGCATAACCATTTTCTTTGGCCTTGAACACTATGCATCTTAGATATAAGCACGTGACAGATTAAAAATATTACTAAACACTACCTTGGTTTAGGTAAGAAGGAGGCGTTATCATTTGCTTCTGCCCCTCAGGCAGCAAAATTTGTGGGGCCTCCCTTTGATCTCTAGCTTAAGGGCAAGACTAAAATAACAAGGAAGATTGCTTTGAAACTCCTGAGCAATGATTATGTAAACATAAAAGGAGCAGGGGAAACCTGACAGAAGGCTAAAAAGGGGGAATTCGTTCTCATCTGAGGCAGTCATGTTCTGTTTTTATTTCTTTTATTTTTCCTACACCTTTGTTTCTTTGGGTTAGTAATTTAATTTAATTTAATTTATTCGAATTTATACCCCACACCTTCTAAAAAAGGACCCAGGGTGGCGCACAGGAAAATTTAAAAAACTATGCAAATATACAAAAATACCATTTTTTTTTAAAAAAACTATTAAACCCATACCCTGTGCTAAAATAGTATAAAATCCCCCTAATTAAAATCTAGCTAATAACAGTCAGGAATGGGAGGTTATGCTAGGCCGGCTTGTTGGAATAGGTGCGTTTTAAGACGCTGGCGGAAAAGGCAGAGGTCTGAGATGGTGCGTAGTTCGGGGGGTAGGTCGTTCCACAAAGGTGATGTGGGACCAGGAGAAGAAAAGCAGAAAATCTATGAAAAGGAAGGAAAGAAGGAAGGAAGGAAGGAAGGAAGGAAGGAAGGAAGGAAGGAAGGAAGGAAGGAAGGAAGGAAGGAAGGAAGGAAGGAAGGAAGGAAGGAGAGATAAAGAAATAAAAAAGAAAGAAAGAAAGCAAAGGAAGGAGATAAAGAAAGAAGGAAAGAGAGAGAGGAAGGAAGGAGAAAGAAAAAACGAAGGAAGGAAGGAGAGATAAAGAAAGAAGGAAGGAAAGAGGGAGGAGGGAAGGAAGGAAGGAGAGATAAAGAAAGAAAGAAAAAGAAAAAAGAGAAAGAAAGGAAAAAGAAGGAAGGAAGGAGAGAGAGATAAAGAAAGAAGGAAGGAAAGAGGGAGGAGGGAAGGAAGGAGAGATAAAGAAAGAAAGAGAAAGAAAAAAGAGAAAGGAAAAAGAAGGAAGGAAGGAGAGATAAAGAAAGAAGGAAATAAAGAAAGAGAAGGAAGGCAGACAGGAAGAAGAGATAAAGGAAGAGAAGGAAGGCAGGCAGGAAGGAGAGATAAAGAATGAAAGAAAGAGAGAGAGAGGAATGAAAGAGAGATAAAGAAAAGAAAGAGAAAGAGAAAGAAAGAAAGAAAGAAAGAAAGAAAGAAAGAAAGAAAGAAAGAAAGAAAGAAAGAAAGAAAGAAAGAAAGAAAGAAAATTAGAGAGGCGTTTCTTTCACTTTAGATGGATAACGCAAAAGAAAGGATAGTACTTGGTTCTTATTTTTCATACAAAAACTGAATGGATTTGCAGGCTCCACCACATGTATCAAATAGACTAAGAAGAATTGTGAAAGCCTCATTTTGACATTTTTTACTGTATGTCAGCCTCAGCTGCCTCCAGAAGGAGAAATAGGACTAGTTATCCTAGAGTCGCTTGTCTGATGATCATGATTGCAGTTTTGTCCTCATAAATCATCTCAACAATCTTGGTGTTCTTCCTTGGAATCCACGTAGCTAGCAAGGCTGGGGCCAGCAAGGAATTACATTTCCCCCCAAAATACTTGTATGTCTGATTGGCTATGAATGTTGCAGAATAGATATTTTCTTCTTGTCACTGCTGAATGTTGTTCAACATTTCAAGAACTGTATTTCCCAGACAGCCTCTCTAACGATCTGATAGTTGTGCCAAAGAAAGAAGTCTGTGAGTGTGATTTTCCATCCCTGCCAAATTTAATCAATAGACAGAAGTTCTAAATATCCGACTGGCTTGAAAATATTCCTCTCTTAGGCAACGAAGATATGACTGCATATATCTGATAAAGCAGACTTTTGGGTTTTCTGTAATCTTCCTGAAAGAAGTTACTGTTTTTGCTACTACAGGCCAATACAAGTAAAACTTTGAACACTTATTTCACATTCTTCAAGTACAGGTACCCCTCAACTCACGGCCACAATTGAGCCTAAAATGTATGTTGCTAAGTGAGAAATTTGTTAAGTGTGTTTTTCTCACTTTACGACTTTTCTTGCCACATTGCTTAACTGAATCACTGCAGTTGTTAAATTAAAGATACGGTTGTTAAGTGAATCTGGTTTCCGCATTGACTTTGCTTGTCTGAAGGCTGCAAAATGTGATCACATAGCCCTGGGACACTGTCATTTTCAAAAGCATGAGTCAGTTGCCAAGCATCCAAATTTTAATCATATGACCATGGGGATGCTGCAATGGTCATAAGTGTGAAAAACGGTCATGAACTGTTGGAAGTCGAGGGCTACTTGTAGTAGGTAGTTTGAAACAGAGGTGGTATTCAGCCAGTTCTGACAGGTTCTGGAGAACCGGTAGCGGAAATTTTGAGTAGTTTGGAGAACCGGCAAATAGCCTGCTTTCTCCCAGCTGATCTTCTTTTGTTGTCCTGAACTGGAGAACAGGACTGGAAAGCAGGTTAGTGGTGTGGGGAAATAGGGATTTTGCAGTAACCTTCCCCTGCCATGCCCAGAAAGCCACACCACCCCCACAAAGCCATACCCACAGAACCGGTAGTAAAAATATTTGAACCCCACCACTGGTTTGAAAGAGACATGACAGCCTAGATTTAACCATTCCAGCTTCTCCTTCAGCTAAAGAGTTGTTCAGCTTTATACAAACTCCTTAACCAGAGCAAAGATGTCAGATGCATCTTTTTGACCAGATCAGATCAATATTTATCATCTTTACACCAATCATTTAGTAGGGAAATCTCCACTGTCAATTTTTTTTTCTTTTAGTTCTGTCATTTTCAGTAAAGTGATTTCACTACAAGCTTATCATAAATCAGCCAGACCACAAAGTGTTTTAAGTTTGGCCAGGAATAAGGAATGCTTACTCAACACTTGTGCTGAATGTGCTCACCTTAAGAATTTCTGCATAGAGTGTTACCACTATGTTTGGAAATGTGCCGGGTGTATTGCTGCAGTTAATCACACTGGAGGCTGAAATGTAGCCAGTTTTTCGGCATGAAAAATGTTAACATAGCTTTATAAACATCACGTCACCGGTTGGTGAGGTTGTTTTTCCATTATTCTGTCCAAAATTCTATAAATATAAACCACCATCTTGTTATGAGACCAACCACCTCTCTGAATCTCAGGCAAAGCAAACGGTAATTCATCATCATTAGCTCTGCCAACATTATTAAGTCCCAGACTGTCAAAAGAAGTCCATCTTTTACTTCCCCACTAAATGTCATTCTATTTTATTCCTAGAATATAGTGCTAGTAAGGCAGTAAGTGCAAAATAGTGTAAGAAGTTGCAATTATCTATCGGTCCTTCCTTCAGCCTTAGTTGACTCCTGGCTTCATGAGGTTGAAACTTGGCAGTTTCTTTAAAAAAACAATAGCAGTACTGAGCTGCCACAGATTTCTGATGGAAGCTTTTAAAAAGATGTAGTACAGGCGGTCTTTAGCAACTACAATTGCTAAAGCAATTCTATCATTAATCAAAGCAGTCACCAAGTCACAGTTTGTCACAGTTTTTCTTGGCTTTACTCACCTGAGATGCTCATAAAGGCAAGGATTGATCACTAAATTAGTTTTTCATCATCGTGGTGTAGGGTTTCCTACAGGGGGTTGGACTAGAATAGTGGTCACCAACTAGTGGTCCACGAGAAAATTTTGGTGGTTTGCAGAAAAATTATTTGCATTTTTTATATTGCACTAAACCAGGCTCCTCAAACTACAGCTATGGATACATGCAATGAATGTTTGTGTTGCTGCAATGAATGTTTGTGTTGTCTCCCCCTTCAGGGTCTTTTTGTGTGGGTCGTGGTGGGGGCAGAAATTCTGACTTGGGGACTGCTTCAACCTCCTGGTGCAGGGCTTTGGGCAGAGGCTGGAGAGAACTGGTGGTGAAGAGCCTGAGGACCTTGTTCCAGTGGGACTGCATCATGGCCTGGAACTGGCTGACCATCTCAGCCCGCCGAGCCTCCAGGCACTGGTACCTGGCCTTGCACTCCCACAGGTCTTCCATCTGTTGCTCATAGTCCTCAGTGAAGTGTTTCTACTGAACCTCCTTCTTGGTCAGATCCAATTTGAACTGAGCTGTTTTGCCAACTCTTTCTCATGGTGGTTGCTTAACACCCAAAACTGCTTCCTGTTGGGGCCCTAAGGAGCCCAGACAGGGAGGAATTGCTGGGAGTGGAGGGGCGAGTAGAGGCAGGTGAAGTGCCCCTCGACCTGAGTGACATTGAGTTGGCCATGCCCACCTAGTTACATGATCACCTAGCCACGCCCACCCAGCCAGTCATTAGGCAAATCATTTTAGTGGTCCGTGGGATTTAAAATTATGAATTTAGTGGTCCTGAGTTCCAGAAGGTTGGGGACCTCTGGACTAGAAGACCTCCAAAGTCCCTTTCAACTCTGTTATTCTGTAAGGTCTTCATTGTGAACAGTCACTTCCTGAGGGAGTTGGTAAACCAAGGCTACCTGTATACCCAACATTTATTTTTTTATTTTATTTTATTTAAATTTATATCCCGCCCTTCTCCACAGAGGACCCAGGGCGGCGTACAGGAAATTTAAAAAACATACAAATACAAAGATAAATATATAATTTAAAATAAATATTAAATAATCCTATCCTGTACTAAAACCAAATTTAAAATACCCAATTTAAAACTTCCTAAAAGTCTCCATGGGAGGTTAGGCTAGGCCGGCTTGTTGGAACAAATATGTCTTTAGACATTGGCGGAAGAGGCGGAGGTCGGTGATGGTGTGTAATTCAGGGGGTAGGTCATTCCAGAGGGCTGGGCCCGCCACAGAGAAGGCTCTTCCCCTGGGTGTCGCCAGTCGGCATTGTCCGGCCGACGGCACCCTGAGAAGACCCTCTCTGTGGGAGCGTATCGGTCTAAGGGATGTATGGGGCAGGAGGCGGTCTCGCATATAACTAGGCCCCGAGCCATGGAGCGCTTTAAAGATGGTCGTCAAACAACAACAAATACCTGAATTGTTCCCCAGAAAGGAAAACTGCCTTTTCCCAAGTCTGTGATAGATTTTGCAGCCTTGGAAAAAAGGAGACCTACAAGAAGGTGTGTCCCTAATGCCAAATTGTCAGTCTTCCACCTCAACTTCCATCAGCCTCTAAAACAGATACTAAAAGAGTTAATCACAACACACTTGTCCAATACAAATTTTACATGCTCAAGATCCTTTACATGCATAAGATTCCACTCCACATCTGGGTTGAGAATAGGTAGCTGTTCCATCTAAGCCAGGTCCTAGGTATACCATCAGAGCCAGTTTGGTGTAGTGGTTAAGGCACTCGACTTTAAACCAGGAGACCATGAGCTCTAACACAGCCTTAGGCATAAAACCATTTGGGTGATTTTGAGCCAGTCACTCTCGCTCAGCCCCAAGGAAAGACAGGGCCAAATCACTTCCAAAAAACCTTGCCAAGAAAATTGCAGGAAGTACTCTGGACAGTTAGTTGTCAGGAGTCAAATATTGACTTGAAATCCAAAAAAACCCACATCCTTAAAAAAAAGTATATACCAATAACAGCTGCACTGGTATATCCCATATTGTACTGCTGGGTAAATTGCTCTTTACTTTTAAGTAATTAAGGAAGCTACATATTTTTTGCTAGATGCCACACATTTTGGGAAAGAGCATAAACTCTGACACGCTAATGTCCTATCTCATTATCATGAAATGGGATATGCTTATAGCTCTAGATTTACAGTACATTCTTGCCTAGGGACAAGTTGCAAAGGGGAAAACTGTTATTCTTGCCCAGGCCCAGAGGGGAAATTAGTTATGGAGCAGTGGTTAGAGTACAGTAATGCAGGCTACTTCTGCTGATTACCGGCTGTCAGCAATTCGGCAGTTCGAATCTCACCAGGCTCAAGGTTGACTCAGCCTTCTGTCCTTCTGAGGTTGGTAAAATGAAGACCCAGATTGTTGGGGGCAATAGGCTAACTCTGTAAATCACTTAGAGAGGGCTGTAAAGCACTGTGAAGCAGTATATAAGTCTAATTGCCATTGCTATTGGTTTCATCTCCAGCAGGAATAAGGTTGCTGAACAAACACACAAGCTTCCTGGTCAGTAGCCTTCTCTAGTAAAAGCATACGTCATTTAAAAACACATACACACCTGGAGAGAAAATTGACACTTAAGCAAGTAAAGTGCACCGCAATCTTGAAAGTGAATTTGGAGGCTGTATATTTTGTCAGGATTTCATAACCTGGGAGAAGCAAGGGGAAGCAAGGACATTCATAAGCTGTTTTTCCTTTCCTTTTATGCTAGGTCTCAAGTGTGCATGATCAGATGAAAGAGGGCACCTGTGCAAATCCGTTCAGAATAATAATCATAAAGGGGATATAATCATAGAAAGAAAGAAAAAAACTAGGAATGTTCTACATAGCCATAACTTTTTCAGTGTAAATTGTGTATGGGGGAGAGGGGGATGCCTTTTAGATGTTTACAAAAAGATAAACAGCCATCAGAATACCTGCATCTAGAATCAAAGTTGCCCATCACTTCCTGAAAAGATTCATTAGAAAATCCTTGCCTTCTAGCAGGGTTGGCTCCTGTTATTCCTCACCCTCCTCACCCTCCAGGCACTAATTGCCTTTCATGAGGTGCTCTTTTTGAATTTCCTTTGAGATTTTTCAGCATAAAAGGCAAGCGAATATAACAGAATATTTATTTGTGATGTGCATCTCCAATAAAGATAAGAGCAATCTGTCTCCTCCAAACTCTGTTTAACAAATCAAGGGCACAAAAAATTGAACACTTGGAGACCTTTCTAGTTTTCCTTGGAAAAATAGACCATTGAAATTGAGAAGACTGAAAAGGCTACCCAATAGAAGTTGCCAGTTCTTCAACCTGATCAGAGGTAAGTAGCTAGGGTGCAGAGTTCATTGAAGACAATACACATCTGATGTGATTTTGAAGTTATTTCTATGCTTGTCTTAGAATTGACATATATTAGAGATTAAGCATGCAGGAAGAATCTACTTACCCTTATGGGAGTGTTTGCAAAGCAATACTTTTTGTACCCAATAAGTGATTCCAGCAAAAACAGAGTTGCTGCCTTTGGAAAGCCACTGTTTAAATAATAATAATAATAATAATAATAATAATAAATTTAATTTGTTGACCGCTCCCTCTACCCGAAGGGACTCGGAGCGGTGCACAGGGCAAATAAAACAATAAATATACACACATAATAAAAACAGATTAAATGATATCCCTGCGCTAAAAATTCCCAGTTAAAAATTACTAAAATCCCCATCTAAAATTATTAACAACTCCATAGAAGGGAGACTACCCTAGGCCGGCCAAGCAGAACAGATATGTTTTTAGTTTTAGACGGAAGGAGCGGAGGTCCGTGGTTGTTCTAATGTCGGGGGGAAGGTCGTTCCAGAGGGCTGGGCCCGCCACAGAGAGAGCCCTTCCCCTGGACGTCGCCTGCTGACAAAGTCTAGTGGACGGCACCCGGAGAAGTCCCTCTCTGTGTGAGCGAATAGGCCGTGTGGATGTATGAGGCAGGATTCGATCCTGCAAATAGCTATATTACTAGACAACCTGTGTCCCATTGGGTCATCATTTCAGAAATATTTCTTTAGCTGATTAAAAAACAGAATGTCCAAGGGTGGGCAAAAAAAGCAGTGGGAGAAGTGACTTTCAATTTCCTGCAGGCTTCCCCATTGAGTTTCCTTGTGGGAATCTGGCTTGGAGCATCAAAAATCTTCTCCCTTTCCCTTCTCAAGGTCAGTGGCGGCTGCTGGGTGGGAGCAGGAGTGAGGGATTGCAAGACTGGCTGAGAAACTGTCACACAACATTGAAAATAAAGATTAGTTGACACACCAACAGCCCACAGCTCTGAAGCAGGCACAGTTTGCCCACATTTCATTCCCTTGGGACACATGGGTCCTAAATTTTGTAAGCATTTTGTAGGTTAGCACATTAGAGATACCTTGGTTCAAAAACTGCTACCCTGCAGTATTTCACCTAACAAGAGTTTTAGTAGTTATATACATAGAAGGGAACTACTGGAGTCTTCAGGATGACTATAGGAATTTCACTCCTTCCGTTGAACCTGCTGTTTATCTTGCAGGCTGTAAATTTCACTCTGAGAATGGCTCATTGATGAGCAACATGATATTATTTTCCTCTTGGGTTTTGTGTAAGATGGTTACACTTTTAATAACTAGGTTTGCAACTTTGATTTTATTGTGTTGCTGAATATTTCCTTAGTACTTTTAGTGCTGATTCCTCTTTGAGTCTCTCATTTATACTCTCCATCCTTCCTTTAATCCGCTCAAGGAGGAAATATTTTTCATTTTGGCTTTTTAACTGGCAGCTGTTTTTTTTTTTAATTGTTCCCTAACCAGGTTACCACATAAGCCAAAATCACTTTGAGAATGCTATCGACTGAATAACTTCAGAATCTGCTGTGGATTGTAAAGTATCATCTTGTGGCTTGGCTCTCCATTTTGGGCCACTTGCCTGAGGTGGTTGGAAGCCAACATGCATAAGACTTACCAACAAAATATGTAATGACAGCCACATCCGGAGTGTAGATTATTTTGTCATTTTCAAGAAACGAATAACGTCTGAGCTTGTTTATATGGTAGTTTCATCAAAACAAGATTGAACTGTATTTAAGTGATGGTGTAGCTATTGCTAGCAGGCAGCGTGCCATTAAACCTCAGCCCTTTGTGAAGCAATGCTCAGATATTAAATGGGTTTCTTATATAAATGGGCTTAGTTGTATTTTGACAGAGTGCTAGATCTGTATTTTAAAAACAGGGCTAACTTTCTACGTTCAAGCCAGGATTTGCCAGCTGTGGTATTGGCGGTTCTGTCCAAAAGAATGCTTTTTTTGTTTTCCACTCTTCGAAACCAGAAGCATCATATGGCATCTGCATTTGCCATTTCTATATTTGTGGCAAGGGACATTGCTTTGCCTATTCCTTTACCATTTTGCATAGCCCATTGGCTCAGGTGCTGCTGGCCACGAAACCAGAACCTGGATTACTTAGTCACTTATAGCAAACAAAAGAATAATTCAATTACACAATTCAATTCATTGTACTTAGACAATCCTATGAAGAATGAATTTATGTCTGTACTCCAACCTCATTAACAGGACACAATACAAAAAGGGGAGTAACTTCAGTGTTTCATGCAATTCATTCTCCATGGCTGTAATCTATCAGTCAGGCTGCTTTTTACATATGAGTTTAGCAGGGCTAGTCTAGCTGATTGACAGATCCTAGAGGCAAGTAGCTGGAAGTACTTAGTATCAAGTATGGGAAAATCAGGAAGTTCAGCCAGCTCAAAAAAATAAAAAGCTTATTTCAAGTTTGTGCACTCTACAAGAATCTGAACTACTACCAGTCAAAGTCAATTTGTGGTAGATAAGGGTCAATGGAATTCAAGGTAGGCTGGACTTAGATCTCTTGTGGGTGCAAAGGAACTGGAGACTGATGATGCGTTTGACCTCTCTCAGGTTCAACCTGGTTATCTTCTATAATAATAATAATAATAATAATTTTATTGTTTCTATACCGCCCCCTCTCCCCACGGGGACTCGGGGCGGTGCACAGGTAACATAAAAACAATATATAACAACAATAAATAAACAACAAAATTTAAAAGCCAATTAAATAAACCCTGTGCTAAAATCCCAATTAACTAAAACCTATTCTATAAAATCCCAAGGCAAGGAGGCTATCCCAGGCCGGCCAGACGGAAAAAGTAAGTTTTCAATTTAAGACGGAAGGAGCGGAGGTCCGTAGTTGTCCTAATGTCGGGGGGAAGGTCGTTCCAGAGGGCCGGGCCCGCCACAGAGAGCGCCCTTCCCCTGGGTGTCGCCCGCTGACATAGTCTAGTGGACGGCACCCGGAGAAGCCCCTCTCTGTGGGAGCGAATCGGCCGTGAGGACGTGTGAGGCAGGATCCGATCCTGCAGATAGCTAGGTCCCGAGCCATGGAGCGCTTTAAAGATGATGACTAGCACCTTGAAGCGCACCCGGAAGACGACAGGCAGCCAGTGCAGCTCGCGCAAGAGCGGTGTTACATGGGTGGACCTTGCGGTCCCCATAATTGCTCGCGCGGCTGCATTCTGGACTAGCTGAAGCCTCCGGGTGCACCTCAGGGGCAGCCCCATGTAGAGAGAGTTACAATAGTCCAGTCGGGATGTCACGAGAGCATGAGTGACTGTGCGAAGGGCGTCCCGATCCAATAGGGGGCGCAATTGGCGAACCAGGCGAACCTGGTAAAACGCCCTCCTGGCCACGGCTGTCACCTGATTTTCCATGGACAGCCGGGTATCCAGGAGGACACCCAAATTGCGCGCCCCATCCACAGGGGCAAGATGTTCGCCCCCTATGGCCAGCGATGGAGTAAGCTGGTTGAATCGGGCAGCCGGAAACCACAGCCACTCGGTCTTGGTCGGGTTGAGCTTGAGTCCGTTACTTCCCATCCAGATCCGTACAGCTTCCAGGCACTGGCACATCACCGCTACGGCATCGTTGGGGTGGTTTGGGGTAGAAATGTACAGCTGGGTGTCATCAGCGTACAGATGGTATTCTACCCCAAAACCACGGATGATCTCACCCAGCGGCTTCATGTATGTGTTGAACAGGAGGGGCGAGAGGACCGACCCCTGAGGCACCCCACAAGTGAGGGGTCTCGCGGTCGATCTCTGCCCCCCTGTCAACACAAATTGCGATCGGCCAGAGAGGTAGGAGGAGAACCACCGTAAAACGGTGCCTCCCACCCCCAACCCCCCCAGCCGATGCAATAGGATACCATGGTCGATGGTATCGAAAGCCGCCGAGAGGTCTAATAGGACCAGGATGGAGGAACAACCCCCATCTCTGGCCCTCCAGAGATCATCAACCAACGCGACCAATGCCGTCTCGGTGCTATGCCCGGGCCGGAAGCCGGACTGGCGCGGATCTAGATAGTCTACTTCCTCCAGGTGACGGGGAAACTGTTGTGCCACCACACTCTCAACAACCTTCGCCAAAAAGGGAAGGTTGGAGACGGGACGGTAGTTGTTCAAAGAAGCTGGATCCAAGGAGGGCTTCTTAAGGAGGGGCCTCACCATCGCTTCTTTTAGGGAAGCAGGCAAGGCACCCTCACTCAAGGAAGCGTTGACCACCTCCTGGAGCCAGCCTCGTGTCACCTCCCAGGATGCCAGTACAAGCCAGGAGGGACACGGGTCCAATAAACATGTGGTGGCTCGCAGTCGCCCACGTAACCTGTCCATATCCTCGGAAGTAACGGAGTCAAACTCCTCCCAAACAAGATCTCTCTCGTGGCATCCCACTGGGCCACGAATGGGGGCTAGCTCGTTCTGTATCTGAGCGATTTTCTCCTGCAGAAAAATCACAAATTCCTCTGCTCTACCCTGTAGCGGGGCTTCCCGCACCCTCTGTTGAAGGAGGGAGCGGGTCACCCTAAACAGGGTGGCAGGGCGGTTTTCTGCGGATGCTATGAGAGTAGCGCAATGATGACGTTTGGCTACTCTCAGCGCCACAATGTAAGTCCGTAAATGGGCTCTTACCTGTGTCCGGTCAGATTCAGAACGAGAAGACCTCCATCTACTCTCTAGGCATCTCTTGCGGCGTTTCATCACCCCCAGCTCCTCGGTAAACCAAGGAGCCAGGGTGTTCTGCCGCCGCAAGAGAGGCCGCAAGGGCGCGACCCGATCCAAGGCTCCCGTGGTCGCACTATTCCATGCGGCCACGAGGTCCTCCATCGGGGCGCGGGTCAGGGGTACAGGAACTGGCCCAAGCGCCGTTTGGAACCCATCCGGGTCCATCAGGCGCCTGGGGCGGAACCAGATTGGTAATTCAGGTCCCGCCTCCCCGCGGAGGGGAGCAGCGGTCGGAAAGTCGAGCCGGAGAAGTGAGTGGTCTGTCCATGACAAGGGTGTGATGACTATGTCCCCTATACCCAGATCACTCGTCCATTGGCCTGAGACAAAGATAAGATCCGGTGTATGTCCACCCTCGTGAGTGGGGCCTTGAATTAGTTGGGTCAGGTCCATGGCCGTCATGGAAGCCATGAACTCCCGAGCTACCTCGGATGATTCGCCCAACGATGGCAGATTAAAGTCCCCCATGACTAAAAGTCTAGGGGTCTCCACTGCCACCGTAGCGATCACCTCAAGGAGCTCGGGCAGGGCTGCTGCTACATAGCGGGGAGCCAGGTATACAACCAGCATGGGGGTCTATACCATGGGGGTCAAACTCGCCATGTCACGTTGTCATCACATTTCATTTCGTGATGGTTTCCCCATTCACGGAGCTGGGGTGGGCATGGCCTGCACATTACTTATCCGGTCTGTGTTGTTTTGTGGTGTTTTTCCCATTTGTGGAGCTGGAGTGGGTATAGCCTGCGTGTGATGCATCCAGCCCATGGGCTGCCAGTTTGGCACCCTGTTCTACACCCAATGTTTCTAACAACTCCACTACCCTATTTGTCAGTCATGAGTATGGACTACTTCCATTACTCCCATCTATCACAAAACACTTGCAAAATCACTAAACCCTCCATTCTAGGCACCCACCTATTCTTGCTAAGAGCACTCCACATATTAAGGGCATATGGCTGCCTGTTTTTGCCACCAACGTGTATTGTTAAGCGAGAAAACAAAATTGAGAGAATTTACCAATTATTTCTTATATTAAATCTGAATGAATGGCACCAGTTTCTGGCCTCATCTAAAGCAGAACAGGGCTTGGTGATTAGGGATGAGGGATTTATGCTATCATGCTGTTTTGCTGTTTCAAGGACTGGAGAAATGTCTATTAATGCATCTATGAGAAAGAGTTTTGCATGGATACACAGAGATCCACAAATGGGAATCTAACATGCAAAACAAGAACAATTGAAAATGCTGTGAACAGAGCATCTTTTGTTGCCCTGAACAGGAGAACAGAGCTGGAAAGCAGGTTAGTGGGGTGGGAGGGAATGGGGTTTTTCCAGTAACTTTCCTCCAGGAATGGGGAGGGAATGGGGATTTTTCAGTGTCTTTCCCCTGCCGCACCACCAAGCCATGCCCACAGAGCCACGCCCCACCCACAAAGCCAAGCCCACAGAATCAGTAGTAAAATTTGATGTGCTTATTTTGCCTTCATTTTATCTAGGACAAATGTTTGTCTGTTAAATAGATTTACAATATATAGCTGTGCAACACATAGATAGGACACCATGTAAGTTAGTATAGGCTGAAAAAAATGACAATTTGGCCCATGATTAACCAGTAGGCTTCATAACACAATAAAGGTTTCCATAGGGGGCTCCTTAAACCTTAGTTTATACCATCTAAATAATATATCACAGCAGCTATTTGGAGAAGTAGACCTCCCAACTCTCATTAGTGAGATTATGTGCAATTTTTTTTTGAAAAAGCAATTTATTGGTTTTTGAAAATATACATAGGAAAAGGGATATAGGGTGAATATAACATTTTAGTGGCTTCCATGTCAGAGGTGGTGGTCCTCCCAAAACTTCATACAAATACAATTTTTTTTTTAAAAAAATGTAAAGGACAAGCATACATATATTTTACATTGTATAATTCATACATTCAATCGTGTTTTTCATTGCCATCTAATTTCAACAATCACAGTAAAAATTTCAAATAAAATCATTTTTGAGATCTAAGTCTTTTTGCTATTGATTCTTCATCTCCCTTCTCGTCGACGGGCGGGGCCATGGCCCCCCGTTCCCTCATCCTCATCCTCTAGGAATGAAGAGTGCTTTTGAAGAAAGGCCTCTGCCTCTCCTAATGTTTTAACTCTGATTCTACCTCCCTCCCAGAAGACCAACCATCCTACCTAGGCCTTCCACACTTCCCATAACTGATTACATCCTTTGAATATGCAAATAAACTTTTTAAAATTCAGGAAGTTATTTTAAAAGAACATCCCCATTTTATTAGATAATCACAACAGATTTGGTGTCCCCATGAACATGCTATCATATAGTTATCATCTCTTCCTTGGATGGGATAATTTAAATGTGAAGGAAACTTTGAGCCATTTTATTTTCAAACATTGGCCCAATGGTTACTGGCAGTAACCATTTGAACCAAACTCCTTTTTTATATACTTTTTTGGACAAGAAGGAATATTTCCTTCTTATTTCTCTAATTTTTGGGGGAATTTGTTTCAAAATGGTAATTTCATTTTCTTGATACTTCAAGGGCACTCCCCTCTGGGCCCTCAATATCTCATCCCTTGTGGACCTCCTTAGAAATTTAATATGAACCTCTCTTGGTACATTATTTATTCTAGCATATGCTGAGTTAATTCTATAAACCAGGTCCATATCCCACCAGAGTTGTTCTTTATTTCTTTTAATATAATCTGCTAAAATTGCGCTCATATGATCTTTAAGATCTTCACCCTCTGTCTCTGGTATGTTCTGGAACCTGAGAAAAAAAGACATTCTTTCAAACTCTATTTTTGTCATATAACCTCCTAGTTCTGAGCTTTCCTTCCGAATTTCCTCTTCCCTCATCTCAGCTGATCCTCCCTCTAACACCTCAATTTTTTGTTTGTTTGTTTGTTATCCATTGTACTTTTTTGTGTTTCCAACAGCTCTATTTTTAGGTTTGTCAAGTCTTTTCGGATTTCATGCACATTTTTCATTATGTCCTGAAGCATTTCATTAGTTGACAATTCCTGGGCGCTCTCACCAGTCGCTTCTTTCTGCAGTAATGCGGTAATCTTTGTCTGCTGCATAACTGGATTGGAGCGGGCTGAAGATGGAGCAGAAAAAGACTTTCCAGTAGGTGGTTTTTTAGAAGCCATTGTCCCGATTGTAAGTTCTAATTAGTAGAAGAAATGGCGTTGAAAAAGCAGGCAGCCTATGAAGTCCGAGGTATCGGAGCAGTTCAGATAAAAGTTCAGTCTAAGAAGTATATAAAACCAAGAAGAAAGGACTGTATTATCCAAATCTGGGTGTCCACGTATTGGGGGGAGGAGTTTAAGTAAAAAATTAAAGTTTTAAGATCTCAGATGCCAAAGGAAAAGTTCGTGAATAAAATAAAGTTTTCCGATTGGGAACAAAGAGGAGCCATTTTGCCTCGCCTCCTCACAGGAAGAAAAGTAAAAGTTTCATTTTATTGTTGCAAAAAGATTCCACGATATAATGTTGCAACTATGATTGTATAGATACAAATTATTTTTTTGCTATTGTTGTTTCAGATGGCAAATTAATCCTCTCTTTCTCCCCATTCCTGGAGAGAACTTATTCAGCTGCCACTTTGCTCTGAGGGGGGGTTAAACCAATAAACTCCCCCTCCATTCTCCGTTTAAAGTTGATTGAAAGTAAAAACTCACAGTACTCGCTTGTACCTCAGTTGCAGGCCAGGAGATTAGGGAAAACCATCCATCTCTGGCACTCCAGCCAACTTCCTAATTCTTCATTTGATTACGGGATCCATCGGCAAAAGGGCAAAGCCCCCCCTTCAGTTTCCTGGGTCCTGGGGCAAGACTGGAAGGACACCCCACCAGCCGCTGCCTGGTTGGGGGTCTCCAGCGAGCCGCCCTTATGGCAGGGGATTCGTCCAGAACTCCCTGTGCCCCCAGGAGGGGGGCCCACCAGGAGAGCAAGCGGCGGACGAGTACCAAAACACGTCCGTTATCTACGAAAACCGGAAGTCGAGTGCCGAGATTATGTGCAATATTGTTGGTGCACTTTTACGTAGAATAGTATTCAATGAATTGGTTGTGTTTAAAAACAGCGTATGAAAGAAATTCAGAATCTGTATCCCCATATTTCACCTGTGTATTGATTGCTGCTAGTATTGGTTGATCAGGTGCCTCCACATATGGAACCTAGGCTTAGGACCATTTCAATTTGCAGTTTGAGTCATAGCAAATTCAAGGATGAGACTGTGACCTCTGTACAGTATTTGATTAGACTGGTAATTGAATCATACAGCAACATTTGTGATGAAACTTCATCATGTAGCAATAGCAATAACACTTTGACTTATATATACCGCTTCACAATGTTTTTGCAGCCCTCTCTAAGCAGTTTTACAGAGTCAGCCTATTGTCCCCAACAATCTGGGTCCTCATTTTACCAACCTCAGAAGGATGGAAGGCTGAGTCAACCTTGAACCAATGAGACTCGAACCGCTAGCACTCAGCAGAATTAGCCTGCAGTACTGTATTCTGTGCCACCATGGCTCTACCATGGTGTATGTGGGTATTTGTGTTAAGATTGATAGAGGATCATCGTTCTTCTATAGATAAATAATGATGCTTCTTCCAGCTTTTTATAGTTTAAAATTGAGTTTAAAAGAAGGATGCTACGGAAAAATGACTGGTTTGAATTTAAGTGACTTACCAGAGATTCATTCATAATATTTGTCCCATTTTTTTCTGGAAGTTGCTCACGGTGCCTTATCTGTTTATTCATTTAGCAACCTTAAGAGACTGGCACAAAATCATTCTCTGAAATTCATAACAGAAATTGGGATTGAGAACTGAATCTAGCTTCAGGTAGTCCTTGACTTACAACCACAACTGAGCCCAAAGTTTCTTTTGTTAAGTGAGACATTTGTTAAATGAGTTTTGTCCCATTTTACAACCTTTCTTGCCATGGATGTTAAGTGAATCATTGCAGTTGGTAAGTTAGTGACATAAATGTTAAGTGAATATGGCTTCCCCATTGACTTTGCTTGTCAAAGAGGATCACATGAACCTGGGGACATAAATATGAACCAGGTGCCAAGCATCTGACTGTTGATCAGGTGAACATGGGACTGCTACAAAGGTCGTAAGTGTGAAAAATGGTCATAAGCCACATTATTCAGTCCCTTGTAACTAAATGAACTGTTGTAAGTCAAAGGCTTCCTGTATTTCTATCACTTTCCCTGCAGCAAGAAGATCATCTATATAAAACTGCATACTTGGAAACAAGCTTTTCTGCTCTGACACCTGTGGAGCCGTTAGCTAATACTGGCTTGGAGGGAGAGAGAGAGAGAGAGAGAGGCAGACAAAACATGCTGAGAAACATTGCATTAATTCTCTTTCACTGCCTAAACAGTGACTCATTTAGTCTTAGATAACCTGAGATTGCTCATTCCTAGATTAGTTTAAATGAATAACTCATTTGTTTGTTAATTTTTCCATCAAATCAATAGTTTCCTCGAAAATTAGCCCTATCCCAAAAATAAGCCCTAGCATGGTTTTTACACCTGCACCTACTATAAGCCCTACCCCCCTAAAATAAGCCCCACTTAAGAGCCTGTGCCCATTCTGCCTGGTTGATTGTGGTGCCACAGCCACGAGGCAGAGGGTGGGGTGGAAGTGTCCCATGCACCCCGCACCGGCTTAATTCAGGGTCCCTGCAGCCAGGCCATGCACACCCTGACACCTGTCTCACGGCATCAGCAGTCATGTGCAGCAGCCCACATGGCCGCCAGCCCACTTCTTCTGCTTACTCACAGCTGCAACAGAGCAGGAGGCTAAATAGTGCGTTGGGGTTGCAGCTGAGGCAGGTGTCAAGGCACGGATTGCCTGGCTGTGGGGCCCCTGATGCAGGGCAGATGGGGCAGCTCCAACCATCCCACCTCACATAGTGGCCACAGCACCAGTGCATTGCTCAACTTCCTGCTCTGTTGTGGCCACATGCAAGCAGAAGTGGGCCAGCGGCCAATGCAGGGTCCTGCTGGATGGAGCTGCCATAGCTGTCGTTGTGAGGTGAGGGAGGTATCGGGGCATGGGTGGTTTGACTGCGGAGGCCCTGAGGTAAGCTGGTGTGGGGTGAATGGGGTGGCTCCCTCCGCCTTGCAGCAGTAGCACCCCACACAGTCTCCTACCCTGCCATGAGCAAGCAGAAGAAGTGGGCCTCATGTACATGGGGAAAAAAACAAGACACCTCCCCGCCCCAAAAAACCAACCCCTAGTGCTTATTTTGGGGTGCAAAAGAAAATAAGACCCGGGCTTATTTTGGGGAAAATACAGGCATGTGGCTATTAGGAAAATGGTAAGTTTTACAGTTTAGAATGAAATTGTAGCTTGTTGTTTCCCAAACTTTGTTTTGTTTTATTTTGAAAAGTGAAGAGAAAAACCTAACTTGGTTCCTCAACTATTCCATTGGGGATAACAGAGAAAATCAACCCAAAAGTGAAATAAACTGGTATGCAGGGATTGCATGTAGTCCTCGATTTACAATAGTTCGTTTAATGACTGTTCAAAGTTACAATTGCACTGAAACAAGTGACTTATGAACATTTTTCAGACTTACGACCGTTACAACATCCTCATGGTCATGTGATCAAAATTCTAATGCTTGGCAACTAACTCATATTTATGACGGTTACAGTGTCTCAGAGTCACGTGATCACTTTTTGCAATCTTCTAATCAGCAGAGTCAATGGGGAAGCCAGTTTCATTTAACAACCTAGCTTGACAACTATTTATTTATTTTCCTGGGCTTCAAGATCACTGCAGATGGGGACTGCAGCCAAGAAATTAAAAGACGCTGGCTTCTGGGGAGGAAAGGTATGGCAAATCTAGACAGCATACTAAAAAGCAGAGACATCACCCTGCCAACAAAAGTGCGTATAGTCAAGGCTATTGTTTTCCCAGTTGCAATGCATGGCTGTGAAAGTTGGACCATAAGAAAGGCTGAATGCCAAAGAATTGAGACCTTTGAACCATGGTGCTGGAGAAGACTCCTGTGAGTCCCTTGGACTGCAAGGCAATCTAAGTGATCAATCCTAGAGGAGATCAGCCCTGACTGCTCTTTAGAACGCCAGACCCTGAAGATGAAACTCAAATACTTCCCACCTAATGATGAGGAAGGACTCACTGGAGAAGTGCCTAATGTTGGGAAAGATTGAGGGCAAAAGAAGAACGGAACAAGGGAGAATGAGCTGGATGGATGGAATCACCAAAGCAGTAGGCGCGATCTTAAATGAACTCTAGAAGATGGTAGAGGACAGGAAGGCCTGGAAGAATGTTATTCATGGGGTTGTGATGGGTCAGACACAACTTTGTAGCTGGCAGCTGCAGCAGCAGCATCTAACATGGAGTTTTTCTGATAGTACCACCAATCTTTAGGCAGGAAGAAACAAATCAATTTGATGGAAGCAGCATTGTGCTGTTGATACATAAGCGGTGGAGACCCATTTTTATATCTGCATTGTGATGTTACTCAAATGCCAAGGGGAGGAGCTAGCAGGACAATGGTGCCATGCAACCTTTTCCATTTTATACCTCCATGAGATGGAATTACAGCTTGATATCTTCTACTTATTTTTTTTTCTGTGTCAAATAAAGATTTCTTCACAGAACATATAATATGTCTAATCAAACTCAACATATACATTTTCCCCTGAAAAAGGTAATGCATTAAGTAGCAGAATCATGCTCTCAAATGTGGCTGGGGCAGTCTGCTCCTTTGATATGTTCAACTGACTAATCAATAAAGTATACAATACTTTACTCCTAGCACTGATGCAGAAAGAGAAAAGGCCAATCAGAACCCCTTTCTTTGCAGCTCTATGTCTACATTGCAAATGTTTTGGGATAACTGTCAGCGATATGTTATCCCTTTTTTCCATTGCATGTTCCAATGATAATAGGCATAGGTTTTGTTAAATTGTTTAACATAGCCTTAGTACAAGATAGATTTCATGTCTGCCAACTGACAGAACTGCTAAGAGGTTTACTGAGTGCAGATGATCGTAAATGCAAGAGCTTTGAATGTCTGCTTAGTTTCCAGGAGCTTTTGGCAAAATCCAGCCTTCGCTTAAATGACCTTAAAAACTTTTTCTGGGTTGTGGGGTTCATTTGGAGCAGCTCTCAGAACTGAAACTTAAACTATTTCTGCTAAACTAACAAACCACATAAGTTTTGGCTGAACACTGAACTTAAACTATGCCTAACTAAACACTATCAAGTCAGGTTTCCTTGATTCCAGCAGTAGAATAGACAAATCTACATCAGCTGGAGCAGGGGTCCCCAACCTTTTTTGCACCAGGGACCGGTTTCATTTTAAAGAAAACTCTGCGGACCGGCTGAGTGGCTCAGCAGTCATGTGACTGGGTGGGCGTGGCCAATTTGGAAAATGTGAAACTCACTTAACAACGGTCTTGGTTAGCAACCAAACTTTTGGGCTCAATTGTGGTCATAAGTTCTCTCTCTCTCTCTTTCTTTTTCTTTCTTTCCTTCTGTCTTTCTTTCTCTCTTTCTCTCTCTTTCTCTGTCTCTTTCTTTCCTTCCCTCTTTCTTTCTCTTTCTCTCTCTATTTCTTTCTCTTTCTCTCTTTCTTTCTCTCTTTCTTTCTTTCTCTTTCTTTCCCTATTTCTTTCTCTCTCTCTCATTTTTTCTTTCTTTCCCTCTTTCTCTCTCCCTCTCTTTCTCTCTCTCTCTCTTTCTGTCTCTTTCTTTCTTTCCCTCTCTTTCTCTCTTTCTTTCCTTTGTCTCTTTCTTTCTCTTTTTCTCTGTCTCTCTTTCTTTCTCTCCCACTTTCTTTTTCTTTCTTTCCCTTTCTCTCTTTTTCTTTCTGTCTCTCTCTCCTTCGTCCGCCCATCTCTGTCACTCTGTGTGTGTGTGTGTCTGTCTGTCTCGCATTCAGGCACTTAATCATTCATTCTGTGTCTCTGTCTATCTTTCTCTCCCTCCCGCTCTGTGTGTGTGTGTGTCACTCTCTCTGATTCCCTCCCTCCCCGTCTCTCTCTGTGTCTATGCCTCTCTCTGTTGGTCTGTCGTCGTCCCGTCCCGTTCCCACCCCCACCCCCCACCGCGGAGTCTCCTCAGCCCGGCTCGACTCGTTCACTTGCCTTAGCCTGCCCCACCCGGGTGGCCACCGCTGCGCTTGGTCGCTCGTGCACTCGGTCAGGCTCCTTCCAGGAGCTGAGAAGGCTCCGTGGGGACGGTGGGGGGGGGGGGAGAAACCTCCGCAGCCTCTGGAAGAAGACGAGTAGCTGGCATGCCGGTTGGGGAAGCTCTGTGGGGGCAGGGAGGAAGGGAATCCGTGGCCGGTAGGGAGGACTGCTGCGGAGTCCCTTTCTCCCTGCCCCCCCAGGAGTCCCACCGTCGACAAGGGTGGAAGAAGAGGTGCACTTCAAGCGCGCGAACAGCCCCGCCTGCGTTCTCCCGTGCGCTTTGCCCAGGGGGCTGCCCCCTCCTCCCTCCTCCTCCTCTACGGCCCTGTGGCCCGGCTCCCACCCAGCCACGGACCGGCACCGGTCCGCGGCCCGGGGGTTGGGGACCCCTGAGCTGGAGGACAGAAATATTTCTTCATAGTTTGGAACCAACAGGAAAGCTTTTGCACTCATTTCTTTAAAAAAAAATCAACTTTTCCATTCATGTAGGCTTTCTATTCTGTTGCAATGAAAGAAGGAATTGTTGTTTGTCACCTGGTGCAGATGAGAAAATGATGTTGTAACACATCAAGAGTTAGGACTGCAAGTTATCTAGTGGCAGTATCTCAAGATAGTTACATAGGGGTAAGTGTTGGTCCTAATAGTTGCCCAAATATGTTAGAAGCTGATAGCAAGAAATAGAAATTTATGCTTTTTAGTAACTTACAAAACCTTTGCAGGGACACGGTGACTCTCTGGTTAAGACACTAAGCTTGTTGATCAGAAAGGTTGGCAGTTCAGTGGTTTGAATCCCTAGCACCACATAACAGAGTGAGCTCCTGTTACTTGTCCCAGGTTCTGCCAACCTCGCAGTTCAAAAGCATGTAAAAACGCAAGTAGAAAAATAGGAACCACCTTTGGTGGGAAGGTAACAGTGTTCCGTGCGCCTTCGGCATTTAGTCATGTTGGCCACATGACTACGGAGATATCTTGGGACAATGCTGGCTCTTCAGCTTTGAAACAAAGATGAGCACCACCCCCTAGAGTTGGGAATGACTAGCACATATGTACAAGGGGAACATCTACCTTTACAAAAGCTTTCTCTTTCAACTGCTAATTTGCTTGCCATGGTTGATGCTTTTACCTACTAGATTAGTAATCATATTCCAGTTTGCTTATGCTTATAATGGGAACTTTTTGGTTTGTTTCTCAAGTCCATTTAAATTAAGTTTCGGGGAAGTTTTATAATAAGCCAGGAACAGAGTTAAGACTTAACTGGAAATAATTGTCCTGGAGCAATCCCTATATTGTTTTTGGCTTGGCATGGCCTCTTAGGCTACATCTGAGAAGTTTTAATTCCAAATAAAGCATATCTTTAGAATCCAACAGCAAAGGAACAGAGCTAGTAAATATTTCATATTATATCATTTTCATTGCTCATATGCCACACATTCCTGAAAAAGGCTCAAGGGGCAGTTAACACCGTCAACATAAAACAAAATAACAACCCAACCCCCCAAGGTACTCATAAAATGACAAACATTTTTTAAAAAGGATTTAAAAACTGAAACATTCAAATGTAATGTTTGAAGCCCCACCTTCATTCATAGCAAGCCCTCTTCCTGTGCCAAGCGGAAGAGGAAGGACAGTGAAGAGGAACAAAGCTGACAGATCCCTGTTGGTTCAAGAGAGTTAGGGCAGCTACTAGAAACACCATTTTCAAAGCCCATCGGGTGGCACTCCTTAAGTGTGATAAAATGCGTAACAGATTTTGGAGAGTCAGAGGAGGAACAAGATAGTGAATATGGGACAGACATGGGACCATTTACAGAAGGGCTCAGGGAGGGAAAGCAGGAGGTCCAGAGTAACTCTGCCTCAATTACACTAGGTCAGTGATGGCGAACCTATGGCACGGGTGCCACAGGTGGCCCACGAAGCCATTTCTGAGGGCACGCGAGGCATTGCCCTGTCAGCTCCAGCGCACATGAGCTGGCCGGCTGATTTTGGGCCTTGATTTTGGGCCAGTTTTTACCCTCCTGAAGCCTTCAGAGGGAGAAAAATGGCCCAACGGGCAACCTGGAAGTCCATTCCTGGACTTCCAGTTTGTGTGTTGGGCCTTTTTTTACCCTTCCCAGGCTCCAAAAAAGCTGTGTGCACATGCATGGGGCAGCAGGGGGTGTCACACGTGCATGCTCAGGGGACACGGCATGGGAGGCATTAAATTATGGGTGTGGGCACATTAGCACGCACAATAGGGCGAGCGTGTCTACTTTTGGCACCCAAGGCAAAAAAGGTTCGCCATCACTGCACTAGGTAATAAGTTGTTTAAAAAAAATTACTTTGGAAAGTTTTTTCAGACTAATGTCAAGCCCTGAGAGGCTGGTAAACAAGGAGTCCTGGAAAGGACTTTTATAACCAATATAACAGAATGTAACATTCCTCTCTCAGCCAGTTTCATTGATTGGGGATGAGTGTGGATCAGACCGACCGACCTGGCATTTAATAGCATCAATCAAAATCCCTGGGGTTGAAAGATGTGGATCTCGGGCTGCTGGCATTAGAAAAGAAAGCAAGAAAAAGCAATGAGTGAAATGTACTAAGTCTATCTCCCATGGGTACATTCACTCTCAGGGCCTCTTGCCTGTAACCAAAACCCCATTCCTCTACAACCCTCTCCTCTTCCCAGCCAGCACTTCCCTCCAGCCAAGGAATTCCTCAGATATCTAGCACAGGTCATGTTGAACCAGGCTAAGGGCAGATCTGGACTTTGCACTTTATCCATCATCAATATAGACCACTTTCCATTTCCCCAGTGCAAAAAGAGATGACGTCAACCACTTCCCTCTCCCAGCTCATTGCAAATTCACCCTGCATCAACAGGAGCTTTTCTCTGAGGGTGATGGGCAAATAAGTAGCATGAGAAAGAAAGGGGGAGAGGGAGAGAGAAAGAGAGAGAGAATGGCAAGAAACAGGAGAATGGCCATTTCAAGTCATGCAAAGCATACATGATTCAGTCAAACCAGCAGCCTGGCCCTGTTGCGAACTTACCATAACCTGGACTGAATTTTTAAAATTGGCTTAAGAAATAGCTTGGAGCAACAAGAGGGACAAGAAGGTTAGGCTGCAATGCAGAATTGCCCTGAATTAGGCCCTCAAACTGCTGTCTATGTTACATCTCTGTTCTTCTCATCCATTCTTGCATTGCGGGATAGGAAAACCTTCACAAAATTGGGAAATCTGAAGTCCAGGTCTCAGCCTTTGAAAAGCCCAGAAATCCAGCCCCACCGCCCTCCAAGATCTGAACCTGGCAATGTCCCTTGAATTCTCTTGTGGAGACCAGCTCCTAGGAGATTGGGGCTGATATAATCCAGCAACCAGACTATTCCAGACTTCATTCTCTTTCCAACCAATAAGAAAAGAACCAGACAGCTGGGAAACATACTTTCCCAAATCAGCTTGTAAAATCCTTCAGGTCCCATCAGGGTGTGATATAAATTAGTCAGACTTAGATTTATTGATCACTGCAACACCAAATAGGCTCCGATCTGCATAATTCAACAATACATTTTATGTTCCAGTTTGAATGTATGTTCATCCAAGGGTTGTTGTTTTTTAATGTCACGCTACCAAGCCTTGGTAAATAGGTCACAGCACAAAGTTATGATTTCACTCTTAAGAATGTACTTAGCAATCATAGACTCATTTTTCTTTGGCAAAAGGAATGACACACAAACCTGCCAATTTTTCTTTAATCAAGTTGTTGTGCTTGAAACAAAGGAAACAAATAGCATACACGAGGCTTTTTTTAAAGAAATAAGAGCAATAAAATTCTCGTGTCTTATTAAGGAATGAAGGAATTGTAAACGTATTAAAAGTTAGATCAAAAGCATATTTGCATTTTGCATCTAGGAAAACTAATTTACTGTGCTGCTCTGTCCTGAATATACGTGAGTGTGAGAAAGGAAGATTTACATTGACATTAGTTTACCCTGGATGGAAGATGGCTCTGCAACAATTAGCAACAAACAATCCATGGGAGAGAGGGAGGGAGGGAGGGAGCAAAGACAGAGAGAGAGAGAGAGAAAGAAAGGGAAAAGGAAAAAGGAAAAAGGAAAGAAATTTATGTGCTCTGTCGGGAAACATAGACAAGACCTGAATCATGTACCCATCTGCAAATGCTCTGAGATTCTGAAGGATTGAGAAGAACAGAGGTCCCAAACAAACATCAAAGGTACCCAATTTTAAACTAATCAACAGACACTGGAGACTCCAGAGGGAGAAATACAAACATAGAAAGCATGGAGAAATGGCAGGCATGCTCTTTATTTGTTTTGTGTCCATAGAAAGGTTTGTTTATGTAATTAAAAGAACCCCGTAGTCCTATAAATGTGATTTGAGTAACTCATCAGTCACCATTTGAGTCTGTATTTTATAGTAGCTGTTTACCATGCTTCCTTGGCAACCAAATGCCAGGTTTACTCTCTGGGTTTGTACAATACACAGGATGATTCATGAAATGGTTAATTGCTTCATTCAGAGTACAAGCCTGGCTGTACTCCAGCGCACATAAACAAAAGCCATCCCAATTGCTTTGCTGAGTGACACCGTGTGTGGTACAGGAAGTTGCATGGGGAATTGGTCAAACCATCTTGTGTTACTGTAATTAATTAGTCATCAAGTGCTTTCCTCCTCAGCTTAGCAACCTAGTAATACAGTTTAAGATCCATCCCCATGTACAGATACATCCAACTGCAGGCTTGTCTTCTGGGAGAAGAGCAATAAATATTTATCTTCCCTGCAACAAGAGAAGGGGTTTAACCCCTGCTCTCCACAGCGTGGTTTTGCTCTCTTCTTCCTACATCCCCCACGAATGGCTGCAATTTAAAAAACCTGCACAAATACTAATGCACATTTAATAAACAATTCAGCTTGGCTATACACATCACCTTTAAGTGTCTTGAGAATGAATCATTGGCTGTTTTTTCTATGGAAAAATAAAACACTTAGTGGACTGAAACCAGGTCATGGGATAAACATTGATTAAGGGAAGTGTAGGGCACAAAGAAAGATAAACACACAGACACACACAAACAAATACACAGAGATAAAAGAGAAGACATCTTTCTGATATGGTATTGTTTAAAAAAAATTAAAGAATAGCATTCCAGAATATCTTCAAGCCAGAAACAGTTGGAGATAGAAGGGGAAAAGATAAAGAGCTGAAGACAATTTTCTACAATGTACTTGGGTCTGTGGCTAACACAGTTTCTACTATCCCCAACCACTTTAGCCAGCGATTATGCTGGCTGGGACTTATGAGACTTAAAGCCTTGCAGATATGGATGGGGATGCTTCATTGGAAGCTCAGAATTGACTCTTTCAAATCCCGCCAACATATTTCCATTATGCTCCGTTCCATATAACAGAAAGTAATGAGAAGGTAAATCAGCATGACAGTCCAGCTATGAGCAGAATAAAATAAAATCCACTGAGCCAAAAAATGAGCAGGTACTTCCAAAATGTATAACACCAAATCTATAAAGCTGTTATTATTTTCTTTGAAGGTTACATCCCAATCTTGTTCGTCATGACTGTTAAATTTCCATGAGGAAAATATCCAAGAAAGGTATAATCTTTACAGACTTTATATTTACAGATCTTGTTTTATATTTACAGGTACGAAGATGGATCAAGAGCCCAATGGTTAGTGTGGAAAAACATCAGACAAGCAGCCTCAAATATCCGGGCGCCACTGTGATGCACATACCTCAAGGGGAGCCTGACATTGAAGTCCCGTTTTGCCAGATGTGCTTCAATGATCACACCTTTCCAAAAGGGATCATCCCACAGGACTCTGAATCCTGTTCCTGGGAAGGCCCCCGAAGCTGCAATGTAAGCAGGCCTCTTTCTTGCATATTAGCAATTGGTGGCTGTACTTAGATTTCTCAGCCTAAGAAATGCTCACATACTTGCCTGTTTTAACTATTTGGTTTATACCCTACCTTTCTATTCAGCCAGATACGCGTGGTAGCTTAGTACAGTACAACTAAGGGCTCCTAAAACCAGTGCTAAAATAATGAGCAATTAAAGGCTGGCAAAAGAGACACAGCTTTTACTCCTCTTTGGAAGGAAGTATGAATGAGGAAAAGGCCTAATGTACCTGGTGCGTTTCATAACTTAGAAACAAGTCAGGAAAGGGCCCTTGCTCAAAAATCCCCAAAAGAGCCTATGAAACAGATATTTCTTCACAAAGGCTGGACTTCTACATTTTATAGTCAGAACATGATCATAAAGGAGCATAGTAAACTTACGGGGATGGGAATGGAGCTGCAGCTCCTTGATGCAAGAGTGAGGTAGCTCTTTCAAAAGCAGTTGAGCTTCTCACGAAATCCTCAGTCCAGTCTTTATTGTCTGGGTTGACTCTGCATTGAAAGACAATGCCAAGTGGAAGAACATGTTCTTTCAGCTTCCCCATATCTTAACCATCGCTTGACCCAATCAGTGTAGCACCTTTCTGTTTGTATTCCGCGAAAGGGCTCCTTGCAGCTCATGTGAAAGATTCTGCAGGAGATTCTAGAGAAATGTGAAGAGGCAGGGGAGACAACAGTATTATTTAATAAAAATGAAACAGTAAACACGGTGATCCGGTTTAAAGCATCGCCGGTGGTCTTAATTAGGAACATGGAAATTTAAAGCAAATGAATCCCTTCTCCATATATATATTCATAATTTGCAGTAATGTGGGTAGTTGTTTTGGCTAAATATGTTTGCATTTAAGGCAGCAGTTGTATTTATTTATTTATTTATTTATTTATTTTATTTCTTTAATTTCTATACCGCCCTTCTCCCTTTCGGGACTCAGGGCGGTGTACAGCCAGAATAAAAATAATAATACAGAATTTAAAAAACAGTATTAAAAAGAAATATTAAATAATTGGCCGATATTAAAATCCCAAACTAAAATCACTATTAAAAATCACCTTTAAAATTATGATAGCCCGGCAGCGCAAAATAGGTGCGTCTTCAGGGCCCGACGGAAGAGATGTAGGTCCGAGATCATCCTTAGTCCAGGGGGTAGGTCATTCCAGAGGGCGGGAGCTGCCACAGAGAAGGCTCTCCCCCTGGGGGTCGCCAGCCGGCATTGTTTAGCCGACGGCACCCTGAGGAGGCCCTCTCTGTGGGAGCGAACTGGATGATGGGAGGTATTTGGTAGCAGGAGGCGGTCTTGCAGGTAACCAGGTCCCTTGCCATGGAGCGCTTTAAAGGTGGTTACTAGTACCTTGTAGTCAATAGACCAGGGTAACCGACTGAACTTTATATTAAAATTAGGCCAACTGTAAGTTATTCATCCAAGCATAATTAATTAAACTATTATTTGGTGCAATGTATTGTCAGAAGAATTTACATCCAGATTTTGTGGCATCTTGAGATTCATTCTCCAAACAATTTTAATCATATGTCAGAGGGCCTAGTAGTATTACTCCATTCCTAGAAGTTGTAGACAATTTGCCTTCCAGCTTTGATGACTTCAGAGTTGATTGGGGAAATTCAAGTGGGTTATAGAGGTATCTATCAAGATTCATATTTTTGAAGATTTAATGTAACTCATGAGGCCCCCAACCTTCCAAAGATCAGTTCCAAGGAGAGAGGGATACAATTTTAATTATGTTTACAACTCCCCAAAGGAATATGGTTGGCCACTGTGAGAAACAAATTATTGAAATAAGTAGCCCTTGGTCTGATCCAGCAGCATTATTCTGATAGTCATCTTCAGGATGAAAATGGAACCATTCACAGTTTGTTCTTGAGTTTATGCTGGTCTGTGCATTCATAAAATAGGAAGTATAGCCATTATAACATTATTAATGGTGAAACTGGTATAGTGAATTTGCCAGAAAACAAATGAGTATATATTTCTGGGGCCTCAAGGAAGAGCTTTGCAACTGGTCACCCTGAGCAAAATAAAAGAAAGTCTCCAAAGCTTAGCTAACTGGCCTAGGACTATTTGAATGGAATGGAATAATACACATTTCCATTGAAAATTAAGGAGTGCGCCTTAAATCCAGAACTTGAACCACTGGCTGTGTCACAAAAACTGAAACAAAAAATGAACAAAAATTGTGTAAGCCTAATGTTGGCCTAGCTAGAATCCATTAGCAGTTCTGGGGTAAATTTTTGGGTCTTTCAGGGATGCCTAAGATATGTCATTCAAACAGGGTAGGCTGGCAAACAGCCCTGGAAAACTCCAATCGATTCAGAATGAATAGAGTCAACAGAAAGTGTGAGAATATTTCACTTTATGTAAAGAAAAAATATCTTTGCACAGAATTTCAGGAACTGGAGCATAGTGATTTTTGAATGTGTTTGAGTAAAAATAAAAGGAGAAAGAAGCTAGCATGATGCCATTGTGGGAGTTTATTATGCACTGCAGAAGAAATGGATAAATCCTTTCTGCATCAGATGATAAGCCTTTCACGAAACAGTGATAATAGGAATCCAAGTTAATTTGACATCTTTGGGAATATAATTCTGCCCAAGAATCAGAGATCTGACAAATGTTTGCCCTTTCTTGCTGATAACTTTGTCTAGTAAAAGAAAGAAGAGAGATTCTACTATCTTGGACTCGATCATTAACAAATGGAAGGAATTTGTTCAAGAAAGGAAGGTGAATGGTTACCTTGGGGGGAAAGCAGTGGGATTCAAAAATTTTTACTACCGGCTCTATGGGCGTGGCTTGGTGGGCGTGGCGTGGCTTGGTGGGCGTGGCAGGGGAAGGATACTGTAAAATCTCCATTCTCTCCCCATGCTAGCAGAAGGTTACTGCAAAATCCCCATTCCATCCCAATCAGCTGGGACTTGGGAGGCAGAGATATCCAGAGGGAGGAATTGAAAAGAATCAGGCCTATATATTGGATTCCAAAAGAGTAAATTTTGGTGAAATCCAAGGGAAGGTAGATCAGATCTAATAATTCTAAAAGAGAAAAGCATCTGGGAGTGATGGAAAATTCTATAAAATAGCACAATCACAATTTCTGAAAGAATGGAAAATTTGAGAAATTTCAAGAAGCCATCATGGATAGAAGTAGAGCTTTCTAAAATACTCAGCAGAAATAGCGACATATACAGGAAATGGAAAGGAGGAACATATAAGCAAAGAAGGAAAAAAGAAACATAGGAACTGCAGCAGGGAAATTAAAGCTCCGAATGAGTTGAGACTAGCAAGAGATACCAAACACCAAAATAGAGTTATAGGGGTACATTAGAAACATAAGGAAAACTAGAGAACATGAAGGTCGATTAAATGCAGGAAGTGATGAATTGACAACGAGGGAATGGCGAAAAGGCAGAACTTGCATTTTACACCCGTCTTCTCTTAGAAGGGTGATGGAAATCTAGCTGGTCATTATCACTCTATACACTCCTGGAAGAAAGAGGAAACTGCTTAGGGCAGAAAAAGAAAACCTATAAATCAGGAATCCCCCACCCCTTTGCTAAACTGGGCATGGGCGTGACCAGTGCGTGACACATCTGGCCCACGGGCTGCACATTTGACAGCCCTGCTATAAAAGTATTTGAGAGGCAGTTTGGTCTACAGTAATGGTTAGAGCAGGGGTGGGATCCTGCCAGTTGAACAACCGATTCACTGCACGTGTGTGAAGTGAGAAGTACAGATACAGATAGAGATACTTTAGAGAAGACTCACCTTCAGCATTACTGCTTGGGAAGGAAAACAGCTGAGGCACAGCAATCTACTCTACCACACGACTCAGCTCAGAAGATAAAGGTAGGTAAAACATAGGGCCCACTTGCTTATGGGAGTGAACCGGTTCGCTCCCAGCTGAACTTTGGAGCTACCAGTTCGCCTGAACCAGTCCAAACCTGTAGAATCCCACTCCTGGGTTAGAGACACCCAGTTAGAAAACTGGAAAGCAATGGGTTCTAGTCGTCCTGCCTTAGGCAGAAAGTCAGCTGGGTGACATCGGCTTTCTTGCTGTCTCTCTCAGCCTGAGGAACAAGACAAGGATAAACTGATTCTGAAAATGTTCCCAAGATAATTCCCAAGTCATGTCCAGACAGTCTGCAGTAGCCAAGATTGATTTTAAAGCATACATGTACAAATAAGCTTAGCTAATTTCAATAAATTCAAGTATACAAAGCCAGGATACACCCAAAAAATGCTCACTAATGGCCCCAGTTCAGAGGCATAGGGCTCTGTCCTTTACTGTCCAATTTTTGTACATGAGCCAACAGCACAATACAGCTGCTGAAAAAGCAAATGCTATTTTTGGCTGTATTAACAGGAACATAGAATCCAGTCCACAAATTATAATAATACTACATTTATTTGTCCTGGTCATTTCTCACTTACAATACTGATTCCAGTTCTGGGCCCCACAGTTTTAAACATGGGATGAGAAATGGGAGCAGGTTCATAGGATGGCTGTCCAGATGGTGAGAGATCTGGAAATCAAACTTTCTGAGGAATAATCAAAGGATCTAGTTCAGGGGTAGGCAGCCTTTTTATACTTACCACCCACTTTTGTATCTCTGTTAGTAGTAAAATTTTCTAACCACCACAGTAATGGTCATTTATAAAGTAGGGAAATTAAAAAAAGGAAAGTGCTTCAATATCAGACAAAACCCCTACCGCCCACCATGAAATCTGGAACCCCCACTAGTGGGCGGTAGGGACCAGGTTGACTACCACTAATGTAATTATTCCACAGAAGACACAACATGAAAGCAAGTTTCAAACATCTGAAAAATTGTCACATGAGAGAGAGGCTGTAGTCCCAAAGGGGAAAACCAAAAACAATATATTCAAACTACTAAGAAGTGATTTATGCTAGACATCAGAAGGAACATCTTGACTGTATGAAGTGTCAGTCAGTGGAGCAGGCAGCCTCATCACATACAGTAATGAGACTTCCTTTCCTTCTATAGGGAAGGAAAGCAGTAGGTTGAACAAGATGGCCAAAAAGCCCCTTCCAACTGTACGACTCCATGAGTTAAAACTGCATCCCTACACAGACTTCTCTGATAATATGACCTCTTCTGCTTGACAACCCTATTTCTGAGTAGCTGTGTACAGGACTGTTCTATTGCTACAGAAATCTTATTATAAGAATAGAATCCAATGGGTAAATGAACATTTACTTGTCATAATTAATATCCAAATGGATTTTTTTTCTATGTGTGCATTCTGGAATCTAAAGCCAGGTTTCCCAGACAGCAGAAGTTTACACTGTGAAGAAGTCATTAAGTAAAGTGCTGAATGGACAAATCTCAAAACAGCTGAGCTGTTTAGGCTTGGGTGGGTAGTCTGACAACAAATTAAAGTCATGGAAGGAGAAGAAAGTGCGGGAGATAATAAAAATGTGCAGTCATATCATCTAATTATTCTTCAAAAGCTGAGCTCTAACGATAACTTTTCTTACTAATATGGAATTTTACAAAATTAATTAGAGAAATAAAAAAGTCATTGGTGTAACATTATGCCGATAGCAAATGCAGGCATTCTTGTGCAAGTTAGACAAAGGCACTGCAATAACTAGTTTTTATTATGCTTGTGCACTCATGGAAAAGTTTTAGCAGGATGTGATTTGCTCCTCAGATTTCTTTCCCTGTACAGTAGATGGCAAAGAGGGATTGATTTAGCAGAAGGATGTTTAAACCAGAAATCAAACTTCATAATCTTGCCACAATTTGAAAAGGCCATTTAAGACAACAAAAATACCCATTTTTATAGCAGGTACAATTTGCTTATGGAAGATCAATAGGCAAGGATGAAGACAGACTCCTCACGTGCATATATATATATACACAACATATATATATATAACAAAATGTAACACAACACACACACACACACACACATATATTGTGTCACAACACTCTGGTATGCCCCATATGGGAGGGAGCAGAACTGCTTCCTTTTTCTGTCTTTTGGCTCACCCTAGGAGCCATCCAGGTAGAAAGCTATTTTTTCATTGCCTTTGTTATATTTTGTGTTACATTTGTGCTGATAAATAAATAAAGAGAGACTAGGATAGATCTATTTCAAGCTATTTAGCTCTCATCAGCTAGCCATACCCTTACTGGGATTTGAACCTGGGAAGTATTACATATTAGGCAGTTGTAATTGCCACTATGCCACAGGTTCTCATCCTTGACCAGTTGAGCCAGGAGAATAAGTATGTATTGTGTCACAACACCCTGGTAAGAGTATGGCTATCTGATGAGAGCTAAATAGCTTGAAATAGATCTATACTAGTCTCTATTTATTTATCAGCACAAACGTAACACACACACACCACATGTATGTATGTATATAAAATAAATAAATAAATGACACCATCACACAAATGACACTTGTGGTAATCACAGACCTTCAGCAGTTTACAGTATTTAGGAAAAACAACCATCCGTACTAAAACATAACTGGCAAGAAATTAAACCATCTGACAAGAACCTAAGAATATAATTTATGAACATTGGCAACCCATAGACATCTCATCACTCATTGGAGATCCTCTGAAGTAGTTTTTGATTTTCAAAATTCTGGAAGGTGAGCCAAGTTGATATACAGTAGTGGTTAAGGTACTACTCTAGAACCCAGGAGAATGTGACATCTGGACCTGCCTTAGGGAAGAAAGATGGCTAGGCAACTTTGGGCCAGTCACTCTCCCTCAGTCCCATTTCGCTTGGTTATTGTTGTGAGGACAATAGGAGGTAGGAGTCTTAGGTATGCCTTAAGCTGTGTATATAAAAAGGCAGGATGATAATATAATAATATTAAAGGAAGTGGGCATGGCAGTACCTGAAGACCACAGAATAGAAAAGAAGGAACCAGAGAAGATAACAAAACACAAAGTCTTGCAAATATAAATAGAATGATTGTGGCAAAAGAAAAGAAAGATAGTACCAATAGTAACAGGTGCAATCCCAAAACAATTGGAGCATGATTTGAACACTATTGGCACTGACAAATTCATCACCAGTCAATTGCAGAAAGCAGTTTTACTTGGAACAGCTTACATCCTGTGACAATACCTATAACACCATCAAACATCAACATTTGCCTATCCCAGGTCTTTGGAAAGGACTTGATGGGTGGATAAAAATGCCATATCCAGCCTGAACATCTGGCTATCTGTGTGATGGACCATAAGAGTAAATAGCAACTTGATTTCCAAAGAGAGGATATTTCATAACACAGACCTTGCCTCTGAAAAGCAGTACTTACTAGCCGACTTTGGGGAAGTAAATGATCACCAGCAGGCAGTCCTTGGGAGTACCTGAATATAAGCCACAAAGGCTTGTGACCTCCTACAGATAGCCATGGGCCTATGCACTTTTCAGGGGTCTCCAAGTATTAACCAAAGTGTACTAGGAATGCTCATTTTTTGGTCAAATATCTGAATCTTCACAGCTACATCTGAATCTTAGTAAGGCTGGTACACTAAATTTATATCATTTCCTCTTAGGACTTCTAACTGTGTCCCAAAACAGGATGTACATTTGAAATGAAGACATAAGAGAAAATACCGGGTCAGTGTTGCATAGGTCCTACTTATGTTATCAATTCCTGAGTCATCTTAGTCTTCTAGAGTGTTTCCCAACTTTGTCAACTTGAAGATGTCTGGACTTCAACTCCCAGAATTTCCCAGCCAGCATTCGCTGGCTGGGGAATTCTGGGAGTTGAAGTCCAGACATCTTCAAGTTGACAAGGTTGGGAAACACTGGTCTAGACATCTGCTATATCATCTTGATTTTTATTAGTTTAGCCTTAAAATTCTGGCATGGGAGCATGGGATTGATTTGGAGGAATAGATGGACAGACAGACAGATAGATAGGCATGTTGCACAGAATTTTGGAAGACAAACCAGCCAGTTGTGAGCTGGGAAATGAGTTGTAAGTGAGGAGGGAAATACTGGTTCATATTCTGTCAAGAGTTTTTGACCAAGCTAAGAAATATTAAATGATTTTCTTTATCCATTTGACTTCTGACTTTACGTAAACTTCATCAACGAAGGTTATACTTAATTCTGCAATTTTGTTTTGGCGTATTTCAAAACAAAGGAAATTATGCATTATTATCTAACAGAGCCTACTGTGAGTAACCCAGCTTTGAAAGAGCTAACAAAACAAGTTTGAAGACCAGTTTTCATTTAACTTAATATGGGTGATGTTTTCCTTCTCTAACAGGTTATGCAACTATTAGATTAGCATGGGAATGCCTAAGCCCTTCAAGATTTTCTCAGCCAAAATTAACTGTCTTGTTTGTGTTTGTTTGTTTGTTTGTTTGTTTGTTTGTTTGTTTACCTTAGGAGTGCAATTGGCAAAATTATACCAATGTGATATGGTTATATCAAAAAGACAGAGAAAGATAAACCCCTTATTTTATTGTTTCAGAGGTTTTTCTAAAAAAAGTCAATAATGAGCTCCAAACATTTTCTCCATAGATTCACAAGTTATTTTATTAACTGCTGCAGAAAAATGTTTTGAATACCTGATTCATGTACATAGTTACAAGAAAGTAAGCTCCAAGTAATCTAATGGTGGGTGGGTGGGTGGGTGGGTGGGTGGGTGGGTGGGTGGGTGGGTGGGTAGGTAGATAGATAGATAGATAGATAGATAGATAGATAGATAGATAGATAGATAGATAGATAGATAGATAGATAGATAGATAGATAGATAGATAGATAGATAGATAGATAGATAGATAGATAGATAGATAGATAGATAGATAGATAGATAGATAGATAGATAGATAGATAGATAGATAGATAGATAGATAGATAGATAGATAGAGATAGATATATCCACTAAACATGTAGAAAGTCCAAAAACTATCTGGGGTAGAGCATGTACATGGTATGCAGAGGGCTGCAAATTTAATCTGTGTCATCTTCATTTTTTATCAGAAGTTTCAGAAAAAGTGCCTGACATATACGTAGTTCCTAAAAGCACTTCTGACTATCATAAAATATGATACGGCCCCCACCCTTCCAGTCACATGGCCATATTTAGTCGCTTGGCAATCAGCTCACATTGACAAATGGTTGTAGCATCCTTTAATCGCAAATCGCAACTAGTGCGTTTGGAATTTTTTTTACATTTTCTGTGCAGAAAACAGCCATTGGCTATGCTGGATTCGTTTAATGACCTCAAGATTTGCTTCAGGGCTGTGATGTCTCACTTTCCAACTGTTGTAAAAACAATGGCAAAATCGAATCGGGTCACATAATGACCAGTTTATCAACTGCCCTGATTTAGGACCAAAATCCCAGCTCCAATTGTGATTGTAAACCAAGGACACCCTATACCAGGGGTCCCCAACCTTTGCAACTTTAAGTCTGAAGGACTTAAAGCTTTGCTGGCTGGAGATTTCTGGGAGCTGAAGTCCTTCAGACTTAAAGTTGCAAAGGTTGGGGACCCCTGGCCTATACAACTCCTGTGTGAATATTCTGAAGCAAGTGGGACACCTGCATAGTTCCAAATTGAATGCTACCAATCTGCCCTTCCCACTTAGATATGACATTGTGCCTCCAAAACCTGGTTTTGCTTTGGCCGCCATAGAAAACTAAGCCTGAGATAAAACTTTTTTCTTTCTTTCGTAGCTCAGGTATGAGTACAGGTAGTCCTTGACTGACAACAGTTCATTTAGCGTCCATTAGAAGTTACTGAAAAGGCACTGAAAAAAGTGACCTAGGACCATTTTTCACACTTATGACTGTTGTGGCATCCCCATGGTCACGTGATTTACATTAAGATGCTTGACAACCAACTCATATTTAAGATGATTGCAGCGCCCTGGGGTCATGTGATCCCCTTTGGCGACCTTCTGGAAAGCAAAGTCAACGGGAAAGCCAGACTCACTTAACAACCATGTTACTAAATTAAGAACTGCAGAGATTCACTTAACAAATGTGGCCAGAAAAGTTTGTAAAATGGGACAAAGCTCACTTAACAAATTACTGACTTAACAACATAAATTATGGGCTCAATTGTGGTAGGACTATCTCCTGACAGGCATTACACAAGGTTTCTGTTCCTGCCAGTAATCTCTACTGCTTGGGTTTTCTCCTCTCTAGGGTCAGCGTTCCAAGTAATGCACCCATAGAAGCAAAACTCTGAGGCAGGTAGATTCTTCAAAGAATAAATTATTGGCTGCATCATATTGGCATAAGTGGTGAAATCTGACTCTGAAAGTTCCCGTGCTTTTCACCTAATTACAAAGTAAAAGTTCCCCCCTTTCCCCAGGTCACGTTGTGCAATCGAGGTGCTGCCCGGTTGCTTGGTTACTTTGCTCCTCCTTTACCCAGCCACCTGTTGGAATGTCCTTGGTTCCCACAGGAAAACTTCTTGTTTTGGCTACCAACCCGCATCTAGCTATTTCCCTCCTCCCTGTCCTTTCCCCTCTTGTGTGGCAACTCTGAAGCCTCAAAGATGGTCTCAGCCACATCCACTTCAGGATTGACATCTAGCAAGCATGAAGCCTTAGACCTGCCTGTTTCCTTGCCCTGCCTAGTATCTGCCCTTCCTACCCTGCTTCCCCACCGCTGCCTCTGACAGCCAGAGCTCTTTTGTCAGGTGGTGGCAACAATTTTGGTAGAAATGCAACAGAAAAAAAAGTACTTGAGAAGGCTATAAATTAAAAAATAAAAAAAGCAGTGGGAAAATTTCAAAAGAGCTCATTCCAACACTGTAATGATGTGTAGGAATAGCCTTGGGAGATGGGAGGAAGAGCCACAGACTAGCAAGAATAATGTTAGCCTTGAGAGGTCACCTGAAAAAGAAGGACAACGGAGAACACCAGCACTCTACCTTTATTAACAGAATCTTGGAAGTCTGAAGGCACCCCTCTCACCCCCCACTTTCACTCCAGGTGGTCCTCAACTTGCAGCCACCGTTGAACCCAACAATTCTGTTGCTAAGTGTGACAGTTGTTGAGTGAATTTTGCCCCATTTTATGACCTCTCTTGCCACAGTTGTGAAGTGAATCATTAGTTAAGTTAGGAACACGGTCGTTAAGGGAATCAGGTTTTCTTATCTGACTTGGCTTGCAAAGGGGGGATCACATGATTCCAGGATACTGCAACCACCCTAAGTACATGTCAGTTGCCAAGCGTCTGAATTTTGATCATGTGATCGTGGGGATGCTGTAACAGTTGTAAGTGTGAAAAACAGTCATGTCACTTTTTTCAGTGCTATCGTAACTTTGAATGGTCACTAAATGAACTAAGGAGGATTCCTTCTGAGACTCTTTCCACACCCCGCACTTTTGGACTCAAATTTCATTGGACCGTTGTCTAGATTGCAGCTCTTCCTCCTGTCTCCCAAGGTCATTCCCACATGCCATTACAAACACAGACCCAGATTAACTATGATTAATCAGTATCTCACAGTCCAATCTACCTAATCCAGTTGGCGTTATGGGAAATAAAAGCAAGGACATCACTCTTCTGTGCATTACTTTGAGTTTTCAGTACTGAGGGCTATGGAAAAGTTGAGGGAACTTTTTTTTTTAAGCTGCAGCTTTTTTAAAAATGACATAATATCCTATTAATTGGCAGAAATCGCTTTTGTAGGCTGTTGTTAGGTGAGGGTGTTTTAAAACTATTATTTCAAAGGTTTACCCGCCTTCTCCCCTCCTCTCCAAAAAATGATGGCAAATTATGCCATCACCATTTGATGTTTGATTATATTATATAAATATAATAAATATAAAATATGTTCCACATTTTGGAGTCTCTCATCTGAGGATACTCCAGGGCTGGCTGGAGAAGTCTGAGAGCTGAAGTCCTTCAGACTTAAAGTTGCAAAGGTTGGAGACCCCTGCTCCAGGGGGATGGACAAATGGGGTTCGGAATTGACACAGGTTTCTCTGTCTTCAGATCATTTCTTTTTGTCCTAAAAGAGTAGCTGGATAGACAGGGAAAAATAAGCAAATAAATGAATCAATGAAACTTGGCACCTGAGTCTTCCTTGAGAAAAGCATGAGGATAATTTGGCTTGACAAATTTGTGAAACTGATATTGTGACTTAAGACACAGATACCCTCCAAGCACTAAAAAGTCTGGCAGCTCTTTTAAGTTTACAAATGTGTGATTTTCTTCCTTCCTTTTCCCGCCACGCTCTAGAAAATGGGTTACATTTTAGCTCCATTTGCTCAGCTGCAGAGTTTAGGTAATTTCATCTGAAAAGTTAACATGCTATTGGAGAAGCAATTAGAATTTGCCATTTTCAGTGTTCTTCACTGGTAAGTGCAATAGCAGCTGGCGTCCAAAGTGTTATGTTTATCTGACTTGGCAAAAGCCTCTAAGTCATCGTTTCACTTGGCAGACCAACACTCTGAAATGGAAAGCACAGTTTTTGCAGTCAGAGTTTCAAGTTATTTCCTAAATGGTCCCTTTTCAACAACTAGGCTGACAGTTGATATAAACATCGTGCTAATGTGATTTCAACAGAATCAAGAGTGATCAAGTCTTTGCCTCTGGGGAGGTATAATGGGGGAGAAATATATGTATATCGTGTTTTGTTTGTACGTAGAATGTAATCTAGTATTGCTTCCTCTACTGCAGCCTTCCCTAGTGGATGATTTCTGCTCTCAAGTTAAGTCTTAAAAACAGAATTCACTGTTCGGTCCTCTCGGCTGGCATTCATCTCAGTCACTGCAAAATAGGCTGAAAAAAAGCTTGAAAGACAGAATAATTGCTAGAAAGATCAAGAGCTTTTGCTTTCTTGTTTACAAAAACCTTCATACATCTATGTTTTCATCCCACATCTGCACTAATCACAAATTAGTTCACTAATGGCACTGAATGAGTGGCAATTACAACAAGAGGTGGGATTGAAAAATTAGCAACCTGTTCTCTGCTTGGTTGTTGTTGGCTTTCTGCATCACGGCAGTGTGTATGTGTGGGGGGCCTGGGAAGGTTGAGCCCTTCCCAGGCTCCAGAGGCAAAACCAGCCTCCCTTGGCCTCCGCAGGCCCTCCCAGAGTCTTCGTGTGGGCCGTGCACTTACCTGGCATGATGTGTGGAGACTCCGGGGGGGGGGGTGTTCAGCCAGTCCTTGTAACTACTAGTTTGGCGAACCAGATTAAAATTAACATCTGATTCACCCGAACCGTTCTGAACCTCCTGAATCCCACCCCCGTTCACAACCAGTCATCAAGTTGTGACTGTCACAGCACCCCTACAGTTATGTGATCTTGATTCGAACACTTATGATGGTCACAGTGCTCCATGGTTTTGTGATCCCCATTCACAACCTTCCCTGGTGGCTTCCCACAAGCAAAGTCAACAAAGAAGCCAACAGGCAAGGTTGCAGATCAATCCTTTTTCTCCTGAGGAACCCTGCCATAGGATCTCATACTCAGTAGTGCATACTAGCCTGCAGCACCCCTCTACCCACAATCCATATATGCACACATGCCCATACTTGTGCTTAAGGAACGGCTTGTCATGACAGGGGCTTGCAATTGTCTGACGTCTTCCCCACTGACTTTGCTTGTTGGAAGTTGCAAGCCCCAGTCATGTGAGGTCCTCACTTAATGACCCATAATCCTCAATTAACAACAACAACAGGGACTCCCAGGATTGTTGTCAATAAGCAACATGATGGTGTGTTATTGCACTTTGCAATCACATTGCTAAGCAGTGGAAATTACAGTCACAATTACTATGGTTAAGTGAGTCCTACCTGTAGTTAAGAAATGTATTTCCCCTTTATTTTAAACATTACTATTGCTCTTTTTCAAATAGCCCAGATAAAAATAAAATACTTTTCAAATGAATCCTTAAAATATTCAGATTAAACCCACAACTGAAACTGTCTCAAGTCTAAAGCCCATGCTTGCTAGAAGCTCACCAAAGACCTTCCAGGAGGAAATGGACTCTACAGAGCATGTAAAGATGGGTTTATCGTTTAGGGCAGGGGTCTGCAAAGTCGGCTCTTTTAAGACTGGTGGACTTCAACTCCCAGAATTCCCCAGCCAGCTATGCTGGCTGGGGAACTCTGGGAGTTGAAGTCCACCAGTCTTAAAAGAGCCGACTTTGCAGACCCCTGGTTTAGGGGGATTTTGTAAAAAACAGAGAAAGCAGATCTTCTTAACATTCATAATTTAGATGATAAACAATAGAGTCTGAATTAAAACCTTGATACTAGACCCAAATAAGGAGGAGTCCTTGATACCAGGCTATGAGACTCTGTAGTTCCAGGATTCAACATCAGTTTTTGATTATTATTGAGTCATTGTACTGTACAAGTCATTGTAGCAATCAATCCTGGATGTAATACCATTTAAATAACTGTTGAATTTAAATGAAAAGGGGGCGAATGACCCAAATTGAAAAAGGGGAAAAAATGACATTTTATTTTCTTTATTTGCATGGTTGGAGCAATTGAGAGCAGAAGAATCAGCTGGGAGGAGCAAGGTGTGCATTCTGAGATTTAATTTTAAATTATAAGTATCATGGCTTTATAATGGACTGACACATTATTGAGGATAATATTTATCTGTCTGAACTGTAGAGCACAAAAGAGTTATCCCACAAGGAATGGCAAATGGAAGCAGCCCACAAACTGGTAGGATAAAATTATATGAGAGTCTGATTAACAACATAAAACTGTACAGTACACAGCTGCTGTTCCTCTTCTCTGCAAGTAGTAAATAGCAGAACAAATGATACACTAAGGGGAGTTATAAATCTGTTGCATGACTCAAACTGGAAACATGGTAGGTCAGTTGTTTATTATATAAATAAACAGTGACTTGAGCCCAACCATTTGTAAGCCAGTTTTGAACTGGATACGTTGCACAGAATCATCCTGCATCAAATTTTACTGGTATAAATGTGATTATTACTTCTTTCCAAGTGGAAAAGTATGGAACACTAATCTGGATAAGCAAATGTAAGCATAAACAGGTCATTGATTGCTAGTAATGCGGCTGACTTTAGATAGCCCAACCAGACATACCACTATCCCAAAAGATGTCTAGAAATATTGCAGATATAACTTTATATATAGTAAGGACATTTTCAGCCTTTTTGACAATGTATTTATTACATCAAAATTACCCTGTTCTTAGTCTATAATGCACACTTACTGTTTCAAATGTATCAAGAAACACATTTCCGATTTACTGTTACGGAAGACTTTCCTAATGGAATGTGTGTCTAACCCTACTTCCATTTGATTTGGATTGAACTTCAATTTATAAGTCCCCATCAAGTCCATCGCTTTTTTCAGGCATTTGTTCACTGGGATTTTAATAAAAGGGAAAGAGATAAAAACTGGGCACACTTACTAATATTTTAAAATGAAATGTTCAGATTATTACTCTTTGCAGTTGTATGTTAAATATACAGCATGGAGAAAGGATCGGATTCTGCAGAATTCTGTAACAAAACTTTCACTGAGCCAGAATGGGACAATTCACCACAGCCAACTGGTGCTAGCATTTCGCCATGGCCTTATGACAACTCACTTGTAGGACAACTAGCTGTGGCCAATCATATAGAAACTATAGAAGTTATTCTGGAGAAATGGACAGAAATGGAAATAATGTCAAAAATTAGTGGCAGATAACATTTATTGAGTTATTATCCCCATTGAATTATCCCACAGCGAGTTGGCCACAGCAAGATGTTGTCTTAGGCCCCACTGAGCTATGAAAGCAATATTTTCAAAGATTGGCCCTTCAGAATGAGGCTGATATAGAAAGCAAAATCCTAAATTGTAACTCAGACTTTCCAAATGAATACTTTGAATAGTATCATGAAAAAAACAGTGAATGGCCTGTTTGCTGAAATGTCCATTGCTCTACTCTTGGCCAGTGTGATTCCCAAGACCATCAAGGCAAATTCCAGGAGTACAGCAAGATTTTTTACCCAAGAGTTGGCCAGAATTGGTGTGCTGTGTTTATAGAAAACAAGTGAATTCAAAATATTGGCCATACTTCATTTCAAATTTTGTAAGCAAAACCAAATAAATTAGTGTCAATTTTTTCCCCTGCGATAGAAGAAACAATGCTGTAAAAAAAAAAAAAGGAAAGAATAACTATAGATGAAAAGAGAAAGCAAGCAATGATTGTTTTTGAATGAAAGATGCATGAATTGTTGCTAAATTAAAAACAAAGATTGGTTTACAATGGGTCAATATTGATTCCCTGTATGTAAAAATGATTAAAATATATAAATTAAGATATTGAAAAAGGCAGTAGCTGGAATTAAATTGGATCAAAACAGTAACAGTTGGAATATAGAGATGATGACACCTCTTTGTTAGCCAAAATAGTTAATATTTCTTTAAAGTGTAGAAATTTCATTTTTAAAAATTTCATATTCTTCATTTCTTTTACTGTCTACAGTAAAACTTCAATGTAACAGATTACTTCTGGGAATGGGTATCCATTAAATGCAAATTTTCCTATACACGAATTTATGTCATTTGATTTTGCTCTGTAATAATGTCATTTTTATGTCATTTGTGCAAGCTATGTAAGTTGGTGCAAATGTAAAATATAATTAACATTATTACATACTTTGTATAGTGAGATGGGTGGAATATAAGTTAAATAAAGTAAATGCATAAATAAATGCAGAAATCAATTAAAAATTAAAAATGCTATCAGTTACATTGATTATCCTGACTGGAAAATGGATTTTGTGATTTGGGGGAGGGGGGAAATCTTAAATAAAATGCTGTCCATTGCATCTGAATGGAGAATCAAAAGATAAAGATACTGTTGTCCCTTATTCCTTTTCTGCACTCGATATGACATTGCTTGCTCCCAATGAGACCAGCATTCAGGGTATATATTATAAGTCTTGTTATACTTCAATTGTTATTATTGTTCACGACCTGCAAAAGAACTATTACCATCATGCACATTACCTGTGTAACTGAAAGAGAACTTGGTACATATGCCTTGAAAAATATTAGTCTAATTTGGGATGAGAAGTATAGTATGACAACAATCAACCAATGGAACAGCTTGCCTTTGGAAGTTGTGGAGTCTTCATCACTTGAGACTTTCAAGAAGAGATTGGACTGCCATTTGTCAGAAATGGTGTAGGGTCTCCTGCTTGAGCAGGGTGAGGGTGAGGGTTGGACTAGATGACCTATAAAGTCCCTTCCAACTCTGTTCATCTGTTAAATCTGTTAAACCTACTTGCTGTATCTCAAATTAATATTTCTGCTATCTGCTAGGTCTAGTATAAGGCATTTTAAGAAACCTCTGAACAGTTCCCCACTGTCTTTGTAATTGTCCAACCAGTATTGTACCAGCTGCAAACTGAAGCATAGAGGTCCGTAGTTCTTGGGCATAATTTGCAGTTCCTCTTTTAAGTTGCTTTGATCATCATGCTTATGCAGAGAGAATGGAAAGCACCTGATTTTACATGTTCTTTTGACTGAAGTAGAATGCCCATAGACAGAAATTCTGACAAACAATAAGTATGAAGCAATTGCATTTTCTGTTTTTCTTTTTTGTCATAATGGTTATCATAATCAAGAGTCAGCTAAGGGCCAGGCCCAAGGCTTCCAATGGCATTCCCTTGCCTGACAATGGTCGTATTATTCTAACAACCACTTTGTTCAAAGCATCTGGCTTTTGCATGACTGGGCTGCTGCCATGATGTTCTGGTTTTTTTATTCTGACTTTCCATCAAAAAGGTACAGCTACTCCTTTTCTTAATAAGTTTTTTTGGGGGGTAGGAGGAGGGAGGATTTTATGTACAGTAATTCTTTATGGGGTTTGCTGATGGAGTCTTTAATTGTGAAGCTTGTGATTAGCTGTTTTTATGACTATTGTTATCTGGTTTTGTGAAATAAAACACTTGGCAACTTTTTAGAAATTGCTTTAAGGAAATTTCCAAAACAAAAGCCACTTATAAGTTAAACGACTCTACTATTCTGTACTTTCTTGTACAGTATTATAATGTACCAATCATGGTAATGATTTCATTAAAAATTTCCACTAAATAATGCATTCCACTGGAGACTTATTCCATAAATAAGAATCATGTGGGTAGATCATGTCCAGCTTTATATTTCTATTGTATTTCAGTTGGTCAAAGGAGAATGAACCTAGAAAATTGGAGGTTATGTTTGCAATGTATCATAACATAATAGACTGCACAGAGTTTTGGAATTCTGATCAACCAGTCTTGCTAGCACTTTAAATTATCTGACCAGCTTTAGCTATAATCTGTCAGAGCTTAAGTGTACCAGACAATCACACAGGAGAAAACCCTCAATCATCTGGTTATCCAGACTAATTTAACCTAATCTAAACCTTGTATCTCTATCTCTATTTTTTAAGTCCACATAAGAAAAATTAGAACATACCTTTGGGAAGCGCATACAGAAATTCTATTTGTTGGAACAAATGTGTCTTAAATCAGGGGTCCCCAACCCCCGGGCCGCGGACCGGTGCCGGTCCGTGGCTTGATAGGAACCAGGCCGCAGTGAGCGGCACAACTCTTAGAAAGGACCAGAGAGGAGGACGAGGGAGGAGGGGGCAGCCCCTTGGGCAGAGCACATGCCAGGGGCGGGAGAGCGCATGTGGGCTGCTCGCACCGTTGGGGGCCCGAAAGGGCTGATTGAGCCGACTCACCCCCCCTGCGCACATGCGCCACCTGTTCCCCCTCCCCCCCGCCCCCCCTCTACACCGGCCGAGCCATGGCTACCAGTCCACGGAATTTTTTTAACATGAAACCGGTCCCTAGTGCCAAAAAGGTTGGGGACACCTGTCTTAAATGACAAAGCTGAAGAGAAAATATACATTCCCTGTGTTTTGAAGGAGGCTGTACTCCAACTGCTCTTCAAGAAGCCATTTTTGGATCCAACAATCCTGGATAATTTTTCTCCAATATCAAATCTATTTGGGTAAAGTGGTTCAGAGGGTGATAGGTTAGCATTTTTCAAAGGTCCCTGGAGGAAATGGGAAACGTCTAGCCCTAGAGCCCTGAAGTGTACAATATCCCAGAGCTCAACATTCTCCCCACTCCTACTTAATATCTACATGTTGAGTGAGATCATTAACTGGCACATGATGAGGTATCATCTTTGGCCTTGGCTGCATAAGTATGCCATCAAGGTTCTTTCCCAGTATCTGGGGCTGGTGAAGATCTGGATAATGAAGAATGAACAATATCTCAATTCTAGCAAGATTGAATCATTGCGGGATTAGGGACTTCCTGAAATTGAAGATATTCCATCCATCATTAAAGACATTTCTGCTCCACTGAACAGTTGATATATGATCTGGGCTCCTGGATTGGATCGGATTTCTGGATTGAGAGGCCCTGTTTATAGTCCCTAATGCATTACTCACTTCCTGAATGGATTACTGTATTGCAATAAGTTCTTCATGATGCCGCCTTGAAAAACATTGGAGGGCTTTAGCAGGTCCAGATTACAGCTGCATATGTAACTGTTGGATGCATCAAGGTGTGCCCATATGATGCTAGAGCTGCATGAGCTGCACTGGCTCCCAATATGTTTCCAGGTGTAATTCAAGAGACCACTGAGGGCAGATGGTTCCACAAGTACACCATGCAGGACTTATCTTTAGAGTCCTGCATGGTGTACATGTGGAACCATCTGTCCTCAGTGGTTTCTGAGCATGTGAGCTCCAACTCTCTTCTATAAAACAATGTCATCTGGTGGGACCCAGGAGATGAGCCTTCCCTCTTGTGTGCCTAAGCTATGAGACAAACTTTCTCCTAAGATTCAGATGGCCCAAACGCACTTAGCTCTCTGGAAGGCCATGCATACCTGGCTTTCCCCAGGTGTCAGGGCCAGGTTGGTAGAGTTGATATGTGCATTTTGATGTATGAGTTAGTTCATAAGAACATAAGAACATAAGAATAGCCTTGCTGGAACAGGCCACAGCCCATCCAGTCCAGCATTCTGTCTCACCATTTGCTTCAGGGTCTTCCCAAGCAGATGTCTTCACCTGCTTATGATTCCCTGCAAATGGCATTGAGAAATATCCTGCCTATCTCTCCATCCCGGAGGGTGTCCTTAGGCATCCATAATGATAGCCATTGATACCCTTGTTCTCCATGAACTCGTCTAATCCTTTCTTAAAGGTGTCGAGGCTGACAGCTGTCACCACTTCTTCTGGCAGGGAGTTCCATAGACCAGTGATCCTCTGGGTGAAAAAGTACTTCCTCTTATTTGTTTGAGGTCTAGCTTCCAAAAGTTTCATGGAGTGCCCCCTAGTTCTAGTGTTGTGCGATAGGGAAAACAGTTTTTCCTTTTCTACTTTGTCCACACCGTGCATGATTTTATAGACTTCAATCAGGTCACTTCTCAGGCGCCGTTGTTCTAGAGTGAAGAGGCCCAGCCGTTGTAGCCTCAGATGGTAAGGAAGGTGTTCCAGCCCCCTAATCATTCTGGTTGCCCTCCTCTGCACCTTTTCCATTTCCATAATATCCTTCTGAAGGTATGGTGACCGGAACTGTACACAATACTCCAGATGGGGCCTCACCATAGATTTATAAAGAGGCAAAATGACACTTGCTGACTTATTTTCTATACCCTTCCTAATGATCCCTAGCAATGAGTTTGCTTTTTTCACTGCTGCGGCACACTGGATTGACACCTTCATTGAGCTGTCCACCAGGACACCAAGGTCCCTTTAATGAGATGCCATGGTTATTGTGCCATGGTTATCATCAAAGTACAATATTTTGGTCTCCTTTTATATTTGTTTTACTGTATTGTTTCTCATGTGTATTGGGTTTTTTTTAGTTGTCAAGAGTTATTTGTTTAAGATAGGTAGTCACATAAACTTCAGTGAGATAAGATGGGAGGGGAGGGGATGAATCAAGTAATTACTAGGAACTACGTTTTGTGTCTAAAAATACTACTATCATCAAAGAAAAATAAAATGCTGGATACATCTCACCATTCATAAGGTAATCCTATCCTTACCCACACGAGACTGCCAAATACAGTTCACTGAAATACACAAGATTCAAAAATCCATTCTCAGTATATGTAGGAAGCATGTTGTGGCAACAAGCAAAACCTTCCTCCTTCTTTCAGCTTAGTCAATTATCTGCAGCATCATCTAAGAATGTTTTGAACCGAAAAGTTGCTGGGAGGCATAACTTGATTATGGATTCACTCATAAGATTGTGATTAGCAGTAACATCTACTAGCAGGATGTGACATTTGTTCAGGATGCATACTTTACATTAGTATTTAAAAACATCTTATATACTAAAATAGCCTTTTCAAATCTGCTGCCCTCTGGGTGGTGCATCAGCCCCATCTAGAAAGCTGGGAAATGCTGTATTAGAGGAATTAGGGTTTCCCACATGTATGGCATCGATCATTAGTTAATAATGTTGATTTCCCTTTGGAATAGCAGGATTCAAACTCCCAACGCTGGTGATCAGGCTGAATCCTAGAAGAAATTGAATAAAGATCTCCACTATCTCTGTTTATTATAGTGTTTATTTTAATCAGCAGTCCACGCTGTATGGAAAGAAAGAGGACGAAGATAATCTACCGTATTTTTCGGAGTATAAGACGCACCGGAGTATAAGACGCACCAAGGTTTTGAAGAGGCAAATTACAAAAAATGTAGGTAGGTAGATAGAGGGAGAGAAAGGGAGAGAAATAAAGAGAAATACAGTAGGTAGGTAGGTAGGTAGGTAGGTAGGTAGGTAGGTAGGTAGGTAGGTAGGTAGAGAAACAGTAGGTAGGTAGGTAGGTAGGTAGGTAGGTAGGTAGGTAGGTAGGTAGAGAGAGTAGGTAGGTAGGTAGATAAAGGGATAGAGAGAGAGAGAAACAGAGAGAGAGAAATACAGTAGGTAGGTAGGTAGGGAGAGTGTGTGTAGGTAAGTAGGTAGGTAGGTAGGTAGGTAGGTAGGTAGGTAGGTAGGTAGGTAGGTAGGTAGGTAGAAGGATAGAGAGAGAGAAATAGAGAGAGAGAGAAAAATACAGTAAGTAGGTAGGGAGAGAGAGTGTGAGCATGTGGGTAGGTAGGTAGAAGGATAGAGAGAAAGAGAAAGAGAAAGAGAAATACAGTAGGGAGAGAGAGAGAGAGAGAGAGAGAGAGAGAGAGAGAGAGAGAGTAGTATGTAGGTAAGTTGATGTTTCCAGGTGTATTTATCCATGTCCTGGAGAAGGAAATTGCTGACAAACCTTAAGACTTTGTTTCTGCTTGCACAGAAACAGTTAAAGATAGGGGGGGGGAACCCCATTTGCACTCTGCAAACCTCCCCAAAACGGCCCATTTCTCTGCGAAAACTGGGCCATTATTTTTCAAATAAAAAGCATGAATAGCCTTGGGGAGGGGGCTTGCAGAGTGCTCCTGGGGGGAGGGGTGGGTCAAAAATGAGCAAAAAAACGACCCATTTATCGCGAAAATGGGCCATTTTTGTTTCAAATAAATTGCATGCATAGCCCTATGGAAGCTTATAGAGTGCTGCTGGGTGCTGGGGGGACAAAAATGGCCCATTTTCGGCTAATTTCTGCCCTCCCCAGCCCCCAGGAGCTCTCTGGAAACCTCTATAAGGCTATGCACAGCCATTTTGGTGAAGGGGGTGGGGTTCCAGGAGGCAAAAAATAATAATAATGCTGTATTCGGTATAAGACGCACCCAGATTTTCAGCCTCTTTTTAGAGGAAAAAAGGTGCATCTTATACTCCGAAAAATATGGTAACTTCTCTCTTAATCCACCCAGAGAATTTTAATTTGCCAAAGGGACACCAGTTAGGCATGTGCAAACAGCCTGACTGGTAAGATTTAAATAAGATTCTTTTCTAATGCTGTAAATGTTAAATCAATCAAAGAAGGAAATTTTGGGGGAAATTCTTCCATGCTGGTTGATTAGGTTTATATTTCACATAGGTCTTATTTTTTCCTGGCTTTTTTTCTGTAAAAGACTTCCTTGTTTTTCAGAGAAAGGGGTTCTAATATTTTCATGCCACAATACTCTGCAATAAGTTATATTTTCTTCTTTCTGCTTTATAGATAAAAGAACTCTATGGCAAGGAAGATTTGCTGACTCAACCTGATCAGAGAACTTTCTGGAATAGTGATGACTCTGGTAAGTATAGAAAAATTCTTGCCTTTAATAAGAAAGCAAAAAGTTTCAGAACACTATCTCCTTCCTATAGACCAGAAATGTATAACTGTACAGACTCTCCACCCCAAGCAAAGATAAAAGGCAAACCTGTGAATGATGGCTTAGTATTTTTGGTTTCAAGGTTTTATTGTGGGCTTATATCTAAGCACAGCACATGGTTAATTCCTTTCCTTTGCCACAACCACAACTTTGTGTGGTATGCTATGCTAAGAGAGAGTGACTGACCCAACGTTAGCCAGAGAACTGCCATGACTGAGGAGGGAGTTTAGTCTGGAGTTCTCCAACTCTGTCCTAACATCTTAACCACCGATTGACAGGGTTCCTCTGCTTGAGAAAGAAAAGAAGAAGGGGCCATATCGGGATGAATGGAGATTTAACTTATTAGAAGCCTACTCTTCTTGCTTTCCGAAGTTTCTTCTTCCCTGGTGATGGGTGGCTGGCAATGTATCTAGTATTCATTTATTTGTCTAACTTCTCTTCATATTCAATAAGTTGGTGATCAACTCATCGCATGTTGCTTGTACTGTGGAAACCATGTTAAGTTCTGATTTTGGAGATTATCTTCCATTCCCGTCCCCATCCTCAATTGTTGACCTCACTTGCTGACCCGGCCTTAGGTTTAGAACGTAAGAAGTGATGGGGCTGCTCCATACTTAGAAGGGAGATTTCCCAAGAATACCATGTAAGGGCTAGATGGGGATATTGGTCATAAAAATACTCTGTTAAGAAGGAAGTGCAAACTGCGTCTACGTATGAAGCTAGCATGATTCAAGTTTAACATGACCAGGGAACCTGACCTTTCATTCCACTTTCAGAAATGTAGCCCTGTTAAATCTTTTGCAACAGGATTAGGTGGCAATGGGCCATTTCCTTTTTTACACTGGACAAGCAGGTTACCTATCTATGCAAAAGTATAAGTAGGCAAAATCTGATCTTGGAAATTGAAGGGTTGCCCAACTGGGGGGAGGAATTTTCAGTTCCTCAGGCTGCTTTGCCTATAACCTCAAAATGATGATGCTTGAGAATCCGAATGACAAAAGTTAAATTCCACTGAAATTGTGACTCAGAATTTCTTTGAATGCTCACTGATTAAAACACAGATACCTCGCCCCCCACCCATCACAAGATATATGTTAACAGCTATTCAAAACAGGATTATCCATGTCCTTCTTAAATGCTACTTAAAGTTTGCTCACTCCTCAAAGCAATCCTGTCTCACTTTTTCTGTCTTTATTCCCTGATTCTTTTGTTCCTTCTCTTCACCTCCTCCAACAGTAATCCTCTCAAAGGTTTATACTGGATTGTGATCTCAGACGTTTATGTAAAAGCAAATAGATTTGCCTTTAAAATGCCTGCCTCTTTTCTTTCCACTGGGTTTTTATTTTATGAATTTTATATCGTTAGTCAACTGGTTAGTCGTCTTATGGGCAGGAAAGCAAAATGATGCAGTATTTGTATCACAATGTAGCTTGAAGAATTATTATGCACTTTGGCTTATGCAACTTGGATACAGAGAATTTTGGCAAACCTGATGGCAGAGGGAATCATATGTCTAATTGGCAAAGAATATCGAGTTCTTAGGAATGTTTGCAATAGTTTGCTTTGGGGAGATCTGAAAGCAAAAACAGCCATGGAAAGAGATGGAGAAAATTGAAGAGAAACCTTCTGAGGCTACAAAAGCACAATAATTCTAAAAATAATTTTAGGCAATCTGAGAAAAGGCCCATTTAGTTTATTGGGTGCTTCTAATTCCATTGTGGTTTTTTCTTTCTTTCTTTCAAAAGTGCTCAAGGACTCTAGTGTTTGATGATAGGAGCTGAAGGGGATGGGTTCCTGTGATTTGTATCTAAATGAAAAAGCTGACCTTACATTCTTAAGGCTTTGTTCATAAAAAACCCTTAGGTATTTGATGCAGTTGGGTTTTTTTTTATTTGTCCCCAGGAAGACTGTCATCCACAGGGCAGATAATTCCCTTTAAAAAATGAATTAAATTACAGGCAGAACAGTAAATGGATCTGAAGTGATCCATAGATCTAGGCTAGTAGGATTTTTTTTTTGGTATGATGACTGATATTTCTGCATGTTTTTTAAAATAAATTAAGGGTAGCTTTATTTTTGCATGCTATTAGTTTTAGCAGCTTGATAATTTGCACAGGAGGGTATTATAGTAATCAAGCAGTTTTTTTGGTACAACGTTAATGCTTAATAATAATAATAATAATAATCTTTATTGTCATTGTAAAAATTACAATGAAATTGGTTTCATGCTTAAATGCCAGACGCAAAACAGATACAGTAATTTGTAGTACTATTTTTTTGCAAATGCAATGTTGATAACAAAGTTTCAGATTGGTTCATTTCAATGTCTTCCTTTTTTGTTCTTGGAAAGCAGTTCTTCTGTCCAGATGAAAATGAGGATTTAGGGAGTCTAGGGTTCAGAATAAACTTTCAATCAGTATTACATACATGGAAATTGATTGTCATGAGCCATATAATTCTAATATCTTAAGAAAATGACCCCATCACATATGTTTAGCAATATTTGTGCTAAAATATTTATACAAGTAAAAAAATCTTTGAATTGCGTATCTGAATTCTTTTGATGTAATGTATAATTAAAGTAAGGTATATCCACACAGTGCCTCGCTATTCTTGGCTGATCTCAAAAACCAGAGTAAGATCTGAATAGGACTTTGATGTGATATCACCAAGAAATCCTGGAGTTACAAACCAGCTGGAAAATTTAAAAACAAAATCCCACAAAAACATTCCATATTGTTAACAAGAAGACAACTTAAACCTTTCCATGTAATCACCAAGGGTTATGCTCAACTCGAAAGAAACTCTACTGTGTATAAATCAACAGATTACAGATTCAGCTTCTGTTTTTCTGGGCTCCAGAAGAACATGCTTTCTTAGACTACTTGATAAAATGTTGATTATAATTCTTCCAACACAACATTGAAAATATGCCTGAATCCATCAGTGGATTGATCCCCATGTTCTTGAGATATTGATCAACAATTTCATTCCAAATTATATCCCCCCACCCCAATGGCTGGAATGTTCCTTTTAAGTATGAATGTTTAGATTTGTTGAAGCACAGCAAATAATTGGAGAGTGGGATCAAGTGCTGAAATGGGAGTGTACAGGAGCATGCACCAGAAACCAGAAGAGCAGCTGTCTGGCATACATGCGCATGCTGGGCAACAGCTCTTCCAGTTTCCAGCATGCAAATGAGGACGGCCACCTGGTCTTCTAGTTTCTGCGCATGCACACACTGGAAACCAGAAGAGCAGCCACCCTGTGAACATGCATACATCGGTCAGCTGCTCTTCTGGTTTCTGACACTCCTGCACACATCAAGACAAGCTGGGCAGCACATCAGAACCCAGAAGAGCAATGAGCGACAGCTCGCATGCCCAGAGAGATGGGTCTGCATGCCACTTCCAGCATGCGTGCCATAGGTTTGCCATCAGGGTTATAGCCTATGTTTTATATGTATCTTATCATGTGAGTTTCAGTTGCAGATCAATTATCTCACTGAAGTCTGCCAGGAATGAAAGTTTTTTTCTCATTGGCCATTTTAACTTTTTGCCAACCACATCTTTCAATTGGGAAATCATAACATTTGGAAGGATACTAGCTGAGTTACAAAATCCTCCTCCAGGATCAATCCATGTCATCACCAGATAAGATATGAAGACAACTATGTCGGAAAATGATAGCTAATTATTGTATAAATTGTGCTGTGGTAGATCAGAGGAGAAAGGATCATTTAAGCTAGCATCTAAACAGAAATGATCAGCAAATATTTTTGGCTCCTGAAATGCAAAAAGAAATACAGCATCTATTGTCCTTTTATCTGCATAAAATAAGAGTCATTACCTTGTGCTTCTTGTTCCTACATTTTTGTTTTCTTCATCAAAGAATTCACCTTAGTAGACAAAGATCTAATAAAACAGACTTCCTTTTTTTTTTAAAAAGGACATATTAGGGGTGTTTCTGGACATTCACCTCTTTAATAAATCCATGTCCAACTTGAACTATTACAAGAGGCCATCCAATACTCTTCATATTTACTTTGGCTCTCCCAATATTCAAGCAATTCTCTACTCCAGGTTAACCTTTTTTTAAACAATTTATCAGACTCACATGGCTCAAGAATAATGTTTTTAAGACAAAGAAGGAAAATATTATTTTCTGGCCTTGATTTTGATGTATTTAGTTCTCTCTTTTTACTAGAGATTCAGAGCCAAACTTGTTGAGATGGTAATCTATATGCTCTTTAATTATGTAAACAGCCAGTGTAAGGATAGGATAGGATAGGATAGGATAGGATAGGATAGAATAGAATAGAATAGAATAGAATAGAATTCTTTATTGGCCAAGTGTGCTTGGACACACAAGGAATTTGTCTTTGGTGCATATGCTTTCAATGTACATAAAAAGACAAGATGCATTCGTCAATTATCTTAAGGTACAGCACTTAATGATAGTCATATGGTATAAATAATCTATCAGGAAATCTCAATAAGGAAGCCTCAATAGCTTTGGACCCTAGGGTTGAAAGAAAAGATTAACTTTTTCTCTACTGAACAACATTGCTTCCCATTTTATATTCATTTAAAACCATGATACATATGGTACATGAATTACTCAGATACTAGTTGGAAGACAAATTCTGCAAAGTGCAATGCTCCTAAAATTCTGGATTTGTCTTGTTGATAACTTTCTCCTTCAATGAAGAGGAACCAAAAGATCAATTATCCTGGAAAAGCAGGCAAGATTTAGCTGAGGAAGGAGAAGTAGCAGAAGCATTGGTGATAGTGATCTTATAATGCTACAGTTCTAGGTTTTAAGAAGACTGGAGATGGCTAAAGTTAAATGTCCTGGACTTGAAACAATTTTATTTTAATAAACAACTGTGAGCGAGATTCCTTAACAGAATAAGCTGAAGCAAAAAGGAAATCAAGGTGGGTTGGGTTCCTAAAAAAGCAATACTAAAAGTTCCATCGGAAATAGAAAAATTGATTTAGGTAAAAAAGAGAGGGCTATAGAGGCTTTCTGTGTGTGTGTGTGTGTGTGTGTGTGTGTGTGTGTGTGTGTGTGTAAATTACTTTGTGAAGATTTCAACAGACCAATGCAGACTAAAAAGCTAATGGTCATCAAGGGAGGGTACATATAGGTAGCCTGGAATTGAAAGGTATTATCAGATAGAAACTTAAAACTGAGAATATTGAATAATAATAAAAAGGGTTCCAGTACAGGTTATTCTCAACTTACAACAATTCATCTAGTGGCCATTCAAAGTTACAGTGGCACTGAAAAAAGGTGACTTACGACAGTTTTTCATAGTTACGACCTTTGCAGCATCCCCACGATCATGTGATCAAAATTTAGATGCTTGGCAACTGATTTACTGTATATTTATGATGGTTGCAGTGTCCTGAGGTCTCATGTGATCACCTTTTGCAACCTTCTGGCAAGCAAAATCAGATTCACTTAACAACCATGTTACCAATTTATCAACTTCAGGGATTCACTTAACAACTGAGGCAAGAAAGATTGTAAAACGGGACAAAACACACTTAACAAATATCTCGCTTAACGATAAAAATCTTGGCTCAATTGTGGTTTTAAGTTGAGTCGATATACTACCTGTATATCCAAAATAAAAAGAAGAGAAAGGAATCAATGTGACAGCCACTAAGAAAGAAAGATGTAATTATTCAGTTTTAAAGTGCTCAGGTTTTCCTAGCTAAATGTGAAGAACAGGATGAAGGAGCAGGATGTCATCAACAGCATCATCATCATCATCATCATCATCCAATGTTGTTCAAATGCTTTACCTCTTAAGGAGGCTAAAATTGCAGGAACTTCAGGGACTGCTAAAGCATAAGACCCATATTTTTTACAGTAGTTACTGCACATGCCTGCACAGAGAAACACATTTATGAATGAAGGCAAATATACGTGTCCCAGGGTCATGTTTCAAGATCCAATCTGGGTCAATCACCAGGAAGAGAAGTTTCGTCTTTTGAGCTTTTGGTTTCATGCTGGAGCCCATCCTCAGGGAAATTCTGGCAAGAGTCTGAAAGCTCAGAAGATTAAATCTCTGGTCCTGGTGATTGACTCAGATTGGATCCTACAAACACAATTTTTCTAAGACACTTATATTTAAAATGCAATCTCTTGAAGTCAGCTTATTTAAAGTATTGATCACTTGTCTAGCTCAAGCCTGACAGTAAAACATCTTCTAAATCTGTAGAGAATCCAAGAAGAATCATCTTTGGAAGCTACATGTTAAAATAATCCTAGTGTTGATAAATTGTCGGTTTACTAATGAAACTACTGAACTGAGATTCTCCTTAAATTATTTTTCTTTATTCTGGGTATGGTGGTTTCTTCCAGTTATCACAGCAAATAGACACACCTCCCTCTTTTTTTGGCTGAAATTTGATCTATGAATGCATTAGTGATGGTTTCTAAATATTGTTCCTAATCCTATTTTTATGACATGACTGTAGTACTGCCATCATCACATTTTGACACAGCTTGCCAGAATAGAGCAGTGTTAACCGATGCACACCCAATTGCAATAGTTATGTGATCATATTTTTTTAATAAACATTGAGCTACGAATATGAGGGGGTTTTTAAACACAATTTTCAGTGCATTCAAGGCAATTGCCCCAGAGAACCATGAATTGCCTTGTCAAGTTGTGATTTCAACATATAAAGGCAAACATTCCAAAAATAAGTTGGTCAACACTCATTGATATGATGTGACTGTAGATCGTCTGTCAGTGTGACCTCAGAAAGGTCAAAGCCCAAGGGGCCTAAGTACAGATCTCAAAAGCAAAAAATTAATATATTCTTTTGTTATGGTTTTATAACAAAACAAGGATTATCAGAATAGCTACAAAGGTCTTTTGTGAATGCTTATCTGGGGGAGTTACACAGAGGATCTAAGTTATTTAAAAACAACTTTAAGGTAATCTTGTTTTAGATAAAGCTGAGAACATTTCTTTTGTTATTTACATCCGGCAGACAAGTCTGATTTCAAACTAGGACACTTAAGAATAACTATGAAAACAGTCCTTACCTTTTAAACCTGGGCACACTTGGCCAAAATCTCAATAAATACAGTTTAAAAATGTAATGAATTCAAGAATAGACTATAAGCAAGAGTGTTAAAACAACGACAAAATGAAACAACAGTAACATCTGCTATTTTAATTGCGGAAAATTGAATTATTCTGCAAGCTCTAGTAATGGAAGTCAAGGAGCCCACTTTAAAAAAAATGGAATTCAGATTAAATATAAAAAGACTGAATTAATAAAAATAGCCACAGCAACCAACCTTAGAATGGACTAAGAAGATAATGACGTGGTGGATAGCTTCCACCTATCAGCAGGTAGAGGAACCAGCAGTCAGAGCCTTAGTATAGTAGATATGAAAGATTTGAAAAATGGATATGGATTCTAGAACAAATCAATTCACAGCACAGATAATCAGACTCAAATTATCATATTTCAAACACATTATATGAAGTTCTAGTTCTTTGGAGGTCAATAGGGCTGGGAAGGATGGAAGGAAAGAGAATGGCCAGCAGCAAGTTGGACAGGTTCAATAATGATGATAGTAGATGCACTGTTGGAAGAGCTAAAGGAACAACTTGTAAACAGAACTTCCTGGAGAAAATCTATCTGTATGGCTGCTAAGAACCTGAATTTACTTAATCACATTACAAATGATTTCCAAGCAGATTTGTGGATGCTAAACAAAATTTTGCTTATTATGTCTTTTAAATGGATAAATAACAGTAATTTAATGTTTAGTATATATTTGAAACTATCTTATACTCACCATGTGTATCTTTGTGAATTCAGTAGCATTATACTCAAGCCCTTTTGTGAAAACAAAACATTTTAAAGAGTGGAATATAAATAACTACAGCACAAACAGGAAAAATAATTAAAAAAAGGAATCTACAGACTACATATTGATTAAAATAAACATAATAAAAGGGAAGAAAAAATAAAGAAAGAAAAATGAAAGAAAAGAGATCTATATACTATCCACATTAAGAATACATATGGTCTAAATTTAGTTATAAGCTTCAGGGCTGAGTTTTATTATTATACACCGCCCAGCGTCTCCTTTGGGGGATATGAGCAACTATATAAATTAATTAATTATATAATTCTTCATTGATACTACATGGATCCCATGTCAAATACTTGTGACATATACACAGTAGACTCTGATAATTCACTCTACAAGGGTCTTTTCAATGAACAACCAAAAAGTGGAAGTATCTAAAAAGGAAATTGTGGTTTTTCAGAGCCCTTTTAAGGATAGAACAAAAGAAAAACCATGATTTTCCATGTAGACGAACTACTCTGTCCAATAACACTCCTCATCCTGCCTCTATAATCCCACATTAATAATAATAAAGTTAAAGTTTTTCATTGATCATGCCATATGATTAGCACCAGGTAAAATGAAACAGATAATGGATTTGTGTTTTGTCTGGGTAGTGTTGTTTATCTGGATGGTGGCACTCAAAGCATCTTAGCAGAACTCTTTCAGCTAATTCTGTTTGAGGTTTCTGGCAATCTTTTGACAAGAGTCTTATATCAGTAAAAACTGTTTTGTACATTCCTTATTCCTTATCCATTGGTCTATTGTTGACTTGTAATCCTGTTGGCAAGGCAAATGGAATTAACAATCCCAGAAAACAAAATGCCTATCCTATGACAATAACCCTTATCTGGGCAAAGTTATCATCACATCCTGGAATATTTCGAGCAGATGTTCCAAAAATGCAGGAGATGGTACATTCATAAAGAAACTTTTACTACCTGTCAAAGACTACTTCAGCATCAACCTCAATAATACACGAGCACACAATAGATACAAACTCAAGGTAAACCCCACCAAAATTGATTGCAGTAAATACGTCTAAGGCAACAGAGTGGTCAATGCCTGGAATGCACTACCTGACTCTGTTATTATATCTCCAAACCCCCCAGAACTTTAATCTTAAACTGTCTACTGTTGACCTCACCCCTTCCTAAGAGGTCAGTAGGGGTGTGCATAAGTGCACCAGCGTGCCTAATGTCCCAGGCTTAATGTCCCCATTTATTTGTACCCATTTCCTGTGTGTCAAGGACTACCAGTATAATATTTAGATATTGATAAATGAATATCTGAATTGGCATTATTTCCTTTTATTCAAATCTAGGAGAAGCCGAGTCTTAAATCAACTGAAATATTTTATTATATAATGGTGGATTAAATGTTTAATGAATACTTTCTTATACTTTGCAAACTAATAAGCCCATTTCTTTGTCTTTACCATCTTTTCTTGTTGGTATGAATACTGCTAAGTCTGTACTTTTTAACTAGAAAATATGGTAGACAGCAATCTCCAATCCAGCATTCTCAAGATATACTGGACTACAACTCTCATCACTTTCAACCATTGGCTGCTGGTGATGGGAATTGCCAAAACTCCTGATGCACTAATTGCAGATCTGTCTGTTGAAAGATGCTATACATGTCTCTTAGATAAGATTACTAAATGACTAAAGTCCCTGCACAGTAAGAAATGCAGAGTCTCGCAAATCTGAGAGACAGAAGTAGTGTTTTTTTTAAATCTTGTGTGTGTTTATTTCCAACAGAGTATGGATAGTCATTTGATAAGCTTTAATTTTGATATGACACTAAGAATGGGTTGGAGCTAAGTGGCCCCTTCCAACTCTATGATTTTTTTTTTGTAGATAAGAGGGTATAATTTTATGTAATTCCCAGTTATTTGCACTAGCTTGTTTGCTTGCAATGCTGATGCAATATCTTTGCAGTAGTAACAACTACTTTTGCATTAAAAAAAAAGATATCTCATTAATGCAGCAATCAGTATACCCAGTACACTGCAGCCTAAGCATTTATTTCCTAATTGGGGAAAAGAAAAGAATTGCCCTCAGGTACAGTTAAAGGAACATTTAAACAGTCAGAATCTAACAAATGTAGCATGAGGTGGGGGAAGCCGGGAGTACTTTGCAGATAAAATAAAAGTTAGAAAAGTACTAGCAGAGTTTCCTATATTACTTGGAATTACCATTAAACTGTATTAGAGTAACACATAACAAAATGCTATCATACAGCTATTTGAGAGATGGTTGCAAATCACTTTAATGCAGGTCTACTTCATTGCTGGAGTAGAGGGTTCATAGTCCAGAGACCATGTACACCATGTTCTGGTAGCCTGGCACATAAGACTCCAGTTTCAGAGCTGTAAAGTGTTCTAGACTGTTGTAACCAATTATTGTCTCTTAGTATCACCCACCCACCCTTCCATCCCAATAATTTGTAAGAAACTTTCCTAGGTTTACATACAAGAACAGTCCAGGATTGTGTGTTGGGCTTTTCTTTTGTGCCAGGCAATATATTAACAATATGGAAGTAATAAAAATAAGTTGCTGCAAGTCTAAAACCATGCAGCTTCAATCTCCATAATATCCACAAAAATCCCCCATCACCCCTTCCTAACTCAATACCAGTAATACTGTACATTTAATTTTTTCACTTTAGTGGAGACCCTTCAAGGCTGTGTGTTGTATATGTGTCCACCATCAACAAATTCTCCATCTGAAACAGGACTTTAGGAGAGGAGGAAAGGATACTTCTATTTCAGTGATGGCAAGTAGGTGTAAGGCAAAGCTACATTGGCGTATACTTATGACAGTGGTGGGTTTCAAATTTTTTTAGAACCTCTTCTGTAGATGTGGCCTTGTTTGTGGGAGTGGCTTGGCAGCTATGTGACCAGGTGGGAGTGGCTTGCCAGCCATGTGACCAGGTGGGAGTGGCTTGCCAGCCATGTGATTGGGTGGGAGTGGTTTGGCAGTCATGTGACTCAGTGGGCATGGCCAACTTGTAAAATGTGGTGAAATTCACTTAACAACGCTCTTGCTTAGCAACCAAAATGTTGGCTCAGAAACTCTGGCATTTGAAGCACGCAAGTCTTAAAGCTGTCAACTTATACCCTTGCACCCCTAACCCTTTAGGAAAAAAACCCCCAGGGGTATTCAAACTTGACAGCTTTAAGACTTGTGGACTTCAATTCCCAGAAATCTTCCTCTCACTCTTCATCTTGATGATGTGCAGATGGGCGGGGGAAGGGAGCTGGAACCGGTTCTAAACGGCACTGTAGATTTGTGGAACCTCTTCTATAGAAGAGGTTAGAACTGGCAGGAGCCCCACCCCTAACTTATGACGACAGTTACCAATGAACTGGATATTTCTCGATGTACACTGGTGTATACTTATGATGATGGTTACCAATGTACTGGATAGTCTTCAACGTACGACCAGAACTGGAACTAGAATTTCCGTTGTAAAGCAAGGCATTTGTTTAGTGAGTCACACATGATTTTACAATCTTTTTTGCTATGGTTGTTAATAGAATTCTTTATTGGCCAAGTGTGATTGGACACACAAGGAATTTGTCTTTGGTGCATATGCTCTCAGTGTACATAAAAAGACAAGATATATTCATCAAGAATCATAAGGTACAACAGTTAATGATAGTCATACAGTACAAATAAGCAATCAGGAAACAATCAATATAAATTGTAAGGCTACAAGCAAGAAAGTTACAGTCCTGTTTAATTAAATTAATTGAATTACTATAGTTGTTAAGTGAATCATATAATTTTTAAGCGAAGCTGGCTCCCTCCCTCCATTAACTTGGCTTGCCTGAAGCCAGCTGAGAATGGCGATATGACCCCGAGATGCAAGTCCTAGCTACATGCTGGTTGCCAAGAGCCCAGATTTTGATCATGTGGCCGAGGTGGTATTCAGCAGGTTCTGACCAGTTCTGGAGAACTGGTAGCGGAAATTTTGAGTAGTCTGGAGAATCAGTAAATGCCACCTCTGACTGGCCCCGCCCCTATCTAGTCTCTGCCTCCCGAGGCCCAGCTGATCGGGAGGGAATGGGGATTTTGCAGTAACCTTCCCCTGGAGTGAGGAAGGAATGGAGATTTTACAGTATCCTTTCCCTGCCACACCCACCAAGCCACGCCCACTAAGCCAACCACGCCCACAGAACTGGTAGTAAAAAATGTTGAATCCCACCACTGATGTGGCCATAGGGATGCTGTGATGGTCTTAAGCATGAGGACTGGTTGTAAGTAACTTTTTTCGGTGTTGTTGTAATTTTTGAACGTCGCTAAATGAATGGTTATAAATTGATGACCACTTATGCACATTTATTCCAAAATAGAGACAAATGTGTTCAACATAAACTTTTTTTCCTAATAAAATCTATGTTAGAATATTATTAGACAGTTCAGACTTATTTGTGCAAGCTTTCAGATTCTTTGGAATCTCTCACGATGCAGAGTGATTAATAAAGCAAAGGGAGTGGGGAGAGCTGGCTACTATAATGCATTTATTTGTAATGCATTTATTTCCAGTTTGAATATATGCAATGTTTTCTCACATTTTCCACCTGAAGTCTTTAATAAGAAGTAGACTCCGTTGCTTGAATAATCCAGGATGGTTATTCTCTCACTCTCCTTCCTTTGTTTAGTATTTTATCTAATTTATATTCTGGAAAATCTGAAGGGTGTTTGATGATCTTGGTTTATTAGCCTAATGTAACTATTGTCCAGTCTGGGTTTTAGAAAGTTTCTTATCAAAAACTCAGCTAGTTTGGATTTTTTGCTTTCTCTAGAAAGTATCATAGAAGGAAGGAAGGAAGGAAGGAAGGAAGGAAGGAAGGAAGGAAGGAAGGAAGGAAGGAAGGAAGGAAGGAAGGAAGGAAGGAAGGAAGGGGAAATTAGAGTTGAGTAGCATATTTGATTCCAAAAAAGTACTTTAGATCAGGGGTCTGCAAAGTTGGCTCTTTTAAGACTGGTGGACTTCAACTCCCAGAATTCCCCAGCCAGCTATGCTGGCTGGCGAACTCTGGGAGTTAAAGTCCACCAGTCTTAAAAGAGCCAACTTTGCAGACCCCTGCTTTAGATGCACAGAAGTGCAAACATAGCACCTGTCCGTACAGACACCACTCGTCCCAGAATGATACAATTGCTATTCATAGCCCTATGCACTGTATAAAGTATCTTTGGGATATCGAGTCCAAAGTGCTGCAGAGCCTTAATAGAAAACAGCCCATGTGTGGAAGAGGATTTGTCTAAAGTGGAGAGTGCAATGCTAATCAAAGTGACAGATTCAAGAGATTTTACTTAATCATCAAGGCCTGAAGTCCACACAGGGAATTCCTCCTGTCTTGTAGGGTGAGAGAGGGAGATTTGCGGCTGGAAGTCAGCCGCCTCAGCTTAGCGAGTTGTGTTGCCTACTTCATCCTCCACCTCAGAGCACCCAGCCAAACTCAGCCTCCTTTTTCAAAGCCTAGCGTGCCCATCGCTTCCTAGTTACAGCTGGCGGAGTTTCAGCGGGCCTCCTCTCACCCACCGGCCCTAGTTCCTACTCAAGAGTAAAGCGCGATGGTCACAAGTAATCCTGAAAGCGAGTCTCCACGAGGTCGCAAGGCTGGCTTGGACGGCCTCGCAGGAATCCCCTCCCCCCGCCTTCGGAACGTGAACTCCAGCGCCCCCGGCGTCCCCTTTGAAGGTTGCAGCCGAAGTCTCGGGACTTTGCCGTCTGTCCTCCTTCCTCCTTGCGAGGAGAGCGAGAGAAACAGAGGCGTTCAGCGGCCGCAAGCTGGATTTCGGGCTCCGGAGGCGGGAAAGCCCTCGCCGTGTGTCTCTCGCTTTCCTGTTCGGAAGTGCTTGGTGCCAGGACTGGAAGAGGGACGCCTGCTCCAGCCTCCACCCCTGGGCCGGCAGGAAAGCCCAGTCTCAACAACTTCTCTTTCCTTTGAAACGACACATGTTTCGGGAGCCCAGATGTCTCCCGCCGCTGCTAAAAAGAGAAAGGGGAAGTGGCGTGGGAGGGCTGGCAGGGTGGAGAGGGAGAAACGGGATGACACCGGCGGCAGCCGTCCTCTCGCGCAGTTTTGACGCAGAAACAGTATGTCACACCCTCCCCCCTCCTACCCGGCAAGCAACAGCAGGGGAACATCTGTCCCCGCTATCTTTCGCCGGCGATCCTCAAAGGCATTAAGCCGGAGCCCTATAAGAAGTCACATCTGGCTTGTCCTTAGTTGCCAATACTCCAAATTAACCGCTTTGGGAATCGCGCGATCATTAAACAATCATTGCTACAAAATGATTGTGCCCCGTGCCCCGAAACTCTAGCCTAGCGATCCCAATCCACAAATCACATCCACTGAAATAGTCGCATGAACGGTATACCCAAAAAACATTTCGGGATCGCCTTCCCCAGCCTCTGGTGTCTCTTGATGTTTTGATTCAAGTCTTGCTGGGCTGCAGTTACAAATGCATTAATTATAGGCGACCTGCATTTCTAGTTGCACACCGGGTGTGCGCGTGGGCATGTTGTGTACATAATAAGCAAGGGATGATTTCAGTAAATTTCAGGGTTATGTTGCAACGGCGTGGCTAAGCTAACGTTGAACTTTAGTTCACTGTGTGTAAATCAACTTTAATGCAAGGTCCATAAAGTGGGCAGCTAGATCAGCTAGTTTCTTTCCTTCATCGCCCGCCTCCTGTCAAGCTGATTGAGAGGCGGACAGTAGCCCAAAGGAGACGTATTGTTGGGAATTATAACAAACTAAAGGATTTAAAAGTACAGAACGGCGCCGCTGTTGTGAGATCTTGAGGAAAAGAACAGAGGGGAAGAGACAACCATGAGAGGGGAAGAAGAAAAGTCTTCACTAAAAGGTTGGTTAAGTATTGTTTTCTTAACAGTTCTTTTGTTTGATTATTGATCAAGAGGAATATAAGAGAGAGAAAAAACTTTTTCAATAATTTCTCTGGAGGAACAGTGATTGAAACTTTGGAAGGGATGCTTACAAATTGTAATTACTTTTGTCAAGTAACCAAGCCATACAAGGATTGGACTCTTTTTTCTTTTTTTTTCTTTTTGGTGCTGTAGAAATGATGGAAAAACCCTCTTTGAAAGCAAACTGAAGGAATGAGAAGTTGTAGTGGAACTGAATGTCTTCAGAGAATTGGGGGGGGGGGAGCTACAGTTGCTTTGAACTCAGTTTGTAATGCAGATTTTAGTTTCCTCTCAGGGCTTTTAAAGAGAAAAGACTCTAGTAAAGGATGAAGTAGCACTGGAACCATGAATGGGTCTGTAAATTCAGTTAAAAAGCTCTTGTTGGCTTGAGCAAGTAGACAAAATCCTTGGACTAGATTTGTTCAGACTGTAATGTGTGTGAAACCTGTCATATATTGAGGCAGACTGGCTAGAACTCTGAATACAGCTGCAAGTAACTTCTTCAGGCTTTAGACAAGCCTCAAATAGAGATGTGGGATTGCACATCTTTTAAGGCTTCCTCCCACCCCCATTGTCTTCCTCTACGGTTTTATGGGTGCTTTCCATTATCCTTTGCGTAATGTTAAGGCAGATAGTTGATTGGAACTAATTGCCATGGTCCTGGACTTTTCTTTTTTTTAATATAGGGGTGCCGGAACACCTAAATTGTTCCAAGAGAAGTTACTCTGAGCTGGCACCCATTGAGTGTCATTGAGACTTGGAATAGCTAATTCCATAGTTCCACAACCTTGAAAAGAATGCTGATAAACAGAACAAGAAAGAAAGGAACTCAAAATTAGAAATGAATGGCCTTGTTGTACACCTTACAGAACTACAGATCCCGGCATTCCTAACTTCTGGTCTTTGCTGGTGACGCTGCCAGGAGTTGTAGCTCAGCATTACTTGGAGGGGCCAATGTTTCCTGCCTCCGATTTGGGAACTAATGGAAGACGGGCATTATATTTTCTCGGATTCTGTGCCTTGGTGAAAATTCCTTGTGTGGCTGAAAAGGAAAAACTGAGACGGAGCATGCGCATTGTCGCCAATGGAATGTATGGTTTAGAAGGGGATTGCAGTCGGCTACAGGGGGCGCTGTGCCTTTCTTCGCTAAAGCAACCAGGGCTGGAAAACAGAAGTCATCTGGCAATCTTTTGACTCGGGGGGGAGGAGGGGGCTGAACTTCCTATGAACTGACTTTGTGCGCTGTGGCTGCTGTGGAATTGTCGCTGAAAGGCAGCCGATCTTGATGTCTTTTCAGCCTCGATTTCCCTCATTGTTCGGCTTCGTGGGCTTCTAGATGCCGAATTAACCAAACAGCAAACCTTGCTGTCGTTTTGCGAACTTGCATTCGCCAAGCGAGAGAGAATTAGCAATGGGACGGGACGGTTCAGCTCAGCCTCCAAACGCGCGCTCTTCCCTTTAAGCCGAGTTCTTCTTCTGCGGCGTAAGCTGCACTTCAAAGCATTCACTCCGCTTCCCGGTTGCGAAAATATGTTTTCGGGGGCACGCGCGCGCGCGCACGCAGATGTTACGTTGAAAGAGGGGAGGAGCAGAGTTTGTTTAAAAAAACAAAAAGGGAAAAAAGAAAGAAATCCAATTAGTGGTCTTTCCCCCCAAATCTTGTCTAGGAGTCGTGGGTCGCCTGAGAAAGAATCACGGGAAAAGCACCCCTTCATTCCTTCTGAGAGCTAGTCTCATAACTGATCCCGAGCGTAGAAGTTGCAAGAGCGATTAGAGATGCAAAGGGATGAAATTTGAAGCTCCCATCGCCCTCCTCCAAATCAGTCACCTCCAGAGTTCCCATATTCCCGCCCGTCCTTGTTTAATGTGCTTGGAGACAGACACCCCCCCTCTCCCCCCAATCGGTGGGGGGGGGTTTACCACAGAGGCAGTACCCGGCGGCAGAGTTACAATCAACAAGAGAAAAGATCTATTCTGTGGAGAAGATTGCTATCTCCTCCCCCTCTTATGTTATGCAATCGATTATATATTTAATCATGCAATCTTATCAATACGTGGCCAAGGCCTCTACCAGGAGGGGTATCCCTTCAAGTTCCATCAAAAGGTCTATAGGTCTCCCTGGGGGGGTGAAAGCGTCTTGGGGGCTAGGGATTCCCTGGGGTGCTGCAGCCCTCTCCCTCACCCATTCAGCGCCCCGTCCCCCCAATTATCTGTTCTGCAAACCTGGGCCTTGCTTGCCACCTGAGCTTTGGACCACCAGCCACTGGCTGATGATATTTGGGCCTAATTCATTCATAAGCAAATCTCTTGGGTTCCCCTGTATTGCAGCAGCCCTATAAATGCATAAATAGTCTTTTCAGAGGGAGGCATTGTTCTTCTGGGATTACAGTGATGATGATAATAATAGGGTAAAGCAATCAACTGTTTTCCCCTTTTCTTCCATGACTTTTGCAAATACTGTATGGAAATTTCCATTGCCTTCTTCAGCTTGGGAAGATCTTGCAGGTTTTTTTTTCTTCTTCTTCTCATTTCCTCTCTCCGCTGATTATTTTATTTATTTATCTATCGACTTGTATTGGAACGTTTCGGCCCCAACTGTTCTCGGGAACAGCCCAAGGCAGCGGCGTGAACTCCAAGGTCTTGCTTCCAAGGGGCTCTTGTTTGTTGAACTGAGAAAGCCGGGCAGGAAATCGCAGTTTCCCCGAGTCCCTCCCTGCGGTTCCTTGACTGAAAAGGCCAATTCTGACCAACCTCCGGCTTTCACTGCTGCGGTCGCTTTTGCTGCGGGACAAAGTTTGAACCGCGCCAGCCGGGCTTCTCCGCTCCCACTTTTTTCTTCCTAACGGAGGTGAAAGACTTAACGGGCATTAAAAGACCTGATACGGAAGAAGGGATTATTGAGGCTCAAAGAAGAAAAAAGAGTGCAGTTGTTTCTGGTGAGGATTTTGGTAAGAAATGGATGGATAGATGATTGTTAGGCTTTCTCTTTTCTTGGGGACTACTTGAACTACTACTTGCCTTCTGGAAAATCACGAGCTTTCCCCTCCGTCCTCCCCATTCCGACTTTGATGAGTTTGAGTGACAGCAAACCTAATCCCCCTGCCCGCCCCCGGATGCCTCCTTTGCTTAAGGATTCCTTTTAAAGCTGGTCGTCTGCTGCCTTGAGGTGGTACCAGCTATTATAGCCAATGGACAACCCCTCTTGTCTGCTGCTGTGCTTGGTACGCTTTTGGGTCATTAATAAATACCATCTCATAAGCCCAGGCTTTGCTTAGGCTCCAGTGGTTATTGTTTCACTGCCGGAATTTGCTCTGGGTGGGTTTTTTTTTTAAAAAGAGAAATGGGAGGGGGAGTCTGGTCTGGTTTGCAAAGAGGCTGCCAGTTTTAAATACCAGTCAATTACTGGAGAGGGAACTCTAAAAGACAGTTTGGAACTACAGGTTGCCAAAATGCTTTGCGGATTGCGATGCTTTGGAATAGAAGCGAGAATGTCCACACCGACGGTGTTTACTGTGTAATTCATACGGACTTTGAATGAGATGTATTCCTATATAAATGTGCTGCACGGAGTAACTTGAATTAGGAAGCCAAACACTTAGGAAACGTCCAATGGGTGTGCGAGCGCAGATAGGAAGAGAGGAATTATTCGCACTTTGAATGCCGTGTAACTGGCGTTTTTGGAGTTTCATGTTTCGTATGTTCTATAACTTAACCTGGCACTTAAACAGTTTACAGGATTAAGCAACGGGCAGGCTAGTTTCCCAACCAGGCGCCCTCCAGGAACCTGCCTTGCAACGGCTGGCTGGGAATTCTGACATTGCAAAGCCGGTCACTTGCGGGGGGGGGGGGAGGGCGCACCAGATTGCAGAAGGCTGACTAAGGCACAAACGCGCGGCGTAACTCTCTGTTCCCCATGACTAGTAACGGAGAATATTGTTCGGGGGCCGAGCTGAGCAGATGCCGGGGGAAGGGGTGGGGGAAGAGAATAGCGAAAGCGAGCTGGCAGCGTCACGCTCCGTTTGCGAGCTTTCCTCGGGGCCAAAAGTTGCTAACTCCTCGGAATGTCGCAAGGACCTTTCTTATCTGCTAGTACAAGCTGATCCTGCAATAAGGCCTCCCTTGGGGCATTTCTGACAGAAGAAAAATGCCACCGTGCTGCAAGTTGATAAGAGAGAGGTTTTCCTCGGGACTGTGGCCAAAGGGGGGAGGGGGGTGAGACAGATGCATGGGAGAAACAAGCAAACGCACAGGCGCACTCCTTTAGTCTCCAAACCCTCCCCGAGAGTTTCAGGAATGGGGGTGGGTGGGTGGGGGAGAGGTCACTAATATCGTTCCAGAGATGGCAGGGTGTGCCACCAGGCATTCCTTTATTCCACTAGTGAAAGTCTTAAAAGGAAAGCTACAAAATAATTAAGAGGGACCCGAACCCCCCCCCCGCCCCCAACCCCCCCCCCCCCCCCAGCCTCGCACCGGGCGCTGCGTTTGGCACGGAGCAATTCTGTCCTAAGTGGCCACTTGGCCTAACTCTAAAACGGCGCCAGGCCCCTTTCCCCCCCGCTGCGTTACCCTCGAGGACGAAGGCAGCCAAGGTCACCCTAGTTCTCAAAAGTCGAGTGGGGGGGGGGGGAGGAGAATTAATTCTTTATTGCTTTCGCTCCCTCCCGCTCCCAGGACTAACCAAAATACCCTCTAACCTTCCTAGATTCCGACCCCAACGTCGCGCTGCTTTTTCCTACCCTCTTGAACAAGCGTCTGGAGCTGCCCCTCCCTCCCTCCCTCCCCTCCCGCAGGCCCGGCTCTTGGAAACGTCAAAGCGAAAGGAGGAAGGAAGGGAAGGGCGGCCCTGCGCGCTGCCTGCGGCTGGGCGCCAGGCTTTGCGTATCTTCTGGCGGCTCCCGGGCGCCCGGAACGGCGACTCAGACTCTTCCTCATTGTTCCCGCGGGCTCCTCCCCTTTTTCCTCTCCTCCCACTCCTAAGGCCGGGCTCTCCTTTATATAAAGCCTTCGGCCAGAGTCAGAGACGCGAGTTTTTCTTCGCAGCCCCAGAACGGCTAAAGCTTGCTAAGCATCCTTTGCGCTTTTTTCCCCTCCCTTGGGCTGGCGGGCTCGCTGGCTGGCTGGCTGACTCAACTCATTCGCTTAACTCGGTCGTAGATCGATCTGGTTTTTCTCCACCCTTCGGCTTGGATTATTGCTATCGTGGGTTGTTGTTTTTTTTACCCGCTCTGCGATGACAGTCAAAACTGAAGCTTCTGGATCCTCCACCCTAACTTATTCAAAGATGAGGGGCATGGTGGCGATTTTGATCGGTGAGTAGTGGGGTCGAGCGAGGACCCCCGAGCCGCGTCGCCTCCTCACGTTGCCTCTGAGATTATTTTCGGAGTGCCGGATTTAAGAGCGCCTAAATAAAATACATTTTACAAGGAGCTTCTAATTTTAATTTTTTTTTTATTTAAATACATTTAGAGAGCATCTAAATTTTATTTTATTTTACAAAAGACACGAAGGAAGTTGTCGATTGATCAGGTTTCATTTTTCTGTGTTTTCTTATTTGCAGCTTTCATGAAACAGAGAAGAATGGGGCTGAACGACTTCATTCAAAAGATAGCCACCAACTCCTATGCATGCAAACAGTAAGTATGTTTTGCTTTTCTGCATGGTAGATACCACGGAAGTTAACGATTTAATTATAGCCTTCTGCGATGTTACCTAACTTCTTCCCCAGGGAGGAGACGAGTTGAAACGCGATCTGTTTGTAAATTGAACTTCTAGTCTAAGGATAACTAGTTACACAGAGTCGGGTTCCACTGAGTTCAGCAGATTTAGGAAGTAGACCTGTGAGTGAGAATGTAGACTTGTGAGTGAGAATGTGAGTGTGGGTGCTTTAATAGTTTGTGGAGTTTCACTATGAACGTATGTGTTGTAGTGACTGCAATCCTCTACCTCTTACCTGCAAACAAACCTCATTGAACTCAGTGGGAGTTGTTTTTGAGAAAGGCCAGGGTGTGTACTGGATTTACAAAACAGTATGTGCTTCTGTTGCCTCAATAGGGGCTAAAACTGTGCAGAGAAATGGCATCTTGTCTGAATTTTTTAAATCTCTCTGCCATTTCTTTTCTCTCTGACTTATAATTACAGAAGAAACCCGAGTCTGCTTGCTCTCTTTTTCCATCTTACCTTTGAAACCTAATAAGCTGTTTCAATGCCTTTCCTAAGCTTGCCAGTCTGAATTTTGCTCAACTAGAGTTAGCCTGCCACCTTGTGGTGAGATAATTTCCATGTTCCAGGCATGTTGTAATTGGACTAATTCCATTCTGTCTCATCCTTGCAGTCCTGAAGTACAATCAATTCTGAAGATCTCCCAGCCTCAAGAACCAGAACTTATGAATGCCAATCCTTCTCCTCCAGTAAGTGGCCTGGGTTCGATGTTTATTTAACTTGGAAAGAGATGTTTTAAAATAAAGATCCAGCATGCTTATATAAAAGGGAAGATTTTTTTTAAAGTTACTTCTCTGTCTCATTTTGAAGCTGGAAATTTGGCAACATTTTAAATAAGCATTTTAATTCCCTGAAGCCAAATGGGTGTGTTTTCTGAAGCCCCATCACAAAAATAGCTTACAATTGTATTTGTTGGTTTTAAAGTCTGTATTCAGGTATTCCAGTACAAAAATCTAATACTTTTGATTTTTTTTTTAATTGCAGCCTAGCCCATCTCAGCAAATCAACCTTGGCCCATCATCTAACCCTCATGCTAAACCATCAGATTTCCATTTCCTGAAAGTTATTGGGAAAGGTAGCTTTGGAAAGGTAAAGCTATGTCTTGATTTTTGCTTATTGCTTTTTAAGGATAAGTATTCATTGCTTTTATAGCCAGGTGGATCCTCTGTTCTGAAGGTTTATTTTAAAATGGTCTCTCGTGGCCTTGGGAAAGTCAGTCTCATCCAAGACATTTGTCTTAGTATGAAGTTGAGAAAATAAATTGAATACGGGCGGTTAAATTGGTATTCTTGACAAAGAACAATTTATATTGAAGACTGAGAGAATTTGGATTATGCATTCAAGAGGAGTTTCATGGCTTCATTGCCTAACTCTGTCTCTCAAGTATTGCCCTTCAGATACAAAACTTTAAGCCTATAATTATACTGAACTGTATGTTTGCAACTATCAAAAAGGAAATTGTAGTTTTAATTTGGGTTTTTGGAATCACCCTTAAACTTATAAGAACTTTGGTTTCTTTCAGGTTCTTCTTGCAAGGCACAAGGCTGAAGAACAATTCTATGCAGTAAAAGTACTCCAGAAAAAAGCAATCCTGAAAAAGAAGGAGGTAAATATTGACTTAATCTTGTTCCAAAGAAATTCCAAGCAAGAAAATAATTCTGCCTTTAGGGCATTTCATAAATTACAATAGAGTGAGCAAGCTTTCAGCTTCCCAGAACTCCTCCTAAAGCAAAACGATAAACAAAAAAGTAGACAGGAAGCAGAAAAGCTTACAGAATGTCCACTTTTAAGGTCATCACTTTGAAGTGATGTGTAAAATTAATCCAAAAGTGCTTAATTGCTGTTTTATGCCCTCTTGAGTTTGTATAAATTTAGGATTTTTTTATTGTGGTTTGCTTTATAACAATTCAGGTGTGTTGTTCTGGTGAATATTAACAACTAATTCCATACCTCCTCTTATTTTCCAGGAGAAACATATTATGTCTGAACGCAATGTCCTCCTTAAGAATGTGAAGCATCCTTTCCTGGTGGGACTTCACTTTTCCTTCCAAACAGCTGACAAGTTGTATTTTGTCCTAGACTACATCAACGGTGGAGAGGTGAGCAAAAAGGAACACTTGGGCCCTCCAAAGGGAAGGGTGGTCGAATGGAGTTGGGTTCTTTCTGGAAAGTAGAAGTCAATCCACAGTAACATACACTTAAGTGCCCTTGTTTGTTGGTTTTTAAGAAAGGGGGGACTCTATAGAGGTAGAGGTGCTAGATTCAATCTTGCTTGCCAGCCTCTAATAGCAGGAAATAGCCAGAGGATTACTAGGCCATTTCCGACAATTATCCTCTAACTTAGTGTGCTGTACTTAATTACATTTATTGTTAAAATGTTTGGGGATCACTAATAGATTTCCTCCCTCCCCCTTCTTATCTTGTAGTTGTTCTACCATCTCCAGAGGGAACGCTGCTTCCTGGAGCCAAGAGCTCGTTTTTATGCTGCTGAAATAGCTAGTGCACTGGGTTACCTGCATTCTTTGAACATTGTATACCGGTAAGCACCCTACTTAATGTATGCATATAAGTTGTTTTGCCAAAATGCTAGCTATGGGCTTTGGGATCAGTAATTTTACACTCCTGAATAATTAGGGGTTAGCGGTTGCTGTTTCTTGATATGGACTGGATGTGGGTAAAAATGACTAGAAAACCATACGTGAGACTGGCTTATTTGGGGAAAAGCTTGCAAATCAGACAAATTTGAGCCACAAGAATTTCAGACAGGTAAGATTTTGAAGCTAACCTGTTTTTCATATTCTTTGCCACAGGGACTTGAAGCCAGAGAACATTTTGCTCGATTCTCAGGGCCACATTGTCTTGACTGACTTTGGACTCTGCAAAGAGAACATTGAACACAACGGCACAACTTCCACATTTTGTGGCACTCCTGAAGTAAGTCTTGAGTTCTGCTTTCTCCCAGAACTGTTGTAAGTGTGCAACTGCATGACCAGGGCAGGAGTTTCCCTAATGAGACAATAGGACATTATGTGCCAGCCTTGTGAAAGTGGGTGGTGTTTGATGGATGTGTCACTAGAGGGTTAAAAAAAAACCCAGAAAATTATATTGGAGTTCCTGTAGAAAATTGCTCAAGGTGCCGAAACTGGTTTGACTGTCCAGATTGACCTGGCCCCTAGTTCACATATGTGAGCCCCAGGCATTTTGCTGTTTCGGTAAGGAACCTGTGGTCCTCTTATTCAATACATCTTAGTTGACAAGATAGTGGTCAAGAGAATTGGAGTCATCTGTAGGGCTGCAGGTTCCCCATGTCTGCCTTGAGCAAAATGCTTAAAGAAGGGTAGAGGTTTATCTTAGATTTGCCATTAGCCTTCAGGTCTTTTTCTAATCAAATGTTCCCATTCTTTCATTTGTGTCCAATAGTACCTTGCCCCTGAAGTCCTTCACAAGCAACCTTATGACCGGACTGTGGACTGGTGGTGCCTTGGAGCAGTTTTGTACGAGATGCTTTATGGATTGGTAAGTAAGAACAGAAATGACATATTTAATCTGCTTGCTGGTAATGCTTGTCACACCAGTATTTGTAAGATAAGTTGGGCTGAGAGAGACTGTCCCAAAATCATCCAGCCAGCTTTCATATCTAAATACTAGAAGCTCATTTTCCTGGTTTCTAGCCTGGTGCAGTAACCATTAGACCAATCTGGCAATTTAACGGATATTGCATTAAAGCAAGTCTTGCATCAAAGCTCAGAGACTGTATGGTGGGGTGGTGAAAACATTTGTGAAGGATTGCAGTCTAACTTACATCACAAGTGGTTGTGGAGAAAATTGGAGAACGGAGTGGCATGCATGATACCTTGAACTCCCAGAGGAAAAACAAGATGCAAAACTTTGCAAATTAATAAATAACAACAGTAAGGTTAGACAATGGATGGTAAATATCCCTTCTCTTCTTGCAGCCCCCTTTCTATAGCAGAAACACAGCAGAAATGTATGACAACATCTTGAACAAACCCCTACAACTGAAGCCAAATATCACCAACTCTGCTAGACACCTTTTGGAAGGACTTTTGCAGAAGGACAGAACCAAGAGGCTAGGAGCAAAGGAAGACTTTGTAAGTATAACTTTGAAAAGAGGTGAAAGGCATTTGAGAATTTGTCTAGACAGTTTCAGTTCTTTTGCATTTAAACTAATGTAATTTCCATTATTTCCACAGATGGAGATTAAGAATCACATTTTCTTCTCTCCAATTAACTGGGATGATCTTATAAATAAGAAGATTACACCACCTTTTAACCCAAATGTGGTAAGAACTTTTCTAATTGCATAATGGCCAGGGAAGATTTTATTGGGGATGCCGGAAGTGTATGCGTCCATAAATCAAGAGCAAGTGTCAAAGTTCACACTAGGATTGCACAGGAAGTCTCAGTTCTCTAGATACTTAATACCCATCACCGAAAAACACCCTGCATTTGACTTAACAGAAGATTTAAACACGTCACTGCTAGATTAGAAGCTTTATAGCTTACAAAATACAGTTATAATACATCTATTGATTTTGCCCAATGCAAGACAAAAAAATTATTGAGTCTTTTTATACACACACAAACATACACCAGAGTATTTTCCCCACCACTCTGAGTTAACTAATACTTTTAAAGGTTTGCTTTTTAATCCTGAGAACACAGTAGTGGCTTTAAAAGGGTGTCTCATTTGCCAAATGATTTTCAGAAGTGGTCTGGACACTGGAGATAAGTCTCATTATGCATAGAGTCACAAGAAAGCAAATTCACTGGCTTCAGTGGGCCTAAATTCCATAGTAATTTAGTTTTGAATTTGCCTGCTGTTAAAAAATAAATGTTCTTTGATACTGAGGCTGTCCTGGACAAGCTAGGCAGGTTGATATAGATAGGTTGCAGGAAAAATTACTTTTGTAAAGTGTTTCTTGGACTTGCTCAAGAGTAAGAGGAGGCTGCAGAGAAATGGGAAGCTATCTTGTTCTGCCTCCAACCTTTTGTCTGCCTAGGCTACTGAATGAGCATACCTTCTGGATGTTAGTTTTGAGAGCCACCGGGACTAAATTAATATTGGCATATTGCCCCTCTCCTTCCCCATGAAGAGTGCTTAAAATGCCTAAAACCTTGGTAGCCTTCAGATAACCTGGAACTACAACTTCCAGAATTATTTGGCTACATTAGCTGGGAATTCTGGCAGCTGCAGTTTCAGCACCTTTACTGCTCCCAAATGCAGAAAGTTGGCTTGGACCTTATATGACCTCAGGAGTGGTGAACAGTGAGAAGAAACCTGAGAATTGGTTTCCAGTTACTCTTAGGAAAATGTGACTTCATCAGATCTTTTGAGTGTTCACTTTTGAATTGGACGACAGTGTAGTATTAAGTGTCCTTGCAACCTACCATTTAACAACCAAATGCCTCCATTTTTTTCTTGCAGAGCGGGCCCAATGATCTGCGACACTTTGACCCCGAGTTTACAGAGGAGCCTGTCCCAAACTCCATTGGCCAGTCTTCAGACAGCATCCTCATCACTGCCAGCGTCAAAGAGGCTGCCGAAGCATTTCTTGGCTTTTCCTATGCTCCCCCCATGGATTCTTTCCTTTGAATTTTGTGATTTCTTTTTTTTTTTAAATAATAATAATAATAATAATTGTTCTTCTTTTGGCATTCTGATCAAGCTGCCAGTTGCCTGGTCATCTTGAAAGATAAAAGTTTTTGCACATCTTCCCACTGTGTGGCAGCTTTGCAGCCTTAATTTCAACTGTTATCGTTTGCTGAAAGCTTTTTTTTTTTTTTGGAGGGTGTGTGTGTTGTTCTTGTCCAACTGGAAGAGCACATTTAACTCCTTTTGAGTGAACCCATGACATTTCACTACTGGTTCTTCCCACTCACCCAAGTGGTGCTACATCACGGTTGCAAGTACTATAAGGAGAAGGGAAAAAAAATGCAGCTGCTGCCATAGATTGCTCTAGAGTGTAAGCCTCGGAACAAGACTGGTTGTGTCCTTGATTGGTGAGCATAGCGCCCCCAACTTGGAGATCTTTCTGGATGTGAAGAGAACTTTATGAAGACGTGCCTTTTTTCCCCCTCCGGACGTTGAGATCTTTGTGAACTCTGAAGTTTTTATCACAAGAGTGCTTTTGGATTCATGTGTGAGCGAGTGTGTAACGTGGACAAATGGCAGGAGTGTGATTTGTATATTCCCACAGACGGACTTAGCTCAGAGGTGTCTGTGTGTGGGGCATTGTTTGTTCCTTCCATATTTGGAAGACAATAAATTAATAAATGTAGATAGTGATTTTTTAAAGAAAAATATGTAAAAAATATATAGTTCAAATGGGCTTCAACTACTTGTATCCCAAATGCTTGAAGAAAGCATTGCTGCTATGGAAATATATATATACAGATATATATGTATATAAATATTTCTATTTTTAGAAATGGTTTCTATGGACCAAAATGCCCCAGCTGTTGTCTACAATTCTGTTGGTTTAGTTCATTTTTTTTTGTTCATAATCTGTAAACTTGGGCATTATTTATGGGTATTGTTTGCTTGCATTCCTTGTTGTATGTATTTGTAAAAGGATGTGTACAGTTGATTGCAATGATAAATGAATATTTAAAAGAAAAAAAACTTTAAAGGCTCATAATGTATACCACCATTGTAATGTACTTAACATGGTTATAATATGTACAATTTTTGTGACCAAACCCATTGGTTTGCAGTAAAACCTTGGACAATATTTCTATTAATGGTTTCAGTGTCTTCATAAATGCAGATTATTTTTCCAGCTTTATTCAGAATGCCCTTTAGAGTCAAAAACCACCCACTAATGATTGAGAATATTGTTTGCGGTATTGAACAACAATACTATTTTATTTTATTTTCAAATGTATACCCCGCCCTTCTCCTTGTTAGGACCCAGGGCGGCACACAGGCATTATTAAAAACCATAACAAAATGACAAAATACAATTAAAAACAATTAAATTAAGTCCCGTGCTAAAGATGTACAGCAGCGATTTTGGGGTAGGAAAAAAAATGCACATTCTGAAGATGTTTTTGATTCACAATTTCCAGTGGCCTAACAGGACCTACCACTAGAACATCGCAAAAATTATAGTAATGGGGTATTATTATGTGGCTACCTATAGGGCAGTGATGGCGAACCTATGGCACACGAAGCCATTTCTGAGGGCACGCGAGGCAGTGCCCTGTCAGCTCCAGCGCACATGAGCGTGCTGGCCAGCTGATTTTGGGCCTTGATTTTGGGCCAGTTTTTGCCCTCCTGAAGCCTCCAGAAGGAGAAAAATGCCCCAACGGGCAACCTGGAACTCCATTCCTGGACTTCCAGTTTGTGTGTTCGGCCTTTTTTTACCCTTCCCAGGCTCCAAAAAAGCCGTGTGCACATGCATGGGGAAGCAGGGGGTGTCACACGTGCATGCTCAGGGGACACGGCATGGGAGCATTAAATTATAGGTGTGGGCACATTAGCGCGCACAATAGCGCGAGCGTGTCTACTTTTGGCACCCAAGGCGAAAAAGGTTCGCCATCACTGCTATAGGGTATGGAACAATAATAGAACTGAAAGTTATCTCTGCCATTACTTCTCCCTTCTTGCAAGGCATAATGATGTTTAGCCGCCAAATGTCCTATCCCAATGCAATACAAAATAGAAAAGTTAGAAGAGATGATTGATCTGGCCAATGACCTCATCAAGTTTATTTCATTACTAGCCGTTCCCAGTCACCCGCTGCTGTGGCCCAGTCTGGTTAAATGGCCAACCAATCTGTGTGTAGATCTACACCTGCACACAGAAACACCGTATAACTCCCAACCAACCTACCTACCTACTCCCTTTCTCCCTCTACCTACCTACCTACTGTATTTCTCCCTTTCCCTCTCTATCCCTCTACCTACCTACCTACTGTACTTCTCCCCCTCTCTATTCCCCTACCTACCTACTGTATTTCTCCCTCTCTCTCTATCCCTCTACCTACCTACCTACCTACAGACAGAGTATTTTATGTCATAAAGGATGCTACAGACAGAGAATTTTATGTCATAAAGGATGACATAATACCTGTGGCCCACTGCTCTCTCTATCCATCTACCTCTGTATCCATTTTTTACATTTCTGTTGCGTGTACCTGGCATAGGTGTGACATCTACACAATCTATATATATCATTGGTGCCGTACTTGAAAGGAATGTCGTGTGAAAATTTGGAAGCGATCGGTGTAGTACTTTCGGAGATTAGCAGTTTTGAACAAACTCTTGTTACATTTTTATTTATATAGATATAAAATCTTCCGCCACAATTGTGTCCTGGTTGTGAATGCTTCTTGTTAAATGAAAGAAATGCAATATTATAAAGCAACATTTTGGGCATACCTGACTATATCTTCAACAATGGCAAGAATATTCTTTTTAACAATTTTAACCAAGAAATCTCTTAATTAGGCACTTCTTCAATGTCTCATTGAAATGTGGACCTGATGCTATAGTCTGCAGAGCAACAAAATAAGTTTAGCCTCTCCATAACCACCTTTAGCATATTTTCTCCAGGCCTTAGCACTCAAAACCATAATGATCCTGGCTATTTTTCCTATACATATTACAAATTGTCTGTGTTTTTAGAAACTGGCCATAACTCAACATAGTAGCCCAGTGTCAACCTGATCAAGTGAAGAGCATGAAAAGAACCAGGGATCTAACCCGATGCTAAAGCTGTATTGTCAGCATGCAGTTTTGCTGGCTAATTCTGACTGCCAGCAGTTCGATTCTCACTGGCTCAAGGTTGACCCAGCTTTCCATTCTTCCCGAGATCAGTAAAATGAGAACTCAGATTGTTGTGGGCAATATGCTGACTCGATAAACTGCTTAGAGAAGGCTGTAAAGCACCGTGAAGCAGTATATTAAGCTAGGTGCTATTGCTATTGCTAAGGAAAATGCTACAAAGGAAAGGAATTCTTGAGATGCATAACTCATTAGCCAGCCAAGGGGCCTAACTAGTAGCTCTGGAAGCATAGCATCACACTAACATGGTTCAAAAATCATAAATTTTGGAATACAAAATCCCCACTCATCTTTTCCAAGAAATGCATGGTGGTATTTCATGAACACTTTTATTATCATTATTACTACATTTTTACCCAATTGATATCTTTGTATTTATGTAACTCAAGGCAGGGAACATACCTAATACTCCCTTCTATTTTCCCCACAACAACAGTCCTGTGAGAAGGGTTAGTCTGAGAGAGAATAAATGGCCTGAAGTCACCTGCCATGGTGGGCCACAGGTATTTCATGCTGAAGGGAGGCCCAGAGGTCACTGTCTCCTGGTTTCTAGGCCAGAAACCTTCACTACTACAACAAATGTGTCAAACTTTATTATATCATCAACTAATTTAGAGAGGCTATAATGTTATCATGCTTCAGTAGTGAACCTGCTTTTTTATTTGCTCTTTTTCTCACTAGGGTATTTTCTTCCCCCTGTTCCCACAACATAACAAGCTGGGTGGTGTAGTTTGAAGTGCAGTGCAAGAATTAGCTGTCTTTTGAGTAAATCTGAATTAATTGCATGAGAGAATTGGCTCCTTCTATTCCCACGAGATACCACTACCAATGACTCAAATAATTGTGTTGTGCAAATAGTATATACCTGCTTGTGCCTGGATTAGGCAAAACAGGGGTTTAGACATGTTTCGTGCTGTGTCACAGTTACAACAGAAGATCAAACATATGGAAATTTAATGTGGATGAATCTTCAGTATCATGTACCTTAGTGGCCATCTGGTCCGACACTGCTTGTTTTCCACATACCCTTCTAACACAGCCCCAAACATGTCCAAAGCTAAGCTTAGCAAGCTTAGCAGAAGAGATATCTTCAGATGGCATCTGATGATTCAAACATCTGAGTCATCACACCAACCACGGGGGCAAAGTATGCACAAGTACTTTCATCCTCCCTCTCAAAACATTAGCCAGCTGGGTTTGAGGGAAAGTGCAGGCACAAACACAATAATGAGCCAGGCCCTTACATGTATGTACACATACCAGGAGGTAATTTGCTGTAAAAGCTAGATCAGGGGTGGGCAAACTTTGCAACTTTAAGTCTGAAGGACTTCAGCTCCCAGAGCTGGCTGGAGAAGTCTGGGAGCTGAAGTCCTTCAGACTTAAAGTTGCAAAGTTTGCCCACCCCTGAGCTATAGATGGTTTACGAAGGAATCAGAAAGAAAGGGGAATGGGGCAGAAGAATACATTATATACACAAATCATATTCAAATACTTCCTCATGACCTCTGAAAATTTATTTCAGATTATCATTCCTCCTTTTTGAAGCTTATTTCATAATTATGACTTAAAGAAACGCTTCTGTTTTGGACAAATGGTTTATGTGGCAACATAGAATGTACGTAACTTTGCTTATGTTGTATGTTTTCATTACCAGCAAACATGCTGTTCATAAAACGTAAAATTTGTTTGGCCTGTTACATGACCCAGAAATGATTCCCCAGATGCTGTTGAATTAAAACCCCAAATATGTCACTGGTTATGCTATTGGATGTTATAGTTCAGCAACATTAGGAGTGCTGCGGATTCTTATTTTGTTTCCCAGTCAGTGGCTTTTCTGCAATAGGAAAAAAAATTGGGAAAAACACTGAAAAGGTTAAACATGAAAAGTGATTGCACTTGTATCGGCAATAAATCTCTGTAAATGGGTCATTTCACAATGAAGCCTTGTTTAGAATCAATCATGAAGTCAGCAGATTTCAAGTTTACAGTGCAATTTTCCCTTGGAGTAATTTGCAGCACAGTGAAATGTAGATGAAAAGTGACACCATGTGGTTTGCTAAAGATGTGCAGATCTGTGTTCCACAAAATGGAACAAATCACTTTTTAATCCTTTAAGCTCCAAATGGCTAATGCAACACCAGGAAAAATAAGGTACTGATATTATCCTATGAAGTTTTTGTGTGTGCATGGATAGGGGATGGGGGGTGGGGGTGGAGAGAATTCTGGTTTTCAAAATTTATACAAAACTTCCAAAACTTCATAAATTTACAATTTAAAAGTAAAGGATAAACATATAAAAAGATTACATTGTACAGTCCATATATTCAATCATCTTTTTCTTTGCCATTTGATCTTGTATCAACAATTACAAATAAAATCATTTTTGCGATCTGAGTATTTTTGCAATTGACTTCTCTTCCCTGTCCCCGGGCGGGGCCGTCGCTCCCTCCATTCCCCCATCTTCGCCTCCCAGCTGGGGAGAATGTTTTTTAATAAATGCCTCCGCCTCACCTAGTGTTTTAATTTTTACTCTGCCCCCCTCCCAGAAGATCAGCATTCCCTCTGGTAATAACCACTTGAACCAGATTCCTTTTTTATATAATTTCTTAGACAAGAAGGAATACTTCCTTCTTATTTCTCTAATTTTTTTCGGAATTTGTTTCAAAACAATTATTTCTTTATCCTGATACTTCCCATTGGGCACTCAATATCTCATCCCTTGTGGATCTCCTAAGAAATTTAACATGAACTTCTCTTGGTACATTATGCATCCTGGCATAAGTTGAATTAATTCTATAAACCAGATCCATATCCCACCAGAGTTGATCTTTATCTCTTTTAAGGTATTCTGCTAATATTGTACTCATAACATCTTTAAGAAATTCATTTTCTGACTCTGGTATATTCTGGAACCTGAGAAAAAAAGACATTCTTTCAAATTCAATTTTAGTCATATTGGCTCCTAGTTCTAAACCCTCCCTCCGGATCTCCTTAACCTCTTCCCCTATCTCAGCTGCCCCTTCCTCTAGCTTCACAATTTTTTGTTTATTTTCCGTTGTGCTTAGTTGTGTTTCCCTTAGTTCTAGTGTTAAATCTATCAATTCTTTCCGCATTTCATTCATATTTTCATTCATATTATTCATGTTTTTCATTATTTCCCGAAACATTTCTATAACTGATGGATCCTTTGAGCCCTCTCCAGCAGGTTCTTTCTGTAAAAGTGAAGAAATCTTCAGTTGTGTAGTCGGGCTGGAGAGACTTTCCTGTTGGTGGCTTTCTAAAAGCCATTGTGTCAGTTCTAATTTCTCAGTTGGTAAAGAAATGGCGCCGGAGAAACGGACGACCGAGATAGTCCGAGGTATCAGAGAGTCCGAGTGAAAGTTCAGTTCTAAGAGTTCTCTTTAAAGAAAAGAGATCTTGCAATCCACATTCAGGAGTCCACATATTGGGAGAGACTTGGGAGCCTCTGGGAGAAATGTTAGAAATAAAAAGTTTTAAATCCTTCGTTCGTAATTATGGAGGGAAAAGCTTCACCAATGTAGGGGAGTTATAAACGGAGAACAAAGAGAAGCCATCTTGCCCCGCCTTCTGACAGGAAGTGAAAGTTCCATTTACTTTCTTTTTTAAAAGAGCTCCGTGAAAAGTTGTTGCAAATGCGATACGATACAATTCCTTTCCATAGTTAGTTCAAATAGCAAGTTAATCCTTTCCTCTTTCCATTTCAATGGAGAGGGATCGCTTAATTGCTGCTTCGTCCGAGCGGGGGTTGAAAACTCCCCCCTCCAATCTCCATTCAAAATTGATTGAATTGGAATTTACAGTGGCTTATCGCTTATCCTTCATCAGCAGGATGGGAGATTAGGGAGCGCCCTCCATCTCCGGCATTTCAGCTACTCTTCTCATTCTGTTTACTGTTCCCAGGATCCATCTGGCGAAGAGGCAAGGTTTCCCCCCCCCCCCCTTTTTGCTCGCCAGCTCCTAGAGTGAGGCTGTGAGTACTCCACCGGCCACCGCCAGGCTGGGGGCACCCAGTGAGCCGCCCCTATGGCAGAAGCCCCCCCCCCCCGGGGTCTTCTGTGCTCCCAAAGGAGCCCACCGGTACAGCAAGCGGCGTACAGAGCACAAAGCGCGTCCGTTGCCTTCAGAAACCAGAAGCGAAGTCGGGGGTGGAGAGAATTGTGGAGGTCTATATTACAAATTGTGTGCAGATTTAAAAAGCATAAAAACGAGCAATAATTTTATTTATTTATTAATTTTGTGTGCCACTCATCTTGTCTAGAGGTGACTCTGGGAGGCTTGCAAACATCTTACCTAAAAAGGAAGAAATATGCCAAAATGTTGGAGATGGAGTTTTGAGGAAGAGTTTCAGCCCAGTTGCTCCTAGACAACAAAAGATAAGCATTAAAAGGATATCTTGAATTATTTGAGAATACTGGATCAGAAAATTGGGGGGGGGGGATAAAAAATTGAGTGTAGCTGTACCTAGATACAAAATGGCTGCCACTGTGGAAGGAAGAAGGGAAGGAGGGAGGGAAGGAGGTGGAGAGAATTGTGGAGGTCTATATTGCAAATTGTGTGCAGATTTAAAAAGCATAAAAACGAGCAATAATTTTATTTATTTATTAATTTTGTGTGCCACTCATCTTGTCTAGAGGTGACTCTGGGAGGCTTGCAAACATCTTACCTAAAAAGGAAGAAATATGCCAAAATGTTGGAGATGGAGTTTTGAGGAAGAGTTTCAGCCCAGTTGCTCCTAGACAACAAAAGATAAGCATTAAAAGGATATCTTGAATTATTTGAGAATACTGGATCAGAAAATTGGGGGGGGGGGATAAAAAATTGAGTGTAGCTGTACCTAGATACAAAATGGCTGCCACTGTGGAAGGAAGAAGGGAAGGAGGGAGGGAAGGAAAGAAGGAATCAAAGCAAATTGATTAGGCTGTATCTTGTTAACTTTTACAGCTTCTCTATCCATGATGGTTACTCTCAGTAGATCTTATCTTGATTTCTCCCTCCCTCCCTCCCTCTCTTTCTCTCTTTTTTGAGGGGGAGGAGGGGAGATGCATAGGCTCCCACATCAAATACAGACTATATCCATTTTTTATTTTGTAAGAGTGCCTATGATGGCTACTGAAGACCCAGGGGAAATCCTGTAAAAACCAAGTGGATAATGCCTGACACTTTATTTTGCAACATACATGGTTCCCACTTAAAAATTAGAAGTTACCAATAAAAGGATATTGTTTAAAAATCAAACAAGAGAGGAGTCTGATAAGAACTAAAGGCATGACTTAGACACAATACATATGGGGACTACATTTCTTATTCCTAATTCAGATTTTTTCCCCTAATTTCAGATGGGATTGATTTAAAAAATCCAGTTTATTAAAAGAAACCAAATTGTACATATTATGTCACGACTATGATTTTTTTTTCCTTTCTGAGTTTGGATGGGGATAGAAACATGCACACTCACACAAACACACAATTTATTTTAACCAATTAATTATTGCAGAGGGTCTTGGCGACTATAGTTTGAAGATTCAATATGCAATACAGCAGGGGTCCCCAACCTTTGCAACTTTAAGTATGAAGGACTTCAGCTCCCAGACTTCTCCAGCCAGCAAAGCTGGCTGGAGAATTCTGGGAGCTGAAGTCCTTCAGACTTAAAGTTGCAAAGGTTGGAGACCCCTGCAATACAGGATAGGAGTTCAGCTTTTAGATTAGATTTGTTATGACAATGTAAACAAAGTTTTTGAGGCAACCCAGAACCAATTACATGCAGCTCTTCAGGAATTCGCTTCCTTTTTGATGCTGCACAAAAATATAAACAATCCAAAATATGCAACAAACTTTGAATTTACCTATTTCAGTTCACAGAACTCTCTTAGTCTGCCAGTTATTTCAAATGGCTAAATGCTAATATTATCACAAAATTATAATTTGACTTAAGTCACATCAATCTAAATCATATCAAGTGCTAACACACTATTTTTATTTTTCCTCGTAGGCATTAACTCCACATCAACCTTCTCTTTAACATTTCAATTTTTCGTGGAAGCTTTTACTTGTTAACACAATGATGCAGGTGGGATTACACGCAGCCTATAATATAGCCCCATCAAAATGGTCTAATCCAGTTTATGGATATTTGTCTAGCAACTGTTCTTCAACTATTTTTGAATTATAGGTTTCTTTGTTCTCCAGATAAGGAAATCACAATTACTTGACCTGGTCTGGACACTCCAATACAAAAAAATGCTGAGGTCCTAAAAAGAGTGCAGCGAAGAACAACAAAGGTAATAAGGGGTCTGAAGGCTAAATCGTATGATGAACAGCTAAGGGAACCAGGTATGTTTAGCCTAACAAAGAGAAGACTTAGGGGGTGACATAACTGTCTTTTGATACTTGAAGGACTAGTCAAGAGAGAAGGAGATTGATTTATTCTCAATAGCACCTAAGGGCAGGAGAAGAAGCAATGGGCCATTGCTCATTGGAAGGAGATTCAACCTGGAAGAAGGAATATTATTTTGACAATGAGAACAATTAATCAAAGGAACAGCTTTCCTTCCAGAGTTGTGGGTTCTCCAACTAGAGGTTTTCAAGAAAAGATTGGACAACCATTTGTCTAGTATGGTGTAAGGATTCCTGCCTTGATCAGGGATCTAGAAGACTTCTAAGCAGTGGTGGGATTCAAATAATGTAACAACTGGTTCTCTGTCCTAATTATTTCTTCCAACAAGCAGTTCACCAAACTGTTCAGAAAGTTAACAACTGGTTCTCCTGAAGTGGTCCGAACTGGCTGAATCCCACCATTGTTTCCAAGGTCCCTTCCAACCCTGTGACACTATGACTGGCAAAATATGCTCTCTAGAATGGCAGCAACATACATTAATATAAAGACTGAATAGAGGAGAGATTTGCAAACTGAATCTTCTCATTGAAGAATGAACATTAAAGTTGGATGAGCTATAAGTATGATGTGAAATGACAGATTGACATGAAGGAACTTGATTAGATCTGGATGGCTGAGACTGTTTTGATTCAACTTGATTAGATCTGGATTCAACAAGAGTGTTATTATGAAATCAGAGTTGGTAGTTGTGAGTCCAGACTTGCTGGGATTGAGCAAACAAACTGGTTCATTAAAGTCTAACAGTCTGATTGCCTTTTGGTGTTAGGAGTAGCTAATCAAAGCAAGCATTTTTTAACCATGGCTTGTTTAAGCCTTACAACTAAATGGAATAACTGCTTTTCTAATAAAATCTTAAATTGAGAATACAATAAATCTCTAGTTTCTAATCCAGGCTTTTTCAGAGAACAACAAAACAAGGATCTTGTTTTGACATAATGCTAAGCAAGATATGCATGGAGCTAACAAATATACTATGCTAATCAGGTCCCCAGAAAGGGCCAAATTTGGCAAAATATATTGGGTTTTTTTTTTAACATCATAATAAAAGTTTTGGCTTATTATAGTGTGACCAGCCTGCCAATGGGAAAATAGCTAAGCCTCAGCTCTTTCTTTCCAACATGGAAATATTATAAATAGTATATATTAAATTTGTAATGTGCTTTGAATGCTTAAAATATTAAAAATGATAAAATTGTAGCAAATGGTTTCATCTGAGTCTTGGATGAAATACACTATATTGCCTACTAGAAGAGCCAACAGACAAAATTATTGTTTTGATGACCTCTAGTGGAAGAAACATGAATATATTTTAGATTGTTCCTTTTCATCCCTAATGAAAAACACTGCTTTTTCTTCAAAAATTGTTTGATTGTGATGGTTATTTACCAGCAGATTGGGTCTAACTAGTGACAACTAGAATGTCTCCTTACAAAAGTGTTGAAAATAAATCCTATGCATTTAGACATTATTCATATAAACTCAAAATTCCAGTTGAAAATACATACATATACATACATACATACATACATACATACACACACACACACACACACACACACACACACACATATGCACGCAAGCACATGCACACACATGCACACACACACACACTAATGGGTGCTATCTCTAGATGTCTTTGGACATGAGAACAGCTATATTTCAATACATCACACAAACTCTTGTTTCTTTCCTATTATCATTTGTTGGTGGCAGGGACGAGTACAGGAACTGATACCCAAGAATTCATAAACAAACTGTTGCGAAAAAGAACCAAATAAAATATCTGAATAAATCCAACAAGAAAACCCAATACTTTGCTGACAATGAGTTCCGGATTCTATAAAACACAACCCCAACAATTCTATTGAGATATGTTATACAGATTTCTTTCAACCTAGGCCTAGGGTAATGTTCAGGTCACAAACACCACTCACAGGATGTGCAGCATATATGGTCACTTGAAATATATGCAAGGAGAGGATAGCTTCAGAAAATAAAGGCTACAGGTCTACATATTTCCAAATTAATCCACCCTCCATCAAATTTAATTATGTAACTCAGCCATGCAAGTAGAAGATCAGTGAGTATGAAAGTGAGTATGAAAATCCACTTGAATTTACACTTCACCATATGGAATCTAATTGCTCAGCACATATGAACAGTAATTTATAAGGAGGATCAATCTCAAGTGATAACTAATTTGATCTTTCCTTTATTTTTAACAAGCTTAGATCTCACACCATATGAAAGGAAACACATGAAAAGAGGAAGGATTTCTTTCCATGGACAATGGTGGTTAATTATAATTATACTTAGTTATAGCTATTGTTCTTTATCTTCTGTTTGGAAGTATCTATTGAAGCCGGGTTGCAATTTACTAAACCTTCAGTTGATGCCTTCAGCTGTTGTTCAATCTGACAGCATACGCAATATAGACAATAATGGTGATTTCCATTACAAAGTGCTATGAAGGACTCACACAGTAAACAACCAAAACCCAGCCTCACTTCAAAGTATAAAATGTTCTCCAACATGAAAGGGCTCTCATTGGTGAACAGTCTTTCATCAACAAAAAAGTTTCTAGATTTTGTGCTTTCTAGTTTGTGAAATAAATTAGAAAAAGGGAAAAAATGGATACCCCGGAATACATATAAATCGTTCAGTTTAATTTATAAACTATGAGGCATGATCAAATTCTCAGCTACCCAAAGTCACGTGATAGTAATATGGGCTGCATATAAATTTAATAAATAATAACAACAACCAGAGGGGTAAAAAGTGTTGATAAGAAAGACAAAAATGCATGGACTTGGTAGGTGGATAAAGATGCCAAATCCAATCGAACCATCTGGCTGACCATGCAACAAACAATAATTATATTCTTTGTCGCCTGGGTTTGATCTTTGCAATATATATCACATACAACTGTCTTTACTGGTCTTGGTTGTACTGCACTGTTCTTGTTATTCTTACAGTAATTTGTTGCTGAATAGATTGTGCTGACTGCATTTGCAAAAGACAGCTCTATACTGTTTAGCTATCTACAGACACAAATATTACATTTTAACAAATTCTACATACTGTGTATAGTTGCACCTGTTGGGGTTACACCTAATTACAGTGAATATTTTGAAAATAATGTACTTTTGTCAATATTTGCTGTAGAGAAAACCAATATAACCAGACTAGAAAACAGGAGATCAAAACTTCTAGTCCTGCATTAAGTACAAAGAAAGCTTAATGAACTTGTACAGTCAGTCCTTCTCAACACTAGGAAGAAGACAAGGGCAAGTCGTTTCCGAAATCTTGGCAAGAAAACTGCAAGGACTAGTCCAGACAGCTACCAAAAGTCAACAATGACTCAAAAGCACACAAAAACCCCATCAACTATAATAGGCATATGCTATTGGTTTGGAGAGTACGGTATGAGCTATATCAAGGTTTGTTTAGCACGAGTCTGTCTTCTCATTGGAAATATAGTGCTCATTGAGTTATAGGCTTCTTTGTCCTGAAGATGTCACATCTTCCCTCATCCATCATTTGGTTGACTGAATGTTTTGGGTTTAATGACATCTTCTAAGAATTCCTCAGTTGAAAAATTTGACATTGCATGTGTGTCCTCTCTATATTGCCATTTGTTTGTTGCAGCTTGAACACCTTGAATACCTTAAAAGCCTTGATAACAAAGGAACAATACAGATAATCCTTGCCATATCCATTTGTTTAATGACTGTTCAAAGTTGCAACAGCACTGAAAAAATGACTTACTGTATGACCAGATACTTATGAAAAACACACTTATGACTACTGCAGTACCCCCATGGTCATGTGATCAACATTAGGGTGTTAACAACTGCCATGTATCTATGACAATTGCAGTGTCTCAGGGTTATGTAATTACCATTTGCAACTTCCCAGCCAACTTCTGAAAAACAAAGCCAATGGGGGAAGCTGGTCATTCACTTAATGACTACATTATTAACAACAAGTGATTCACTTAACAACTGAGTCAAGAAAGGTCGTAAAATTGGACACAATTCACTTAATTGCTTTGCTTAGCAATGAAAATTCTGGTCCAAATTGTAGTTATAAATCAAGATCTACCTGTAATGATAGCTTAATTTTTTTTTCATACAGTCCAGCATTTGACCTTCAATAGTGACTTATTTTATCTGTTTTACCCTGCAATACAAAAAGTAGGGAAGAGAACAACTAAATTTTGTCTGAGTACAAATATTGATTTTAAGAAAACAAAATACTCAAGGTCCCATTGTTGTGTTGGGAAAAATATTTTATCTGGAGAGTTGTGGAAAATGTTTAATCAGGATAGAAGTTATAGATGAGCCTTCTGTTTGAATTATTCTTTGAAAATAATGAGACCACATCAGAAGTAGAATTAAAATTCTTCTTGAACAGCTTCTCATTTGTCTATAGAGGTTCTCATTCATCCAGGTCACCATTGTCTTTATTTAAAGGCACCTAGAGTTTCTGATTTTTTCTTTAAAATGTTTCACTTTTCATTCAAGAAGCGTCTGAAGAAGCTTCTTGAATGAGAAGTGAAACATCTTAAAGAGGAACCAGAAAGTCCAGTTGCCTTTAAAATAAAAGCGTCTTTGAAGCTTCTCATTTGCTTTGGGTTTTCCTTACTTGTGTTGATTTTAGTACTTCCGCCATTCACCAGAAGATTGTTACTATAAAATCCCACTGCTGATGACACTGAATGGATCTGGAATCATAGTCTCCACTGCTTAAATGTTAAACTAAAGTTAATAAACGAAGCCTGATACATTCTTGACAGAAGCTCTAGAAAGGCGTTTGTGTTAAAAAGTCAAGGTAGTGAAAGGAGTGGTGTGATTAAATTCCCATCTCTTTTTGTATGTACGGTGCATGACGTGCAAAAAACTACAGAGCTTCAATCACAAAATTGTGGCCCTTCCTCTTTTTTCACATTTACAGACCCCACCTTGTGATTTCTACTACAGGTGAAACTCAAAAAATTACAATATTGTGCAAAAGTTCATTTATTTCAGTAATGCAACTTAAACTAATATATGAGATAAGACTCATTCCATGCAAAGCAAGATCGTTCAAGCTGTGATTTGTCATAATTGTGATGATTATGGCATACAGCTCATGAAAACTCCAAATCCACAATCTCAGAAAATTAGAATATTACATGCAATCAAGAAAACAAGGATTGTACATAGAACAATATCGTACTTCTGAAAAGTATAAGCATGCATATGTACTCAATACTTGGTTTGGGCCCGTTTTGCAGCAATTACTGCCTCAATATAGCGTGGCATGGAAGCTATCAGCCTGTGGCATGCTGATGTGTTATGGAAGACCAGGATGCTTCTGTAGCGGCCTTCAGCTCATCTGCATTGTTCGGTCTCATGTCTCTCATCTTTCTCTTGGCAATGCCAGGTCAGGCGAGTTTGCTGGCCCAGCAAGCATAGTAATCTCATGGTCATTGAACCAGGTTTTGGCGCTTTTGGCAGTGTGGGCAGGTGCCAAGTCCTGCTGGAAAATGAAGTCAGCATCCTCATAAAGCTTGTCTGCGGAAGGAAGCATGAAGTGCTCCAAAATCTCCTGGTAGATGGCTGCATTGACCCTGGTTTTAATGAAGCACAGTGGATCAACACTAGCAGATGACATGTTTCCCAAATCAACACAGACTGTGGAAACTTCACACTGGACTTCAAGCAACTTGCAGTGTGTGCCTTTCCATTCTTCCTCCATACTCTGGGTCCTTGGTTTCCAAATGAGATGCAAAAGTTGCTCTCATCAGAAGAGGACTTTGGACCACTGAGCAACAGGACTTTGGACCACTGTGCTTCATTAAGTCCAGGGTCAACCCAGCCATCTACCAGGAGATTTTGGAGCACTTTATGCTTCCTTCTGCAGACGAGCTTTATGGGGATGCTGACTTCATTTTCCAGCTGCCCACACTGCCAAAAGCACTAAAACCTGGTTTAATGATGTGGGATTACTGTGCTTGATTGGCCAGCAAACTCACCTGACTTGAACCCCATAAAGAATCTATGAGGCATTGCCAAGAGAAAGATGAGAGACATGAGACCGAACAATGCAGAAGAGCTGAAGGCTGCTATTGAAGCATCCTGGTCTTCCATAACACCTCAGCAGTGCTACAGGCTGATAGCTTCCATGCCACGTCACATTGAGGTAGTAATTGCTGCAAAACGGGCCCAAACCAAGTACTGAGTTCATATGCATGCTTATACTTTTCAGAGGTCCGATATTGTTCTATGTACAATCCTTGTTTGCTTGATTGCATGTAATATTCTAATTTTCTGAGTTTGTGGATTTGGGGTTTTCATGAGCTGTACGCCATAATCATTAAATTATGACAAATCACGGCTTGAACTATCTTGCTTTGCATGGAATGAGTCTTAGCTCATATATTAGTTTCTCCTTTTAAGTTGCATTACTGAAATAAATGGAACTTTTCCACAATGTTCTAATTTTTTGAGTTTCACCTGTATATTCAAAGCTAGCTGAGTGCATGTACTGAAATTTAGAAGTTCAGAAAAGCCATGGTCAACATTTACAGCCTTACTCTCCCCAGAAATGTACAGTAGTATTTAAATATTACTGGTGGGATGACGCCTTGTCCTGAGGCAGTCTGGTTTTGCTTTGTGCAAAATAATCAACCCCTGAGGCTTGTAATCCTGTAATCCTCCAATTGCTTTATAATTTTGTGGTTATGTGTGAACCCAAACAATTGTGGGTTGTTCAGGAAATAATGCTACTTAACTAGAACATCGTGAGATTAATATATTTATTAAATTTATTGTGGGTAACGCTACATTTCTCATGTAATTTCTGCAGGACAGCTGAATCAAAAATCATTATACACACTCACATCCTACTATTGCCTGTGCAAAACCTCTGTAAATTTTTACAGAAATAATCCACTTTTGACCTGGCTATAAACACCCCCTTTTTCTCCTCTTACGTGTCCAGGGTTCTGCTTCCTCTTTCTTGCCACATAGCATCCTTTTAATTTGGGGGGGGGGGGGCACACACTAATAAACATTGGATTTGTTTTAGGTGACTCTTTCCCACATGTATTTAATTGCTCACAACGGTTAAAAAAAGATATAAAATGATAGTCCTGGGCACGGACGGCACTCTGTGTGCTCGTTTGGCTCGTTTATGTAGGCCCTGCAAGTACTTCAGCTCTTAACAAACACACACACACGCACGGGGGTGGGTGAGGGCGGGCGGAGTAAAATACTCCTTGTAGAGAAACAGCTTCGGTTACAACGAGGAGCTCCAGAGCTTCAGCTCAGCTCCGCGTTCCTCCTCTTCGGTTTTCTCAGCTATTTGTTGAAAGCGAAAACAATACGTCTGAACAAAAAGAAAAAAAGGAAAAAAAATTCCCTCCCTTTCGCGCCGCTGATAGGCTCCGCCAGAATAGCAACAGGCCGGGTCACCGAAAAGGGCAAAGCCTGCGGCAGCGGAAAGAAAAGTTACTCGCGGATCGCTTTAGCAACTTTCAGATTTCATCCCGCTGCCATGAGCAGGGCGGCGAGACTCATCGCCGGTGTGGAGCGCCCGGGGAAGGCGGCCCTGCAGTAAAGGCTTTTGAGTCTCAAAGGGCCCCCTGGGCTTTCTCAGGCTCCAGCCATGTTACTCGGGCACAAGAAGGAGGACCTCAGTCCGAAAAGCCGGAGCGAGACAGAAGAGGGTACCGCACGCAGGAGCCTTCACGAACCTCCAGCTCCAACAGGTAAAAACAACCGGATCCGGATTGCGGGCATGCTTTTGCAGACTTGACAGATGCACATCACTGTGCGTCTGTAACTTTCCAGTTTCAAGAAACAGAACAATAACGAAGAGGCAACAATGCTTAGTAAGAAACAAAATAGCCCGGAAACTTTGCAACCGTTTTGTCAACTCAACTTTCTCATTACTGTTTTTCCTTTAGGGAGGTGCTGGAAGTAACACTATCAATATTTATATATGTACATACATATAGATCCTTTTGGCGTTTGGAGAAGCCAGAGGAGGCGAAGGAGAAGAATTCTGCTTCTTCTATTTTAGCTTGGTAGCGTTTCTGTGTGGTGTGTATAAAGCTAAGCCATGAGAGGCAGGGTGTGTGTCTTGGAATCACTCTTGATTCTTAATGACTGCCAGGAAAATCCCTGTGGTTTTCTTGGCAAGATTTCAGAAGTAGTTTGCCATTGCCTCCTGCCTACTCTCCTGTTGAAGGAGAGTGGAGAGTGCCTGGCTGAAGATCACCAGCTGGCTTTGTGCCTGAGACAGCACTAGAACTCAGGTCCCTCAGTTTCTAGCCTGAAGTTTTAGTCGCTACCTTAATCTAATATATCAACTCACTCTCATTTAAGCAATAGTAAGTAGGTTTATAATACAGTTTTTCCTTGTCCAAGTAAGTCTCCATCTGCTACAGCACTTTGATCTTATCCTTGCATCATTTTGCACGTGAGGTGTAGGTTGTTTATCCTGCATTTATTTTATTTCCTGGTTTAATTGGACTGACAAGGTGCTCAAACTTATTGCAAGATACATTATAACCTGTTGTGCTCTTTGCAGTACGCCATGAAAACAACATCTGTGTCTCTTGAAGGCTCAATTCTTCATCTGACTATGGTTGTCTTTCCAAATGTTTGATGATGATTTTGGCTCTGATTTCAGAGCACAGCAAGACTGGTATTATCTATGTTTTCAAAAACCCTTAAGATTGCAATGTCATTATTGTTCCATTTTGTTTATGCCTACTTGGTCTTTTGCAGATTTCCAAAAGTAACACAAAAGAGCTACATGGGGTGGATTCACAATGTGCTGATGCTAAGGATTTAACTTTCACATGACAGCTGAGATACTTGGACTGGCTTGCGCAGATGATTGTTTTCAATACATATACAAATCCTTTTATGAAGCACTTCTATTCTAGCCAGTGGATTCATAAAATGCCCTCTCTTAAAAGCCTGCAGCACGGAATGTGGGTGGTTGGAAGAGAACTTGTGTTAGTACGATAAGGACTAATGGGCATGATTGATTAACCTTGAACACTTGCTGGACTAGTTGATTAAGTAAAGCACATGGGCAGGATCAGCTTGCTCCTTTAAGTAAGCAAAGAGCTTAGAATTTCAGGGGAAATGGCATAGGACCAAATCTATGGCATGTCTAGAGCAATCTAGAGCCATTTGTTAGGGCACGCCAGGCATTGCGCTGTCAGCTCCAGTGCGCATGCGCACGCTGGCCAGCTAACTTTGGCCTTCTTTTTTTGGCCGTTTTTACCCTCCGGAGCCTTCCCTGAAGCCTCCGGAGGGCGAAAAACCAGCCAAAGCACAAACTGGAAATTCGGGAATGGACTTCTGGTTTGTGCGCTGGGCCATTTTGCGTGCTCCAGAGGCTTCAGGGAAGCTTCCTGAAGGCTCCGGAGCGTGAAAAATGGCCCTATGGACAAACCGGAAATCACTACCAGGTTGCCGGAGGGGGGGGGGGGCTATTTCCGCCCTCCCCAGGCTCCTAGAAAACCTCTGGAGCCTGGGAAGGGTGAAAAAAGCACGGCAAAAGCAGGGGTGTGTGTTTTTGCATGCACATGCGCGCTGGGGTGGCACACATAGCATTTTGGGCGTGACACGCCTGCGCACAACCCCCCTGCGCTCCCCCGCTTTTGGTATGCAATCCCCAAAAGGTTAGACATCACTAGCATAGGAGATTAACAGAAGCACCCAGAAGTACACAGGTAATCCTTGACATACGATAACAATTGAGCCCAACATTTCTACTCTTAAGCAAGTGTTAAGTGAGTTTTGCCCCATTTTATGACTTTTCTTGCCACAGTTGTTAAGTGAATCACTACAGTTGTTAAGTGAATCTGGTTCCCGCGTTGACTTTGCTTTTAATTAGCAAAACAAAAACAAAAAACCCACCCTCCTGGTGTTAGTGACCATCTCCAGAGTTCAGGCATCTGTATTGCCTGCATCTCTTAACATCTCTTAACCTATGCTGCGGCTCCTGACTTCCCATCTCACCTCAAGCCTTCAAGGTGCCAAGCTCACTTCCCTAGCAAACAGCAGTGTTTTTGATGGGGGTTGTGCCAGCCCTTTGCTTTGTTTCATAACAGCATTCTGGTAATGGGAGGGAGTGGGGACCCATATATTGAATGGGTCAGGTTTGTTGTAGCTTATGATATTCTTTCATTAGACCAGTGTTTCTCAACCAGCCTGAAAGCCAGCTTGGTCTAGTGATTAGACCAAGGGTCCTTTTGGAGAAGGGCGGGATATAAATTGAAATAATAATAATTAAGGAAACCAAGTTCTCGTCCTGCCTTAAGCATAAATTAACAGTCCTTTGTCCAGTCACATACTCTCAACCAAGTTCACCGCTGCAGGGTTGTTGTTGTGGGGAAAATAGGTGGAGGAAGGAATATTGGGTATGTTATCTGCCTTGAGCTATTTGTAAAAATAATAAAGATGAGAAATAAGTAAAGAAAAACCTAGGTGAACCTAAGCTGTGTGGACTTCAACTCCCAGAATTCCACAGCCAGCATGTTGTTGCTAAGGTTGAGAAACACTGTATTAGACAACTGGCAGATATCCGTTGCTATCACTTAAAGAGACACCACACGGTCAATGGAATGGATATGGCCCTTTTTAAATTTGAGGGCCTCGGCATCTGTCTAAGAATGGCATTCTCAGATGGTAGGTTTGGGTAGAGGTCAAAATTCTGTTTGTTGATAATGATCTGAAGGTAATGGCTTAGATTTAGATTATTCAGTACCTTATATCCATATCCATATTATTTTATGTTATATGTAAAATAGCTATGACCAAAAAGTCATTGATGATGTAATAAAATGGTGTTTTGATAATGGCTTGTTTAATATATCTGCAACATAAATTAATTGATTAGATTTTGGATTATTCAAAGGCTCATTGTCCCTAGTGACCATATATGGCTTTAGAAAGAAGCACTGTGGATGTTAATTTTGCAAATAGTTGCATGCACACACACACACACAGATACATACACTTACATATAATACAGACACATATATGCACAGATACACAAATGTAAGTATGTAAAAATCCTTTATCTTTTAAATTTGCTGCGTCTACTACAAAAACCACTGTTGTTCATAATTTATATTTAGGTTATTCCTAATTTATATTAGGAAAGAATACATAGAAAGGGTTTACAGTGTAATTAGATCACATTTTTTAGACTTTTCGTTAATGGCCTATATTTTGCTTAAAAGAATGTCAAGGTTTGTAGATCTTTAAAATGAAAGTTTGGATTGGATTGTATACATACAGCATTTCTTCCTACTGGTAGTACTTCTTTTTGTGCTGTTTTCTACTTCTTCCTTCTCATTCACTTTGCCATTAATTCAAATCGCTGTGTCCAGTTGTACTTGTCTGTACTGCTTGCCTGAGACTTCTAATATTAGATGGATATGACTAGACGTAATGTACACAGTATATTGTTGATATATGGGGGCTACTCAGGCTAGCAAGTTAGAAGTTCATCCAGCATTAAAGTTCTGTAAATTTCCTTTATATATTTACCATATTTAAGAACCGCCCAGCTCTCTCGCAGAGGGATTCTGGGTGGTGTACAGTAAAATATTAAAAGCATCACATAGTATATAAAATTTAAAGAGGCAAGGAACGTTAAAAGTTAGGGGGCGTTTTCAGGGAGCTAACCAGCCCTATGGCTTAAGGTTCCTCTGCACATCTGAAGCAAGGGAACAGAGCCATGTTTTTACACCTTTACGGAAGGCCAAGAGAGTGGGGGCCTGTGTCACCTCTGGGGGGAGAGTGTTCTGCAGGGTGGGGGCACAGCAGAGAAGGCTCTCTTTCTGGACCCCACCAGTCAGAATTCTTTGGTTGACAAGATCCATGGAATACTTTCCCTACCTGAGTGGGTGGGATAGGCTGATGTAACAAGATGAAGATGTTTCCATAGGTAACCCTACTCCATATCATGTACAGGTTTTAAGGGTTATAACATGGGTGAAATCAATTTACCTTTGCTACCGGTTCGCAAATGTGAGTGTGTGCGCATGAGCAGAACATCAAAAATGGGACATGATGATGTCCCGGTGGGTGGGCAGAGCCTCCCACCGCCACTGCTATCAGTTCGTCTGAACCGGATAGAACTGGCTGAATAGCACCACTGGGTCATAGCTAACACCTTGAATTGGACCTGGAAGCAGACTGGCACCCAGTGCATCTCAGGTAACAGAAGGGTTACATACACCATTCTTTGGGTGCCCAAGATTGTTTGCAGCCTCATTTTTTACCAGTGGAAGCTTCTGGGTTCTTTTCATGATAGCCCCATGTAGTTTTTCTTCTTCTGCTGAAAGCCATTTGTGTAACGTAGTGAACAGGAATAGGTCGGACAGAAAAACAAACAGTAGCTGCCAGGGTTTATTGAGTTTTCCCTCTTCATTGGAATGTTGGAACAGCAATGGAGTTTAGGTAGAGGAGAGGCATTCTAGCCTCACTGGAAAGCAGAAACAAGATGTTATCTTAGGAGAATGTTGTTCATCAACCTGAATTCATTGGCAATAATGCAGCTGGGTAATTTAAGGTTGACGTCTCTACAGCCTCCCTCTTTCTTCATATGTTATATGCATTTCTTCACACTGAAGTCTGCAAGAAACCCTTCTACTCAGTGACATTCCTGCAGCAGTGAATATGCGGGGCAGGCACTAAAGAGATCCAGTCTTCTGTCAGCCATGAAAGCTCATTGAGTGACATTGGCCAGTCAGGAACTGGATATGTCTAGTTTAATGAAAAGAACGAATAGGGCAGTGGTAAAATTCAATTTTCTTTATTACCGGTTCTGTGGGCATGGCTTGGTGGGCATGGCAGGAGAAGGATACTGCAAAATCTCCATTCCCATCCCATTTCAGGAAAGGATACTGCAAAATCCTCATTCCCTCCCCACTCTGGGGACAGCCAGAGGTGGCATTTGCTGGTTCTCCAAACTACTCAAAATTTCCGCTACTGGTTCTTCAGAACCTGCCAGGACCTGCTGAATTTCACCACTGGAATAGGGGTGACATGATAGCAGTATTCTGGTATCTCGGGTTGCCACAAAGAAGAGGGAGTAAAGCACCAAAGCACCTGAAGGTGGAACAAGAAGCAAAGGATGGAAACTAATCAAGGAGGGAAGCAACATAGAACTAAGAAGAAATTTCCCGACAGTTAGAATAATTAATCAGCGGAACAACTTGCCTCCAGAAGTTGTGAGTGCTCCAACACTGGAAGTTTTAAAGTGGATATTGGATGATATTCGTCTGAAATGGTAAAGGGTTTCCTGCCTGAGTAGGGGGGTTGGATTAGAAGATTTCCAAGGACCCTTCCAACTCTCTTATTCAATTCTGTTCTGTTCTGTCCAGTCTCTTCCATTCCACTCCACTCTACTCCACTCCGTCTTTCTTAGCCCAACCAACCTCACAAGGTTGTGGAGGGAAAATTGAGTGTTCTGTGACCATTGCTTTTCACCCCAAGGGAGAGATAGCAAACAACCCAAGCAGGTTTTGCATCCTTGAATACTGTATTTGCTATACATAGACCACCTTTGTGTTACAGTTAAAACAATTGCCTCACTAAAAGATTGCTCAGGTAATATTCACCCTCTTAGGAATGCCTGCAGGTGTGCGCAGCACATTTCAAAATCAGGCAAGGTTAAGGGCTCTAGCAACTGAATTAAGTGCAAAGAGGTTCAGGAAAGGATGAGTCCCAGGAACAGCTGAAGGAAAGATTAGAAATCAGAGTAGACAGAAAGGGATTCAGAAAAGCTTCAGCTTGTACAAAGTTGGAAGAACCAGAATTCTCCCTCTAGTCAGGCAAGCCACAAATGCTGTTGAAATTACCTATGTCCTGGAGAAGGAGAGAGGAAATAGGGGAGGAATAGTGTTAATAGTGTAAGCAACACAATAGTTAAGACAATTCTGTGCTGTGAGTTTAAGAAATTTAGATTTACTGATAGATGATATCCAGGAGAACATTTTTACACTTCAGCCTGTATAAAGTGTATATTTTCAGAAAGCTATGCAGTAAGTATGTGTGTGTTGGGGAAAGTCGAGTTCTAAATATAAAATGCAAATCTAAATGTAAAATCCAAGCTAGTACAAGTCAGCCTGCGCAACTAAACATGCTTATACAAGAACTAATGCAAGTGCCTTCATTTTAAATTTATTGCTTAGTGTTAGTAAACCTCTAATAATAGAAATAAAAGAAGCAGGCATTAATCTTGTGATAAATCACAAGGCTTCATATAATTGTAAGAAGATGGCGTTGTTTCCCATCAACAATCTGCTAGGAAAGGAAAGGAAAGGAAACGCAGCATGGGTCCTTTGTAACTCAGCTGTCCTAAGAAAGGGTGACAAACAATTCAGGTAATGTTAATTTGTATGCCTCCTAGAGTCATTGTTGAATTTGGGCAGAAATTTAAATTAAAAATAATCAATTTTTTTTGCACTTGATTAATTTCTAAGTGCTTAATTCTCTAGTACCTGCTGTCTTTAAGATTTTATCATTCCCAAATGATGAGTAATCTGCTGGAATTGGCAGCTATAATGCATTCAAGGAAATAAATTGCGTAATGTGTGGATTTCAATAAAGTAACATGTATGAGAAACTGGAACTATGCCAGATTATGTTTTTCTTACTTGCATAATAGCGTTTAGAAACCATTCCTTTCACTTTCTTCTCCCGCGAGTTTCCAAATGTTTGTCATCTGGCTATAATTCCCACTCTTAAAACATTAGAATCACTTGCAGAATAGTATATTGTATGCCCTAATCTGGATTCTATATATCGATTCTCTTTTACGCTACTTTCCAATATATATATATATTATTTTCTGTTCTTGATTACCTTCATTTGTTACTTTTTCATTTACCTGATTCCCCCCCCCCAAGTGTCTGGTGATCTCCATTTTCTCCATTAGTTATTTACAGTGTCATTAGACTGAGTAGGCAACTACAGTTTTCCACCCTGTTTCCTTATTGCTGGCCTTTCTCATCCCAGATCATGATTCACCTAGCCAAATCATATGCTTTCCCATCTATGATGAAATAGTTGGCAGCAGCAAGCAGAGAGGTGAGAAAGAGAATTCGGACAATACATTGCTACACCAGCAAGTTTTTCTAATGCCATAGAACTTTTTAGAACTTCTAATAGAACGTCTATTTTTTCCCCCTTCCTGGCGTTTTCCAGCAAGTGCAGGGTATGTTTTTTTTTTTTCCAATGGAGTGTTGATCCATTGGGTGCAACAAGAAGTGACTAACCAGATTGTCACCTGAGCCCGATGTCATGTGTTGAGAGAGAGGGATTGGCCCAAAGCCACCCTGCCTAAGACGGGTCTAGAACTTACGGTGACTTGGTTTTCTAGCCTGGCGCTTTACGTTCCACACCAAACTAAAGGTCTCTTCCTCAGAGAATTTCTAATGCCATACAGCAGTGATGGCAAACCTTTTGGCACCGAGCACCCAAACTGGAATGCACGGCCATGCGCTGAAACCCAGGAAACCCAGAGACCAGCTGGCTGGTGTGCACATGCTTTTTTTTGTTGCTGTTTTGGAAGCCCGTTTTGGGGCTGTTTTCAGGCCGGTTTTTGTGCCATTTTGAGGCTGGTTTTCAGACTGTTTAAAGGCCATTTTGCAGGCTGATTTTGTCCTGAAAATGGTCTGGAAAACAGCCTGGAAAAATGACCTAGGTTTTGGCTGTTCTCAGGCCATTTTCTGGCGCTCTTGAAGAGCAGCTGGTGACAGCATGTGTGCCCACAGAGAGGGCTCTTCATGCCACCCCTGGTACACGTGCCATAGGTTCTCCATCACGGCCACAGAGCATTGCTACACCAGCAATTTTTCCAATGTCATAGTTCCACTAAGGACCGTCTATGAAAATGTTTTCATGCAGGGATTTGGCAGGTTTGGGTGTTTCCAAATAAGCTCATTAAAACCCCCAAGAACTGTGCTGGCTTCCAGCGGATTTCCGAGTACAATTAAAAGCTGTCATCATCACTTATAGAGCCCTACATGGCATAGGGTCGTGTTATTTGCGTGACAATCAGGCTCCATCTTTCTTTGTCCTTGTCTTTATTTGACTGGAAAGCGGAATGATTTTTAGATATTGAGTGTGTGTGATATTATCGGGGTGTTAATTTTTGTAAACTATTTTTTAATCACTTTGAATCACTATTGTGACATGAATAGCTTATAACTTATTTAATTAATAAATAAGCCATTTCCAAATAATGTCAGTGGTGAATAATGAAATATACAATTATGGTAACAGTTAGTATAAGAAATAAAAAAGTAATTTGTTTTTAGTGTAATAGATACACACTTAAAATGGTTTGCAATATTAAGTCAATAACATACGTTTTGTAATTACTGTTCAGGTTTATGTATTGACTGTTTCTTGGGACTAACAAAAGTAAACAAAGTGAAATGTAGCAAGAGATAATTTAAAAAGACCAAGTGAAAGGAAATCTAAGAGAATTAATCATTAAAATAGACTTGGGAGCCAACGTGTATGTACTCTTGCAAAGAGTACAGGTTCTGTCTTGAATAACTACCTACATGGAAAGCTAATCAAGTTCTTCTGTTACCTGTTTTCAGCCATTATTCTGAAAATCATGAGCATCTCCCTCTCTCCATCCTCCTTAATGATGAATATGATGATGTGTAACTGTTCCTGGGCCCATTGTTTAACAACAATTAAGCAATGCAATTAATGGAACATGCATTCTAATCCTTGGAAAGACCAACTTAAAGTGGATATTAAAATGTGTCTTTCAACCTATGTCCAGTTAGCATGGTTAAATAGAATTTTATTTTATTTTTATTCAGAGTTTCGTCTTTAAAATAAGAAAGCAAAGTAATTTCTAATGTACAAGATAGGTGGACTATCAGTTTTAAAAGCAAATCAAATAAATAGTATGGGAGATATTATCTGAACACTTTAACATTGCATACTTCAATTGGAACTTCATGTGAATTCATGTTGCCATTTAGTAGTTCTAGCATAATCAGTCTAGGTCCTTTCCTAAATCTCAAAATCCAAAGGATGGAAAAAATTTGTGGAAAAAATTTTAACAAGAAGAAAAGTAAAATAAAACAATTACTTTTCTAATAAAATGGTACCTTGATATTAGCTCCATTTCTCAGGGTTCTAGTTGTCCATTATTCTGGCACCCCAAACAGCCCCTTGTTTTGGTAAAAAAATTGATTATGGAGATCAAAGATGTTTGGTTGTGAATATTCCCTCTAGATACACCATTTCAACTCATAACCAGTACATTCTGTCATGGAATTTTTGTTGATGACAAGTAATATTGGATAGGACTCCATTCATCAGCAGACCCTGGTTCCATTTGAGATCCAGAAAACTCTGCCATAGTTTGACCATGATTACCTATTTCTTTAGCTCAATTCTTAATTCTCTGGGCTCATATAGCATCTGGTTTTTGAAATAAAAATGGTTACCATATTTTTCGGAGTATAAGACTCACCGGAGTATAAGACGCACCCAGGTTTTGAAGAGGCAATTTTTTTTTTTAAAGTATGTAAGTAGGTAGAGGGATAGAGAGGGAGAAAAAGAGAGAGAAATACAGTAGGTAGGTAGGGAGAGAGAGAGCGTAATTAGGTAGTTAGGTCGGTAGAGGGATAGAGAGAGAAATAAAGATAGAGAGAGAGAAATACAGTAGATAGGTAGGAAGAGAGAGAGTGTAGATAGATAGGTAGAGGGATAGAGAGAGAGAAATAAAGAGAGAGAGAGAGAGAAATACAGTAGATAAGTAGGTAGAGTGAGAGTAGGTAGGTAGGTAGGTAGGTAGGTAGGTAGATGTATGTTTCCAGGTGTATTTACCCATATGCTGAAGAAGGAAATCACTGACCACCTTTGGAACAAATCTTTGTTTGTGCAGGCACAGTACTTGACCAACGTAATTCTCATCAATCACTCTAACTAAACAGCTTTCCAAAAGGGAAAAAAACACCCTTTTTGCAATTTGCAAACCTCCCCCAAACGGTTCATTTTTCGCGAAAATGGGGCCGGTTTTTTTCAAATAAAAAGCATGAATAGCCTTGGGGGGGCTTGCAGAGTGCTCCTGGAGGGGGGGAGGGGGATCACAAATGAGCAAAAAATGGCCCATTTATCATGAAAATGGGCCGTTTTTGCATGCATAGCAAAAACGCCCTCTTTTTTTGCTCATTTCTGCCCTCCCCAGTCCCCAAGAGTTCTCTGGAAGCCTCCATAAGGGTATGCACGTGGCCATTTTGGTGAAGGGGCGGGGCTTCAGGAGGCAAAAAATGCTGTGTTCGATGTATAAGACACACCCAGATTTTCAGCCTCTTTTTAGAGGAAAAAAGGTGCGTCTTATACTCCGAAAAATATTGTAATCTATTCAAAAACTCCTTTTATACAATTCTCCATTTTAACTGCTGGAGCATCATAGAAAAGTATAGTTTCTAAGCTATATTTACTGAAGTAACAAAACTAAATTGATTTTTCTCATATCCTTTAATTCCAGGTTGTGGAATGCTCACTCTCCTGTCGTCTGCCATTGCGGCCATCAGTGGATTTTTGATGGGTTATGAGCTTGCAGTTATCTCTGGAGTTCTTCTTCAGCTAACTAGCATCCTAACACTTTCATGCCGACAACAAGAAATAATTGTAAGCACAATTCTTGTGGGTGCCTTGTTAGCTTCAATAACTGGTGGAATCCTGATAGACAAATATGGGAGGCGATTTACCATTATGTTGTCATCTGCTTTCCTAGTTGTGGGCAGTCTGATTCTGATCATTTTTGCCTCCTATGGACTACTTATAGTAGGACGGATTGTGATAGGGGTTTCTGTTTCTCTTTCTTCAACTGCAACATGTGTGTATATCGCAGAGATTGCCCCGCAGCACAGAAGAGGTTTGCTTGTGTCTTTAAATGAACTCATGATTGTTACGGGCATTCTCTTTGCCTACATTTCTAATTATGCCTTTGCTAATGTTTCTCATGGCTGGAAGTACATGTTCGGCCTTGTTATTCCGCTGGGGGTTTTACAGATAATTGCTTTATATTTTCTTCTGCCCAGTCCTCGTTTTCTGGTTATGAAAGGTTTCGATGAAGCTGCTAGTAAAGTACTTGGAAAACTCAGGGCAACTTCGGACACTACCGAAGAACTGACCATGATCAAATCTTCCTTGAAAGATGAACACCAATATCATTTTCTGGATTTGTTCCATTCCCAAGACAACATGAGAACACGGCTGCTGATAGGGGTCGGTCTGGTTTTTTTTGTACAAATAACTGGACAACCCAACATCTTATTTTATACATCCACTGTTTTGAAATCAGTTGGATTCCAGAGCAATGCAGCAGCTACTTTGGCCTCAACCGGAGTTGGAGTGGTTAAAGTGATCAGTACGATACCAGCTATTTTTTTTGTGGACCACTTAGGAAGCAAGACATTTCTCTGTATTGGCTCATCCCTCATGTCGGTGTCATTGATCACCTTAGGATTAGTGATGCAAAATATACATGTGAATGTCACCACTGTCTGTTTAAACCAGTCTATGGAAGAGATTCTGTCTCAGGGAGCAGGAACAGGGACCTTCACTAATGGAACTTTTAAGGAACGTTTTGCTGGCACGACTTTACCTGTTAAAAGTTCCTCATGGTGGAAGGATGAAATTGCTGACCCTGAGTATCAGAATGGGACAACATTGGTGGGAGACAAAACATTTGTCAGAATGCAAGCAGAATCCCAGGTTGCAGTTGAACCGGCCAAGGTGCAACCCTTTCTGAAATGGCTCTCTTTGGCCAGCTTGCTGGTTTATGTGGCGGCTTTCTCCATAGGACTTGGACCAAGTAAGTATTATATATATATTGCTTTCTCTCATATTTTGGTGTAGTGTTAAGATGCTTGGATTGAAGTCACTGAGCAGGAATGTTTTACACCAAAAATTGTAAAGCAAAATATTTGCTGAAGTGCCAAGACAGTATGATATGTCTAGGACACTGGTTCTCAACCTGTGATGCACAGACACACACACACAACGGGGCAGTGGAGGCAGCGGCAATATCACGGGGGGGGGGGGGTGGTATGCAAAGGTTTGAAGAAATTTCAGGATTTAAGTCTTGAGTTAAATCTTGGTGGTTTGTTGCCACAAAAGGTATTTAAAGGGGGTCTGTGGAGAACAAAATATTGAGAACTACTGTTGCAGGAAATAGATTTGCTTGCAAGCAGGGGTCTGTAAAGGTGGCTCTTTTAAGACTGGTGGACTTCAACAACCAGAATTCCTCAGCCAGCCTGGCTGGCTGGGGAATTCTGGGAGTTGAAGTCCACCAGTCTTAAAAGAGCCAACTTTGCAGACCCCACCCAGATCAATGTTTCCCAGCCTTACTGGCTGGGGAATTCTGGGAGATGAAGTCACATCTCTTACAGTTGCCAAGGTTGGAAAACACTGACCCAGGCAAAAGATAAATGTAATTGCTGATTGTGTCACATCTTATTTGGCCCTCAGAAGCTTCTTCTGCTAGTGTCTGTCTCATTAGTAAACAATACTTTTAGATTGGAGGATACATTTTATGGTTTAAGAATATGTTTTGGCTGGTTCCCGTAGATCAATTTAAAGAATGGTTGCCATTATGAACATAGCCAGTCACAAAACATCCATTTATTTGAAAACAGGCTGGTGATATCATATCCCATTATTTCCTCTAGCTTCTGGAGGATGTGCTTAACCTCAGTGTACCATTGCTTTTTTCTCAGATTAAGGGGATAAACTTCTAATCAGAGATTGGGTTGCAGCCATTTACCTTTTATTGGCCTAGGGACAGGCTATGTTGTGCCAAAGGCTTGGGAAAAAAAGACATTAAATGAATTGATGCTGTGCTTTATATAGCATTATTATTATATATATATTATTTAAAACATCTTAACCAAAATAAATAGGATTTAGATAGGGCAGGGATCTTGGCTGACTTCAAGGAAGATTTCCTCAAGAATATTAATACTCCAGGGCATGTCACTATCTCCTAATCAGATCTACACCTCCTACCTTTGCATCGCTGTGGAAACAAGGTGAAATGATACTGGTGGCTGGTGCACACATCATAGTTGGCCATTATGTGATCTACTTGAAAATAATGTGACACTGAGATATTGTGGTTTGTAGTTTATGATTCAGGATTATGGGTGAAGCCAACTAGGCTTTTAAAAAGACATCGATTGGTTTGTAGTAGAAAGTTCTTTTTGCCCTGTAAAAACTATGATGAACAAATGGGTGACTCACCAGTTTTCTTCTTTTTTGGGTTACACGGAAAGTAAAAGATATAAGAGGGTTTTTAAAATCGGTTTTGCATTCTTAAAAGTGATTAAATTAAATCCAGCAGCTCCTTTCAGCTTTCTATTTTAGGCAAGGTTATTCTAAATCAGGGCTAGTCAACCTTTTTATACCTGCTGCCCACTTTTGTATCTCTGTTAGTAGTAAAATTTTCTAACCGTCCACCGGTTCCACAGTAATGGTGATTTATAAAGTAGGGAAGTCAATTAAATTAAAAAAAGGAAAGTGCTTCAGTATCGGACAAAACTCCTACCGCCCACCATGAAAGCTGGAACGCCCACTAGTGGATGGAAGGGACCAGGTTGACTACTACTGTTTTAAATCATTAGCAGTTAAAGAATGCATCAATACGCTCAAAAATGAAGAATTCCCTTTGTTCATAATACTGTACTTAGTAATTTCTTTGGCCTCTGTGGCTCAGATTTCCTAAAATCCCAAGAAACCTTTTGCTTCATTATCTTTGGATTCCATTGTAGCATTTCAGAGCATCAGGCGGAATGAAAACTTAAAATGTCTGTCTGTTCTTTCTTCAGAGCCTTTATCAGATTAGATGAATAGGATGATAGCTTGAATATCCAACATTGATTAAACCCTTCCTTTCACTTTTTAAATAAATTCTACGTCGAGAAATGCCTGAATCACAATTATTAATAATGCTGTTAATGTGAAAGAAATAATCTCCGTCTCCAAGGAAAGCTGCTGAAAACCAAACAAGAACAGGCTTGCCCTGTTCTGAATAATAGATGTGAAAAAGTGTGTTAGCATAAACTTTGCTGCTTTAGTGTGTTGTTTTGGTAGGATTACTTGCTTCAAATGCTCAGTGATAATGAATCAAAGCCACAGACCAGGATGGGGCATCGCTATAGTCTAGTTACTTTTCATAATATTGCCTCATTCCAAACTAAAAACGTACTTGAATTTCTAGAAACCTAGACTGTGCTTGAGGCTACTGTATGGGGCCTCTCATTTTTTTCATGTTTCCTCTTTCTGCACAGGAACATTTCCCCAGAGCAGAGCAAGGAACAGGATGGGAGCAAGTGAACTGATCTTGCTGCCTTCTTAAGATTGAGATCTTTATTTGGAAATTTCCTATGTCTTAAGGCTCTGACCAATGAACCCAAGCAAATCAGAACTCTAAAACTTGGCTTCTTCTCAAACTTCCTGTTTATTGAGTACGTTATGTTGGGCACAACTTCAGTGGAAAACCAATTCTAAATCTTTCCCGCAGTTTCAGTATACAGTAATTAAACAAGGAAAAAAAAAACATCCCCAGATATCACAGGTCATGTTGGCCAATTCCGTCAATTGGTGGGCTCTCCAGGCATTCCTTCCCCAACCTTATCAGTTGTCAGTAGAGATAACCTTGGTTCTCACAAGAAAGCTCTTTGTTGTGTCTAGTAATGCTTTCCAATCTCCTTCCCCCTCTGTGTGACAACGGAGGAACAGAAAGATGGCTGCGGCTAGGTTTGGTTCGAAGTTGGCACTATGCCATTTAGAAGCTTAACTTAAAGGTAGATAATTTTGAGATGTTACTGTTCCTCAGATAAGGAAAATTAGATAATAATGATTTCTACAACAACTGAAGGACTACTTGAATACCATTGGCATTGATAAAATCACCATCATTTGCAGAAGGCAGCTTTACCTGGAACAGCTTGTGTCCTAATTTTAATATTAATAAACAGCAGCATCTACCTATCCTGGTCCTTGGGAAGGACTTGATAGGTAGAATAAAATATCAAATCCAGTCTAAATATCTGGCTGACTATGTGACCAACCATAATTTATTCAATTTGTTATGTCCATCTCACCTGAGTGACTCTGGGTGACTCAAAACAGGTAAAAACAGTGGAAACGGGGAGGAGGGTGGTCATTAATTTAGATTGCAACTAAGCAACCAAGCATTGTGATGGCAGTGTTTAACATCCAAAATAAAATCAAATGGGTCTCCCAGATACATGTTTAGAAAAGAATCATTGTCCCTGATCAGCAAATATAACTCATTCAGTTAAGTCAATGGAGACGATAAATCAGAAGGCTTTCATTTGGTCTCCATGCCTACTTGGGAAGTCCTTCAAGGTCATCGAGCAGCACCTTTTATATAAGTCAGCTTAGAATGTAGTTTCAAGATACAAAAAGGAGAAAGTCAGGTTTTAAGACCTAGAAAACTCCCCCCACTGTTTACCATAGGGAGACTATAAGCTGTTTTATTTTTATATTTTAATCACAGTATCCAAGTATTTCGTGCTTGGAGAGATTTTTTTTTAATGGATCATTTATGCGACTTTAAAAAAGTAGCTCCTTTTAAAATAAATGTTCCAATATTATTATTATCTGTGGGCCTCTTCCTTCTGCTGCTTTTAGAACCTCTGCAATAGTTGACAGTCCAGAATTTAATGGAACTATGAAGTATAAGATGTGGCTCAGTGGCTAAGACGCTGAGCTTGTCAATCAGAAAGGTCGGCAGTTTGGCAGTTTGAATCCCTAGTGCCGCGTAATGGAGTGAGCCCCCTTACTTGTCCTAACTTCTCCCAACCTAGCAGTTCGAAAGTAGAATAAAAAAGTAAAAATGCAAGTAGAAAAATAGGAACCACCTTTGGTGGGAAGGTAACAGCGTTCTGTGCATCTTTGGTGTTTAGTCATGCCGGCCACATAACCACGGAGACGTCTTTGGACAGTGCTGGCTCTTCAGTTTTGCAATGGGGATAAGCACTGCCCCCTAGAGTCGGCACATATGTGCAAGGGAAACCTTTACCTTTACCTATGAAGTATAAGATCAGGGTAGAAGAGTGTGAAACTGGACTAGCTAACTGATTTTGTTTTTTGATTTCAGTGTCGTGGTTGGTGTTAAGTGAAATATTTCCTGGAGGGATCAGAGGAAGAGCAATTGCTTTCACATCAAGCATCAACTGGGGGGTTAATCTCCTTATCTCATCAACGTTTTTGACTGTAACAAGTAAGTCTGCTGTGGCTGGGGAATTGCATCATCAGCTTTTTTCTCCTCTTGGTGTAGTCCTTTAAAAATAAGATGAAGATGAATATTTGAGCAGAATTCCAGGAATCTGGGAAAATCCAAACATTTGTGGTTGCTTCATTACTGAAGGTTTTCAACAAAGTGTGGACAACCATTTGCCTGAGATAATATGAGGATTCCTGCTCTAGGCAGGGAGTTTGACTAGAGCAGTGTTTCTCAACCTTGGCGACTTGAAGTCCTGTGGACTTCAACTCCCAGAATCCCCCAGCCAGCTCTGCTGGCCGGGGGATTCTGGGAGTTGAAGTCCACAGGACTTAAAAGTCGCCAAGGTTGAGAAACACTGGACTAGAGCAGGGGTCCCCAACCTTTTTGGCACCAGGGACCGGTTTCCTTTTAAAGAAAATTCTGTGGACCGGCCGGCGTAGAGGGGAAGCGGGGGGGGGGGGAAACAGGTGGCGCATGCGCACGCGGGGGGGTGAGTCGGCTCACTCGCCCCTCTAGGGCCCCCAACGGCGTGAGCAGCTGCACCTGCACTCTCCCACCCCTGGTGTGCGCTCTGCCCAGGGGGCTGCCCCGTCCTCCCTCCTCCTCCTCTCCGGCCCTGCGGCCCGGTTCCTATCAAGCCACGGACCGGCACCGGTCCACGGACCGGGGGTTGGGGACCCCTGGACTAGAGGACTTGTGTAGACAGAAGGATATTTTTAGTATTATATGACAAAATCACTCTTAGAAAGTAAAAGTAAAAATAGTAATTACCTGCTATGTACAAGGAAATGACAATTGAGTAGTATATTTCATAATATCCTTTCTAGTATCTGCTATAAGGTTTTGTTTTGTAAGTTGGCAATTTCTATATGTTGAAAATAAAACATATTGAGTATTTTTCAATGGTGAACCGGTTTTGTTGTTGCTGTTACTCTGTGTATTGATTTGTATGTTATAGCAAATCTTGGGTAACCTCAGATTATTTGTCTAAGAATATAGGTTCTTAAAGTATCTGAGTCAAACAATTTTTATTCTTTCTAGGCCTACTTGGCTTACCCTGGATATGTTACATTTATGCCCTGATGAGCCTAGCATCATTAGCTTTTGTCATTATCTGTATACCAGAGACAAAAGGATATTCTTTAGAACAAATATCCATGGAACTGGCAAAACAGTAAGTACAAAGCAATATGCACATATATTGTACTTGTTTATATACAAGTGTATTACAGGTAGTCCTCAACTTACGATCACAACTGACCCCAACATTTCATTTGTTAATTGCGTTTGCCCCATTTTACGACCTTTCTTGCCACAGTTGTTAAGGGAATCCCTGTGGTTGTTAAATTAGTCAAACTGTTGCTAAGTGAATCTAGCTTCCCCATTGACTTTGCTTGTCAGAAGGTCGCAAAAGGAGATCATGTGACCCCAGGTTACTGCAACCGCCATAAATAGGAATTACTAATTGCCAAGCATCTGAATTTTGATCACATGACCATAGGGATGCTACTAGGGTCGTAACTGAAAACTGGTTGTAAGTCACTTTTTTCAATGCTGTTGTAACTTTGAACGGTCACTAAACAAACTCTTGTAAGCCGAGGGCTACCTTTACTATAATTAAAGATTTATTTGACTCTGGGGAAAAAGTCACCACACATCTCTCTGGATTTATAACACTTACAGATAGTGAGGGATGTAGACTTGAATGTCTAGCACAGCGGCCCCCAAACTTTTGGGCACCAGGGACTGGTTCTGTGAAGAGAGGTTTTTTTCACAGACCAGAGGGGGCGTGGTTTCATGTGCTGCCTGCATCCCACAAATAGGGCTCCACGGCATGCCCAGTTTCTGGCATGCTGTGCGGGGTGGGTTCCTGCCAGTTCTAACCTCTTCTATAGAAGAGGTTCCACAAATCTACAGTGCCATTTAGAACCGGTTCCAGCTTCCTTCCCCTGCCCATCCGCCCATCATCAAGATGAAGAGCGAGAGGAGGAATTCTGGGAGTTGAAATCCACAAGTCTTAAAGCTCTCAAGTTTGAACACCCCTGGGGTTTTCCCCCCCAAAGGGTTAGGGGTGCAAGGGTCTTGTAACTTGACAGCTTTAAGACTTGCGTGCTTCAAATGCCAGAGTTTCTGAGCCAACATTTTGGTTGCTAAGCAAGAACGTTGTTAAGTGAGTTTCACCACATTTTACAAGTTGGCCATGCCCACCCAGTCAGATGGCTGGCAAGTCACTCCCACAAAGCAGGCCACACCTACAGAAGAGATTCTAAAAATTTTTGAAACCCACCACTGATGCTGTGGCCCGATGCCGATATACGGTCCGGGGGTTGGGGACCCCTGGTCTAGTGGACAAGAGGTGACATATTATGCAGTAATAGAAAATAATGTCAGACTATGAGTGAATAGAATTGCCAGCTACCACCACAGGTTATGCAAGCATGCTGTCCCTGCCCCGATTTCCAAACCTGGGAGGGAGTTCTCCATTGTGGCCATAACTTTTCTGTCCAGATTTGGCCTTTTAAAACAATGTGAGAGACGGTGACATTCAAATAGGCCTCTTTCAAAACCTCTTTTGAAAGTGGAGAAATGTCTTAATAGCAGCATTGATGCAAAGATGTTGTTGTTATTATTGTAGCTGCAATTTTTGATTGGTTGGTTTTAGGTTTGTAGTTTTAGCATTTATAGAAAGTAGGGTTGTGTGAGACACTCTTTAATTTCTTTCAACAGGGCAAGTTATATTGTGGAGGCAGCATATTTGGCCTTCTGAGATAACGTAGGTCATTTTGTTTGCAGGAAGCTATTTCAATACTTTCAGAAAGCTTCTGTAGACATAATCTTCAGTGCTTGAAAATTATGTGTACAGAAGCCTCAATTGGACATGTCAGAAAAGACTCTGTCACTAAGAACAATATGATAGCTTTAATTTGAACTGGGAAGCTAGGGAAATAACAACTGCAGATGTGTGAATAGCCCTGCTTCAAGCAAGAAATGTAGGCACTGAACTCCAAAAATTTGATGCTCTTCATCAGCCTGTGTGTGCTGTGTCATGGCAAGTGTGTCTCTTGCAAAAATTTAAATACAAAGTCTTCAAGTGAGGAGTAGAGATCAAATGGTTTTATGTTAGTCAAGCAAAGAATGTGAATACGTATACTAGCTACACTATATTGCCAAAAGTATTTGCTCACCCATCCAAATAATCAATCAGGTGTTTCAGTCACTTCCATGGCCACAGGTGTATAAAATCAAGTACCTAGGCATGCAGACTGTTGTTACAAACAGTTGTGAAAGAATGGGTCACTCTCAGCTCAGTGTGGAACTGTGATAGGATGCCACCTGTGCAACAAATCCAGTAGTGAAATTTCCTCACTCCTAAATATTCCACAGTCAACTGTCAGCTGTATTATAAGAATGTGGAAGTGTTTGGGAATGACAGCAACTCAGGCACGAAGTGGTAGGCCACGTAAACTGACGGAGTGGGGTCAGCGGATGCAGAGGCGCATAGTGCGAAGAGGTCACCAATGTTCTGCAGAGTCAATCGCTACAGACCTCCAAACTTCATGTGGCCTTCAGATTAGGTCAAGAATAGTGCTCAGTGGACCGACGTCATATTGAACCCTATGGATTAGGAATGGGATGTCACTTACTGTAAATTCATATGTGAGTAAAGGCAGTTGAGCGAATACTTTTGGCAATATAGTGTATTTTAGAATTTACTTGCATAGATAAAAATGATGTTTTTAGATTTTCTGTTTAAAATCTTAAGTATTCTATACAAAGATGGTGCCGACTAGATGTTTGGGAAATTGAAATACCCAATATTTAGAGTGTACCAGTTTGAGGAAAGCTGTAGAGATATACAGTATAGCAGTTATCTTTTGAAAAGGAATTGTGTGCTATGCTTATCATGATAGAAATATCCCATTTAATAACTTCTGACCTGCTGACATAGCACGGGAAAGGACAAAAAGCAAAGCTAATCCCAACTGCTACCCAACATTTTTGGATCAATGAACACTTCTGGAATTTTGAAAGCCTATATGCGCTTCTACAAAATAGTTGGTCACACCCACCATGGCCCATATGCCAGAAGGCAAGCAAAACTGTAGCCACCCATCGTTTTATTTTCTAGGAATCCTTCTGAGATATACATGCAGTTCAGAAACATTAATGGAAATAAAAGTATTGCTGGAAATTGATTCCTGATACATTGGTCCATTCTAGTTCCTGTTGATTTTTTTTTTTAATATAGAAGAGTCTTAGATAAAATGAGATAGGACAGAGAGTTTGGTAATATGTAAAGGTACATTTTTCCATCCAAGCTGGAACCCAGGGTCTCAAGGCAAAGCTTCCCAAACTGGCAGTTGCAAGTGGGCTGTATGTGTGTGTGTGTCACACTCCCACTCTGGCTGGACCAGACCATGCATGGGACCTCAGTGCTGGGTTCCCCTTCTTTGAACTCATACCAGCAGCTCTTGCAAGATCTGAACCACAGCTCAAGAGAACTTGGCAGAGTCTTCATCCCTCTCCTCTTCCAGGGACAGAATGGGACAACTTGCCACAGCCAATTTGCTGCGGGCAACGCGCTATGTCTAACTTGCCACATCCAACTCTCCATGGGACAACTTGCTGCGGGACAATTTAACAATTTAATTTAATTATTTAAAATAAATAAAAAATATTTTAATTTTGTCATTCCCATTTCATTCTGTCCCTCCTTTTGCACCCTTTCTTTAATGATTCTATTCCACCATTTCTTTGATATTAGTGTGACCCTTGTCCTGCAGTGAGCTGGACGTGGCAAGTGGGCCATGGCAAGTAATAATAATAATAATAATAATAACAACAACAACAACAACAACAACAACAACAATAATAATAATAATAATAATAATAATAATAAATAAATAAATAAATTAATTTATAGACCGCTTCCTCTCCCCGAAGGGACTCGGAGCGGTGCACAGGGGAATTAAAATATACAAACATTTATTTATTTACATAAATATAAATAAAATCAAGATTAAACAATTTATCCCTGAGCTAAAAACCCAAAATATTAAAAACTAAACCCCTTAAAAACCCGATTAAACAATAAACAGATAGCCGTGGTGAGTTCGCTGCGGCAAGTTGGCTGTGGCGAATTGTCATAGAACCTCCAGGGATGACTTCTCCTAGATTTGATGCTGGATCCTGGTAGTGAATGTTCATATTCACTCCAGGCAGCCTAGGCATTGAACCTCTTGCAGGAAACAGTTTTGCAATGGGGAGCCAGTTTGACATTCCCTAGGACTGTGATGGCGAACCTATGGCACGCATGCCACAGGTGGCACGTGGAGCCATATCTGCTGGCATGTGAGCCATCAGCTTCAGCGTGCATGTGTGCGCCGGCCAGCTGATTTTCGGCCTTCTGAGGGGCTGGGGGGAATTTTCGCTCTCTCCAGGCTTCAGGAAAGCCTCCGGAGCCTGGGGAGGGCAAAAACTCCCTCCCCTCATGTGGAGGTAGTCGTGCACACATGCGTGGGGAGGGTCATGTGCGTGTGCACAGGGGTGCACATGTATGTGCATGGGGGAAGGGAACATTGTATTGTGGGTGTGGGCACATGTACACACACTATCGCACATGGACGCATAATTTTGGCACCTGTTTACAAAAAGGTTCGCCATCACTGCCCTAGGAAAAAGCTGCTTTGGAACAGACAGAAGGTAAGACTGTAAAAGTGTGTTGTACGTATTCATTAGGTATTTTAGAGAGTCATAATACCCTATAGTTTGAGGACCTGTGTGTTTAGGAGTAAATGCTGAACCTTATGTTAAAGATTGTGCTGAAAATGTTTCCTCTTTTTCAGAAAGCACGCCAAGAATCCTTTTTGTTTGATGGGCCAGCGGCAAAACCAACTGATTGGCTCAGCGATAGAACTTTCCAATAAAGGCGCCAATGAACAGTTCTTCTAATCTAGGCAGAAGCAGAGGCAGATGCTTGAGTCACTAAGACCAGAAGAGTAAGCTTTCATAATGGACAAGATGGTAGAATTTATAGAAATCCTGCTGCTACATCTGAATGCTTTAGTGTCTTACTCTAAATTAGCTTTCTCTGATTTTTATTTTAGAGGACTTTTTTGGTCAGTGAACGTTACAAAATAATGAATTTGCACGTTTTCAACACAGAGCTGTCAAACTGTAAGGATATTTCTATAGAAATAAATTTTAAAAACCATGAACGTGATATATATATATAGCCAATTATGCAAAAAATTGTACAAGCTTCTCTTTAAGAGAGTAAAATGTTTTAGTCATGCTCAGCAGACTTGTGCAACTGTACTCATCCTTTCTAGGCCTTTTAGCCAAGCTCTTCTGAAGGAAGCCACTGACTATTGCTTCACGCTAAGTCACAAACACACAAACTGCATCACAGATAGTGCTCCGGTTATGTCTGCTTGTTCAGCAACCAAAGTTATGACGCAGTTGTGAAATTCAATTTTTTTTACTACTGGTTCTGTGGGCATGGCTTAGTAAGTATGGCAGGGGAAAGATACTGCAAAATCTCCATTTCCACCCCACTCTGGAGCCAGCCGGAGGTGATATTTGCTGGTTCTCCAAACTACTCAAAATTTCCGCTACCGGTTCTCCAGAACCTGTCAGAACCTGCTGAATTTCACCCATGTTATGATGGCACCCAACTGGTGACTCATCCTTGAAGTTGTGGCTGTTGCAGCCTTTTTGTGGCCACGTGATCATGATTTGAGCCCTTGGCAACCGGCTTGCGGTTAAATCAGTTGCAGCATCTTGCAGTCACGATTGCCATTTGTAACTTTTTCTGTCTGCTAATTACAAGGAAAGCCAATGGGAAACTGGCAGGGGAAATCACAAAATGCTCCCACAGCCATACTCTGCAGCACCTGCCCATGGCACCTTCCTACCCTCCTGTGCCTGCCTGGGAAACCCACCTGCCAATGCTCAATAGAGTCTCTGCCCATGGTACGTATCTACCTGTAGCTCTCACCTGCTTGCCTCTTCTGTTGTAATCATGTGAGATCCTTGTATAATAGCCTGTGTCATTCTGGGGTTAAGACAGCAGTTGGGACTGCAGGGATTGCCTAGCAGTGGAGCTGCATGACTTCACACTTTGACCACATTACTAGTGATAGAAATTCCAGTCCCATTGAGTTATCATAGCAGTCCCATTGAGTTATCATAGCCTGAGGACTACTTGCTTGGCAAGACTACTTGCTTGGCAAGAAAATCTACCCTAAGGTCATTAAATCTGGGCAAATGGCAAGATCTGGATATAGGAAGCTGTGGTTAAATTTGAATATAGTATTCAGTTGTGGTTTAGAGTTACTTGCACGAGTTTATCTGAAAACTTCCCTTTCTCCTTGGAGATGGGGGGGGGGGAAATCTGATTTGTGGTTTGAATTAAACATTTTCCTTTCTTTTTCAAGTGATACTGACCTTAAGTTATGACATATTTTTTAAAAGCAAACAGTTATATATATTTTAAAGCAAACCAGTATTCAAAGCCAGCTGGTTTAAATCATTTTTTGTTGTGATTTGTCTGTTGTAGAACTCAAAAAAAAAAAAATACAGTACAGAGCAACCAGGATGAGAAAAGGTCCTGAGTGATTCCCCTTAGACAAAGTGGAAACTTTTTACTGTGTCTTAGAATAAAGACGAGTAAGGAGAGAAATCATGATGGATGTTGGGAACATGTTTGCCTGAACTGTGGTATTAGAAATCAAGGCCATCCAATAGAGGTGAATGGTGGGACGTTTTGCTCTCGCTGCTGTGGGTGGCCTTTCCACAGGCATTTGTTGGCTATTGTACAGGAACAGTGGCCTTGCAATGCCATTGATTTGAGTCAACACAGCTCTTCAGTGTTGTGACTTAGTAATATGCTGAGCTAGTTTTAAGGCTAGAAATAAGCACTTCCACTTTCCTTTTTATGTTCACACCACAGAATGACAGAACGGATAAGAACTTGAGGCCTTTTAAGACATATCCTGGTACTGTTGAAGTACGGTTTCCTGTTATGCTTGAAAACAGCTTTTCTGTTTTAGATTGTACAGACTAGAGTCGTGCTGGTAAACCTATGGCACGCATGCCCAAAGTGGCACGCAAAGCCATGTCGCCCAGATCCGTGCGGCCTTGCCTGTTTGTCTTCTGGGTTCCTGGTGCCCATGTGCATCTGACAATCAGCTGTCCTTCGTGTACATAGCAATGCAGAAAATTGGCCTGTGCATGCGTGCTGGCCAGCTGATTGTCAGGTGTGCACACGTGCCAGAACCTGGAAGTTCAGCTTTCCCAGAGCACGGTCCCTTTGCATGCGCAGCAGTGCCGAAAACCAGCCTGCACATGCGTGCCAGCCAGCTGATAATCATGCACACATGCACGCTAGAACCCAGAAGTTTAGCTTTTCCAGAGTGTGGCCCCAACACGCGCGTACGGGACATTTCCGCACAAAGGTTCACCATCACTGGACTAGAGGTTACATCAGCCTTAAATAATTACCTAAACATCCCAGGATATCGTCTCACAATTTTAAGCAGATTAGGAAATTTGAAGAAAAAGGTCTCGTTTTAATGGATGCTTAAATGTGGGGTAGGTAGTCTTAGCAGGCTCAAAGCCCAGATGTGACATAAAGCAATCGGAGGCTTTATCCAGTGATATGTACATGTGAAAGAAACAGCATGTTTTTGCCAGCTGCATTGCAACCACCAAGGAGGAAAATCTCAAAGTCTCTATTACTTACAGTATCTCCTCCTCCTTTGGAAATGATCCTCTTCCTGAATGGCCCAGCAATTCTCTGGGTGGAAGCATTTCTAGATATGGCAAGTGGCAATATGATGGGAGGATGGGGTTTCAAGACTTACATTACACTACCTAGAAGTACCTGCAGGGCTGGTGAGTTTCCCACTTTTGTGTTAAGTTCATGAAGACTGAATCTTTTTTTTCCCCTATTAGATTTCAGTTTGAGAAATGAAATTATGGCTATACTAGGCTTGAAACATCTGATTTCTTTTAATTTTGGATGGGAAAAAAACTGATGTTTTAACATTAGTATGTAGGCACTATGAATCAGCTACTTGTAACCTAAAGCACCTCATAGACCATTATTGCTGCTCATCATTTTTGTCCCCTACTAAACTAAGTCTTTTTAAATCACTGCAATTACATATTCTATAAAATTATAATGTAGTCTATCTTAATTTTTGCTTGGTATTGAACAACCGTGGTCTGTGTAAGCCATAGTTTATGGCTTAAAGTTGTGTAAACCAGGCTGTGATTTAAAAAAAAAACATTAAAACAAATCATTGCTCAGTATAATGTGGAAGTCCAATTAACAGAACCGTTCTTCTGTAATTGTGGGCCCCAATTTCTACCTCATTTTAAAAGCCTTTAAGTACTTTAAAAGCCTTTAAGTGTTCTCTTCAAACTCCTGATTGCTAAATACCAGCTATATTGATCTGGATTTTATTTGTATGGGAATGTTTTCTCTGCTTTTGAGTTTCTTTCCATATAGTTATGTTGGCCACATGTAACAACTTTTATGTTTAGCAAAATGCATCATTGACAATTTTGAATAGCAGAGTCCCACAGACTCACTATATGAGTCACTTTTTGTAAATGGATTCATATGAGAAACAGAATACTAATCATTTTAAGCAACTTACTACATACATGTAAAACAACGTTTCCTAATTGGAATACAAACTTTAAAGGTAGAGTAAAAATTTAGAAAGCTAACATTTTGAGATAGCAGATTAGGTGTTGTTGCTAGATTAGTATGAAAATATTTGGGTACATCTCTTTCCTGCACATTATTCCTGTTTCCTCTAGACCACAGTTCTCAATCTTGACAACTTTAAGATGTGTGAACTTCAACTTCCAGAATTCCCCAGACCGCATACTTCTGGGAGTTGACTCTAGTCCAAGGATGTCGAACTGGCAGCCCCTGAAGGCTGGATGCGTCACATGCAGGCCACTCCCACCTCAGCTCCGTGAAGGGGAAAATGTTGCAAAACATCATGATAGCAAAGTAATGTGGCGAATTTGACACCCGTGCTCTAGGCAAACTAATCTCTTTCCCCTCAAATCAGGTTGATAACATCTAGTTTATACAATATAACTATTTTAACAGTTGCTGCTCTTCTTTAATGGGGCAGAAAAACCTCAGAAAATTTTGAGCACCACATAGAAATAAGTTCATTGATTAATAAAGTATACCAATAGTTTACACCCAATATACAGTATGTCTGAATACAAAGGATAAATTTGTAAATATTTAGTGCTTTTTAACTTGCTGTACTCATTGCAACTTCTATCAGATCAACTTGAAATTTGGCACAATTGCACTCCAACTCATTAGTCTAGGAAGTGTCACTTTTATAAGTGACACCTTTTTGAAATGTAAATGACTAATTAAAAGTTAATGTAGAGGGTGTAATCATTCTCCCTATCATTCTTACTTATTTCCATACTTTTTCCTACACACTATGCCATTATCTTACATAAGTTTCCAAAGAAGCAATTAACAAATTATGAACACTAGATGATTAGGGATGAGAGCTTGGTGTAGCAGTTAAGAGACCATGACTTCTAGTTCTGCTCTAGACACAAAAGCAGCTGGCTAACTTTGGGTGACTCCTACCCTTTCACTCCTAGGAAGCAAGCAATGGCAAATCATTTCCAAAATCTTGCCAAGGAAACTTGTCCAAGCAGTCACCATGAGTCACACGATTGATGGCACACACATAACAAAAAGATGATAATCAACATTAGCTTGTAGTTATGGAGGTGCTCTTCCTAGATCCACTGTAATTATTATTAGTATAATCATTGCTTCCATGTTGTAACCTATGTGAGTAGATGCCTCTCAAAAGGTGAGCCTGCTTCTTTGATGAAAATGTTTTAGGATGATATATTTAGCACACTTTCTGGTTGGAATAACATGTTTATTTATATCTAGTCCATTTGTATCCTCTCCCAAAGCACAATTTATATATTTTTCCAGCAGACCTCCAAAGTTCTCTCATGACATTTGAACAGTAATTTAAAAATAGTTTGAAAAAATATGCCAATGGGATTTTTATCTGCAGGACTCTGCTGAATTTATTTCAGTCTGAAGTGGAAGCTGAGAACTGAATACATGGTATTTGCAATATTCATGTCAACATTTATTCATTTTTGAGGCTTAGATATGAAAAAGAGACATCTGCATTTTTACATATTTATTGTATATGATGAGAGTAGCATCTCCATTCCAATTAAAATTTAGTAATACCACTCATCTGTACCAATGCACATGTACTGAGAGACTCAACAGTGGCTTTTGAAGTCCCAAGATTACATGTCAAAACCAAGCTTTCTTACATGTTAGAATAAAAAACAAAAACAAAAATGAAGTACTATAGCAGTATTTGGCAAATGTGGACAATTTTTTAAAAGTAGCTAAAGGTCTACATCAATTAAACTTTTTTCCTGAAAAATAACACTAGTCAATGGAAGTAATTCACAGCAATTTTTAAAAAACCAACCAAAACTGTATCTGAATTATGGACACAGTAAGCTGATTTTACTAACATCAAGTGCTATCATGTACTTCTATCTTTACTGAATACAATGTTCATTAAAATCAGTTATGATCCAGAATGTGCCCTTATTGAGCAAAGCAGAAAAAGATCAGCCAACCTCTGTATTTACTTACAAATACATTGCAGAAAAAACAGAGTCTGTCCTTTGTATACATATGTATCTGTCATTCACTTGAACCTAGTCTGCTATTGATCACGTTACATACGCACACTAAAACTGGAAGAAGAAAAATGAACAAAAGATTACACTAATAATGCTCTAGTTACTTTGCCAATATACAATTGTTAATTAAAAAGGGAAAAGGAATGTAACAGAACAGGTATGAAGGAAGGTTTTGCAGACTTTTATTTGTGCATGTTTGTCAGGTGAAAAAGGTAATGTCTACAGCTTCTTTGGTGCCCAACAGTCAGCATACAAAAATGTAAAAGACTATTAACAAATAAAAACACAAGCTCAACCTAAAGAAGTATTTCCAAGGTTAGTGCATATCATGACAATTCTGCTTATGAACACAGAAATCACTGCAGAAATAAATAGAATGTCTTGTAAAAAGCAGCAATTTCATATTTTGTAAACTTTTGTTTTTACAATACAGCACTGTTCAAAATAAAATCCAAAAAGGACTGGAGTTTATCACTGTGGCCAAGAGTTTGTACCTTCTCAGCTGTCTTGGTCCAGTTAATCCTTTTTTCTTTACCCTTTTTTTTTCTTTTTGCTTTAAGTCCAATATACAGCAGTCTTATAAAAGGTGCTTGGTTAGTTCACCTAACCGTGAAGTGGCAATTTATAAAATTTCTTTCCTGCTCTCAAACACATACGGGTAGATCTGTTCCACTGCAGTGGCAACAGCTTTTACATTTGGCCCTAAGAATAAACAAGAAAAAAAGGGATAAGAAGAGACACAGAAACAAATCTTTGAAACTCCTAAACTTTAATTAGTGGAACTTAATACTTACGACAATTGTTTTCTCCAATATTCTAAAAGTGAACAATTCCAACACTACTGAAGTAGAAAATAAAACTAGCCTGAAAACAATTAAATTATACATCATACACATCCATATAACTCCAAGATGGATCTCCTCTCTTCTCATATTGAAGACTAGCTGTACCATAAACACAGAAGAAAAAAGTGCAAATTCAGCAACTGATTTTGCCATATTTGCTACTTGCACTTTATACTGTTATAAATTACCTGTTATCATCAACGGCCACCCAACACTCCAACTCAAATTAGACCTTAATATAACTATTTATCTTGTTTTTCTTCAATTATAAATCCAGAAAATCTTCACTGGGATCCCAACATGTAGGAATCAAAGTCTTATTTCTTCTCTCCTCAGCAAGACTGAACAAAATTGTTAGTTCCCCAGAGTTGCTAAAGTATAAAAAAAAAGAATGTTCCCATTGGTGCAATGGGATATTTATTCTTAAAGTGTGTAAGTCATAAGCAGAAAGGGAGATGTAAGCCTTCTTCCATCGTATGCTACATTCCTGATTAAAAAAACATATTTTTCCATGTGCTCATAATTAAACTGGACGTGTAACTAAACTACTTCTTACGATATAAGAAACCAGCTCTTGTCAGTTATATTGACTTATGATTGGACTGCTGAATTTAATACCCAGAACACCTAATTGTAACAATTAATTGATTCCACTCAATTATGTTCCTGTTTTTATCTGTTAGATTTTCAAATTTCAATTTATTAGATTTTCAGCCTAAACTTTAATTTGGCTAATTTCATTCAATGTCACTTGTCACACAGGATTGATGACACTATTTTAATGGGGGGGGAAACAAGGTGTTATATGATCTACAAAAATGATCATACAGGATCTACACTTAAACATAATTTGTTTAAAAACAAGAATATGGCTGGCACTCTTATTTAGTACCAGAGCCAATCCAAAAAGAAATATTGCCTTCTATGGATTTTCATATAGTTTTGCAGATTAGAATAGCTATTTCTGCATCTATTAATGCTATATGAGGTATTGAGGAATTTAGTATTATATCATCATCATTTTCTACCAATAGTGACTCCATATTTTTATATCTTAATTTCATAATAGTTGAATGTGTAACTCTTTCGTTTTGTTTTTGCCAATCACAGAATCTATAAATTATCTACAGCTTTCCTTATGTAAAATTGCTTTACTTTCTCTTTTTATGTTCTCTACCTAAGCATAAACTGTTTTATTCAATGCAAAAGATCTGAATTTTAGCTTTATTGTCTGAGAAGGTAAGAAAAAAGTAATGAGGATTAATCCAATCTACAAACTACTGCCTTGGAATTACAGGTAGCATTCATAAAAATGTTGGGCCTGTTTTTAGCTATCATTCCCACACTTCCATTCCAACACCAGCTATGTTTAACATCTTGCCAAGTGAAGAATTCTATTAAATTCAGATTTTTGAAAAACTCTTGTAGCACATTGTTTTGTCTTAATAAAGGTAGTTTTTTGTTATTGTTTTCATGGTTATACATCTATCTTTAATTACCTGAGGTCCCATTGCTAAGGAAGATAATTATTCACAAAAATGAATGAATACCTGTAACTGTGATACTTCCTGTTGAAAAAATCTGTAAAGTAGCTCTAAGTGTTTTTATTCTGTAGCACACTGCAGGATGAAGCTCTGGTTCATAACTAGGAAATAAATAAATGAAACATATTTCAAAAATAAATCCCAATATAAAAACATAAAATAATTTCAATTTGTTCTATTCAAATTAAAACAATTTCAATTTGTACCGTATAATAATACTGTTAAATTGGACTATACCTGGCATGGGGTCGGTTGTTTTTTGTAAATTCTGGCAATCTGACTTCAAACGGCATGTTGCATACTGCTAAAACATTGACAACTTTAAAATCTGTAAAAATCACCTTTTTGAAGGAGAAAGAACATGTGGAGATACATGTGTTAGAACAATTTCAAAACTTAAATAAAGGGGTTATATACATTTTTGTCTCATTTTAAAGAAACCACCAGTTGTTTCATGTAACTATGGCTAGAATGTGCTTTTATGCCCCTGGCTAGAATGTGCTCTATGCCCCTGGTCCCTCCCTTCCCTCCCCCTGGTGGTTAGATCTTCCTTCCCTTATTTATTATATATTTATATATTTATTTTATGACATCTCTATTTATATATTTATACTCATGACATCTCTCCCGGCTACTTACCACCTAATGTATAAAACCTTCATTGTACCTTCCATCTTAGTCCTGACCCATTAGAACCATCATATGTCATCAGAGTGCCCGGGGGGGATAGGGACCCCTGGAATGCTATCCTATTCTAGATTCGATCTCCTCTGCCTGCGAGAGTGTCCCCGCTCGCAGGCCTGGCCCCCTGAATTAACACGGGCCCACCTCGAGGATGGATTGATTAATCCTGAGGTGGGTGAAGCACAGGCTCGGGGTTCCTGTGTAAATATCTAATTCGGCTTTTAGGGGGTCCCAGGGAGGGGGGGAGGAAGAGTCAGATGGGGGAACGCCAAGAGAGAAGGCCGGCAGAAAGCGGAAGCAGAGAAACGGAGGAGGGTGAAGGGGGAGTCGTTTCCACTGAGGTATTTGCCATCAATACGGTCTTGGGGAGGGGCAGGGGCGGTGGGAGAGGGGATAGACACTATCAGTTGGAGGATCGTGGCCGATGGTTACAGGTGGTCACGTACTCCAACTCCCCTTGTCCCCATCGCAGACTAGGTGGGCAAGAACCACAGACCCGGGGCCCTAGGCTGATGCTATGCAACGCCAGGTCCGTGGTACAAAAAGCCCCCCTCATACATGACCTTGTGTCAGAGGGGGACCCGGACCTGGTAGGTATTACGGAAACCTGGTTGGGCCACGAGGGAGGACATCCCCTCGTAGAAATGTGCCCACCAGGATACCGAGCCTTCCATCAGCCTAGGGCCCTAGGGAGGGGTGGGGGAGTGGCGATTATGGTTAGGGAAGGTCTTGAGCCAAAGGAGACCACGATCCCTCAGACGACCGGGTGCGAGTCCCGCCTTGTGAAGTGGGGCCTAGGGAGGCAGTTGGGCGTGTTAGTTGTATACCTGGCTCCTCGCTATGCAACAACAGCCCTGCCCGAGCTCCTAGAGGTGATAGCCGAGGCGGCGGTTGAGACCCCCAGACTTTTAGTCATGGGAGACTTTAACCTGCCTTCGGCAGGCGAAACCTCTGGTGCAGCTCGGGAGTTCATGGCTTCCATGACAGCCATGGACCTGACCCAGGTAGTTGTAGGCCCTACCCACGAGGGCGGACACACCCTGGATCTAATCTTCGTCTCGGGACAGTGGAGTAGTGATCTGGGAATAGGGGATCTAGTCATCACACCCCTGTCATGGACTGATCACGCTCTCCTTCGGCTCGACTTTCCGATCGCTGTACCTCACTGCGGGGAGGCGGAACCGGACATTCCTATATGGTTCCGCCCCAGGCTCCTGATGGACCCGATAAGGTTCCAAAGGGAGCTTGGGCCAATTCCTGTGGACTTGCCCCGCGACTCGACTGAGGACCTAGTGGCCACATGGCTAAGTGCGGCCACGGGGGCCTTGGACCGAGTCGCACCCTTGCGGCCTCTCTTGCGGCGACGAACCACCTGGGCTCCTTGGTTTACCGAGGGGCTCAGGGAGATGAAGCGCCACAAGAGACGCCTAGAGAGCAGATGGAGATCATCTCACTCCGAAGCCGACCGAACACTAGTGAGAGACCATATTAGGACTTACTTAGTGGCGATAAGAGTGGCCAAACGCGAGTATTGTGCCACTCTTATTGCATCCGCAGATAACCGCCCTGCCGCCCTGTTTGGGGTGACCCGCTCCCTCCTCCAACAGAGGCCGCGGGAAGCCCCTTTACAGGGTCGAGCAGAGGAATTTGGGATTTATCTGCAGGAGAAAATCACTCGGATTCGGAGCGAGTTACCCTCCATCGACAGTGGCCCAGTCGAGCGTGCTGAGGCTGTTCTTGTGACACCATCATGGGAGGAGTTTGATTTTGTTACTACCGAGGATATGGACAAGTTGTCAAAGAGACTTAGGGCCACCACATGTTTATTAGACCCGTGTCCCTCCTGGCTTGTACTGGCATCCTGGGAGACGACACGAGGCTGGCTCCAGGGCATTGTCAACGCATCTCTGAGTGAGGGGTCCTTGCCCGCCGTCTTGAAAGAGGCGGTAGTAAGGCCCCTCCTCAAGAAGCCGTCCCTGGATCCAGCATTATTAGAGAACTATCGTCCCGTCTCCAACCTTCACTTTTTAGTGAAGGTTGTTGAGAGTGTGGTGGCTCAACAGTTTCCACGACACTTGGAGGAAGTTGATTATCTAGACGCGCGCCAGTCCGGCTTCCGACCCGGTCAGTGCACCAAGACGGCATTGGTCGCGTTGGTTGATGATCTCTGGAGGGCGCGAGATAGAGGATTTTCCTCTATCCTAGTCCTATTAGACCTCTCAGCGGCTTTTGATACCATCGACCATGGTATCCTATTGCGCCGACTGGGGGGGTTGGGGCTGGGAGGCACCGTTTTGCGGTGGTTCTCGTCCTACCTCTCTGGTCGGTCGCAATGTGTGTTGGCAGGGGGGCAGAGGTCGACTTCGAGGCCCCTCATATGTGGGGTAACTCAGGGGTCGGTCCTCTCGCCCCTACTGTTCAACACATATATGAAGCCGCTGGGTGAGATCATCCGTGGTTTTGGGGTGGGATATCATCTGTACGCTGATGATACTCAGTTGTACATATCCACCCCAAACCACTCCAACGATGCCGTCAAGGTTATGTCCCGGTGTTTGGAGGCCGTATGGATCTGGATGGGTAGTAACAAACTCAAGCTCAACCCGTCCAAGACTGAGTGGCTGTGGCTTCTGGCACCCTGTTTCAGCCAGATTACTCCAACTCTGGCCATTGGGGGCGAAACACCGGCCCCCGTGGAGAGGGCGCGCAATTTGGGTGTCCTCCTGGACTCCCGGCTGTCTATGGAGGACCATGTGGCAGCCGTGGCCAGGGGGGCGTTCCATCAGGTACGCCTGATGCGCCAATTGCGCCCCTTACTGGACCGGGGTGCCTTACGCACGGTCACTCAAGCACTCGTCACGTCTCGACTCGACTACTGTAATGGGATAATAGGGATAACCTATTTAATTCAATATTAATTATTTATATTTTGTATTGTGTTTGTTTTAAACTTCCTGTGCACCGCCCCGGGTCCCTTCGGGGAGAGGGTGCGGTTATATAAATTTTATAAATAAATAAATAAATAAATAAATAATAAATGCTCTCTACATGGGGCTTCCCTTGAGGTGCACCCGAAAGCTACAGCTAGTCCAGAACGCAGCCGCGCGGGTGATTACGGGAGTGCCTAGACACTCCCATATAACACCAATCCTGCGCGAGCTGCACTGGCTTCCTGTGGTCTTTCGGGTGTGCTTCAAGGTTCTAATGACCATCTTTAAAGCGCTCCATGGCTCGGGGCCTAGTTACATGCGAGACCGCCTCCTGCCCCATACATCCCTTAGACCGATACGCTCCCACAGAGAGGGCCTCCTCAGGGTGCCGTCGGCCGGACAATGCCGACTGGCGACACCCAGGGGGAGAGCCTTCTCTGTGGCGGGACCAGCCCTTTGGAACGACTTGCCCCCTGAACTCCGTACCATTTCTGACCTCCGCCTCTTCCGCAAGTGTCTGAAGACACACCTATTCCAACTAGCCGGCCTTGCGTAGCCTCCAATACCGACTCGTAGATAGTTTTAAAATGGGGATTTTAATTCGGTTTTAGCACAGGCCCTTAGTTGAATAAGTTTTTAAAAAAAGAAAAAGTTTTATATGTTTTGTATGTTTTTAATGTTCCTGTGCGCCGCCCTGGGTCCGTTTGGAGAAGGGCGGGGTATAAATTCAATAAATAAATAAATAATAAATAAATAGCACAAGACCTTTTTGAGAAAAGAAGTTAACATATTTTAGTCAACAGAAAATTATTTCAGTAATCAACGTTGTATAATTCGATTAAGTTGCTGCAATGGCAATCAAGAATTACTAATGTTCCTGAAAACTGAGAAATATTCTGTAATTGTCCTTTTAATCATATTCCTGTTTCACAGTAAACAAATCTTCATTAGATAGTACTGAACTTGCAGCTGTGCTTCTACTTTTCCATTTTGCTTTTAGAAATATTTAATTTACTTTGGCTATAAGAATTAAGAAACCAAGCTTTTTAAAAGATAGCTGCATCACTTGAAAGCAGTTTTTGGCAGGAGCCATATGGAGTAAAGTGGCATTAAACAAATCCCTAAAATCCACATGTACCAGTTCTTCTAATAATTAATACAAAAAAAAAACACCTATTCATTTATTCCTATATATGAGAACATGACAATATATAAACCAGCACTAACCAATTATTGGGATAGTGTGGGGGAACATCACCTGTATGAGATACTGCATCTGCAAAGAGTATCATTTACATCAATGTTTCTCAATCTCAGCAACCTTAAATTGTGTGGGCTTCTACTCTCAAAATTCCTTCAGTTGAAGTCCACACATCTTAAAAATTGATGAGATTGACAAACACTGATTTAGATTATTTTTAAGACAAGCTATATCAGTAATGGCAAACCTTTTTAGGCTCACGTGCTATAAGGGGGGAGCGCAGGGGGGGGTTGTGTGCCGGTGTGCCATACCCATAATGCAATGCATGCGCCCCCAGTGCGCATGCACGCATGTCAGGCGCTCCCCCCCCCTTTTTTACATGCTTTTTTCGCCCTCCCTGAAGCCTCCAGAGGACTAAAAACGATGCTACAAGCAAACTGGAAGTGACTTCCGGTTTGCTCGTAGTGTCGTTTTTAGTCCTCCAGAGGGCCTCCATGGAGCGGTAGGGCTGTTTTTGCCCTCTCAAGCTCATATAAAGCCTGGGGAGGGCAAAAAATGGCTTTAAAAATGGCTGAATCAGCTGGCCAGCATGCGCATGCGTGCTGGTCAGCTGACAGGGCAACGCTTCGTGTGCCCTGCCAAATGGCTTCACGTGCCACCTGTGGCACATGTGCCATAGGTTCGCCATCACTGAGCTATACTGTCAGGAGAAGTGCCACCCTACTGCACTTTGTGAAAGAATGCATTTTGCTTAAAACATATACGCACGTACACACTCCTGCATCCACACATACATCAGCTACTGATGTCTGAACGCTATGATTAAATTCTATTTACTTTAGATCCCTCTTGCAGATATCCTTATATCACATCTGTGGTCTCCCTCTGGGGCGCTTTCCCTGCACTAATTCTCCATACAGGAGATCTTTCGGAATCCAACCATCAGCCATTCTCACAAAATGCCCAAGCTGGCGTAGACGTTCAATAGTGTATACATGCTAGATATTCCAGCACATTCCAGGACTGCGCTATTTGGAGCTTTGTCATGCCAGGTGATGCCAAGAATACGTCAGAGACAGCGCATATGAAAGGTGTTCACCTTTCTCTCCTGCCGTGCATAAAGGGTCCAAGACTCACTGCAGCACAAGTGTGCTCAGAACGTAGGCTCTATATTGACATTTAGTCAAGTAATAACATACAAACCAACCAAGACAAAATAAACACAGAGAGGGAACATAGAGATGGGAGAAGACTTGCTCTTAACACTGAGTTTTTGCACGGAATGCATGTAGAGCCCTGATGTCCCTTCAATTCCTTTTGCATTCTGTTCCTTACAAAAGAACCTGGTTTCTTTTTATAGTAAAGGATATAAGCATTTTTTGCAATGACTCAGCTAATGGGAGAAACTTTTCTTTTCAAAGAAATTGATGAAAAGAAAGAAAAAACTGTTTTTTGACCCCATTTTGTTTTGTGGTGGTCTGCCTGCAATGCATAGGATTCATCAGAGAGGAAAAGGGTTTTAATTGCTAGTGAGCAGATTAATGAAATCTGCTCAGTAGTGAGTGTAGTCAGCTGATTTTCTAGAAACTGAGCCAATAAGAAAAATCAAAATATATTTATTTCATTAGAAAATTACCTGAAAACCTAGTTTCTGCAGACTACGGGCTAGTCGTCTGGCACCAAATTTTGCTTCTTCTTCACTAAAGTTCAAAACAAACAAACAAACAGTTAAGGGATTATGCAATTAAGCATTACTAATTCTTAAATGATTTCATTAAAAAGCAAAAAACTATAAATTAAGTATACCTTGTAGCTCCTGTGCAAATTACTTTCCCTGAGGACCAAATTGTTGCTGTAATCCTGGGTTTCCTAAGCTTCATTAATACTTTCTGAAATCAATCAGGGAAAAATAAGTTGAAAAACCTAAAAAAAGATCTAAAGGCTATCATTTAGAAAGATTCAATATGAGGTTTCACTTCTGAAGTATCATATTTTTGAAGTATAAGACGCACCTTTCCTCCCCTAAAAGAGCGTGGAAATGTTGGTGCGTCTTATACACCAAATACAGCCATTTTTGGCCTCCTGAAGCTGCTTGCAAAAACTCCTCTATTTTTGCGAAAAACAGCCCATTTTCCACCCGTTTTTCTCAAAAACCAGACCACTTCTGCCTTCCCCCAGTCCTGCTGAAGCCCGCAGAGTGCTTCTTGGCACCAAGGAGGACAAAAACCATTTTTTCTTACTTACCTCTTCAAAATCTTGGTGCGTCTTATATACCAGTGCATCTTATATTCTGAAAAATACAGTACTCTATACTGGGGGAGGAAGGAACTAAAATGTTTCTTACTAGCACATAGTTTTGTTGTTTTTGAAACAATTAACTCCAATAAAAAGGCAAGACTTTAAGCATTTATTTTACATTACAGTTGACAAGAAGATAACTGCTGAAATCTAATGCATCAAAAGGATCCATTGGATTGTTAAGGAAGCCTATGATAAAGTGTTATCTTTATTTTCAACTTTGGATAGGCAGTACTATACCACTGTAAAAACCAAGAAAAGTCTAAACCTCAACAGTAACACATTTTCTTCCTTTCTCTTAAGTATTTTAATTAAAATTGTTTCAGCTCTGCAATCTCCTGCAATTAATTCTTATTACTATAGTTGTTCAGGCATGATGTTTTACCAACAAAACAATATTTATTTGCAAACAAGTTACACATTACAGGTTACGTGTGGACAGAATTCTAATTATATAAGCAACTCATGTGAACAAAGTATCAGCTATACAAATGTCTAATATTCATCAACCTGAATTTTTTTAAACTTTGCATAAATGATTATATTTCAGAAATTCAATTCTGAGGCCAATATAAACAAATCATGGTTAAAATCCCTGTTTTAGGTTGTTTCCCCATGCTTACATTTCGTTTCTCAGCTGCTCACTTTAAAACAGTAACACAATTAAAAAGTTAAAAAACACATTTCATAATACTAAAATCAACATCTGTTTCAACTAGAAAAGCAGCAAGACCATTTCAAGGTATAAATAAATGCATCTATTAGCTTTTCAGAAAGCTCCCACTAATGGTGCTGATGTACCCCAGATAGCAAATTACCCTTTTACAATTCATCTTTACTACTGACACACTGTAAAAAAAAAGCATCCATATTACCAAATAAATTATCTAAAATGTTTTGTTATGTAGAGCTGTGTAGAGTTTCCAATATTCGTGAGAGAAATCTAAAATTAAAATGTTACTTACCCCAACGTCACGCTTGTATATCACATTTGCTCCTTCCAAAGCAATCTTTCGCAAATTTAAATGACATCTTGTTCGGAAGACACAGACCACATTTGTAATTAAAATATCCAATGCAACATCACTCTCTGCATCCATTGGGGTGATTTAAAACAGATTCCCAGCACCATACCATGAAAGATCACATCCTGAGGGTAAGATACATTAAATAGATATCAAAATGTATAACAGCATGTTTTAACTCCCAAAATGAAGCCCTAATTTGTAAAACAGCATCTTCCCAATAGACAATTGGTGTGTGTGTGTGTGTGTGTGTGTGTGTGTGTGTGTGTGTGTTACATGATTTGATTAGAATTTTTTTATGACAGTTTGATCTTAGGACATTGATATCCATTTAATGTAAAGATATTAAAGTTAATGTGATTGATTTTTTAGCCAACCAAAACTGTTAAAACATACCATCATCTGCAAAATACAGTACATAGAATACTTTCAAACAACAAGGTTAGCCATGGAATTGTTTTATTTATTATTGATTGATTTAATTTTCCAGAGCTTTCTTTTTCAATCTTTTTGTTATCACAATTGTTTGAAAGTATTATTGCTTCACTAATACTTTTCCTTTCATTAATTAGTTTAATACATTTTTGAAAACAATGTATTAAACTAATTTAAACCAATTTATACCTAGTCAGACAATGCTAAACATAAATAATGTTCATAATAGATCATTATTATTAGTATTAAATACTAATAATCTATTTTCAACATTCTGGGGAAAAAAGTTTTATTTGCTTCAGATTCACATTTTATTTATATTCATACAAATTTTTTCAGGGTGTATCATTACTAGTCTTAAAAAACTTTCCCAGCATAAAAATGATCCTTAGTCATTTAGACTAAATAAATTACAATCCTGAATTTATACTGCTTTCATATCATAAGACTTTGAGAGACAGAAGCCTAACTGAATTGTTAATGTTTTTCTGCCTCCTGTGAACATGATGGCAGAGAGATGCTCTGAAAATCAGTTTTTCTATGCAATATGTTTTAAATTATGAAATATATTATATCAAAGTGTAAAATGTATATTTTTGTTCTTTTTATACATAATAAATTATACCATTGCATTTGGACTTAATTGGAGCTTGTTCATAGTAAGCGGTGTGGTGTGATGCCCAAAGTTAAAGCATAGCAAAAATACAAATGTAAGGAATAGAAATTGGAATTGCATTATCTTCTTCTTCCAGAAATGGGTGAGATTTACTGATCAAGAAATTATCTGTAATTATCATCGAAAAATCTAAAAGCATTCCAAAATTAACACAAATTAACAGTTTAATCTGCATTTGTTAAAGTTATCCTACTTCAACTGAATTTCTGACAATTATTTTTCAACCATTAAGATCTATTTAAATGAAGTCTGAAGTATCTGAATTAGGGAAATCTTTAACTATTCCTTAACTAGCTGACCTTAAATTACAAACAAGAATGAAGTGAAAAATGGTTATATGAATTTTTGAAATCCAATACCTATCCCCCTTAGCCAATACTAAGAACAGGCAATTGTAACAACTGATGGTTCTCACACTATTCACACCTGTCTTTTGGCTCAAAAATTTTATTTCAAAATTCAAAACTAAGAAACAGACCATCTGGTAGTTCAAGATAACAGCTGGGGAACTGAGAAGAAAAAATAATATAAATCTTTTATTGGAGGAAAGGATAATACAGGAAACCTACACAAGTTCTGGATACCATTTCCTGAAAGTGCTTTGTACAAGTTAGCTAGCAGCTGTCTACTAAAAATATTTCATTTCCCACCAAATACAGTGATTTATTCCTGAGCTCAGATATGTGTGAACATATACACAACTTTCTTCTTAATTATACACTCACTGATTCATAAAAATACTTCTACATTTTTTCTCTAGGATGCTATTATAACTTTCAGAACTGCGGATGGAAAAAGCACGTAATTATATCCAGTAATATTCAAAGGGCTAAATGCTCTGGAATACACTCAAAGTTCATCTACAATATTACCCCCATTGTCCAATTAAGAATATTCATCACAGTTACTCTTTAATAATTTTCTGTATTACTTCTATATTCTAAAGGAACCAATTCCTTCTTTTGATGATTGGCATGCATTTCAGCTTAAGAACTGACTCTGTTTCACTCCATTGGAGTGTTTCAAATGGGTTGATAGTGGCAAAATAGAATTCACTTGTTTTGTCCTATTGTCATCGCTGCAAGGGCCAATACTCAAGGAGTACAGGACTGAAGCAATTGTGTAAACTCTCCTCCACATAGCTCAAGGCTAGCAAGATTGTGTTGTTTATTCACCCCATCTAGCTCTAAATTTTAATATTGCATTACAGTTTAATTGCTGTACAGAAATAATAACAAGAGTTCAAGGCAAGGTGAACAAAATGCAAGTCACCTAATGAGAGGCATTTATTTCAAGTTTACAATGTTATTTGAGGGAGAAGTTATTTGAATGAAAGATATGTGAATGCACGCATCCCGTTTCTAGATTACCTCAAGCTTTGCCTTTTTACAATAGAAAGTATATGGGGGAAGGTGACTGATAGTGATTGGAGAAAAGGTTTCTTGCATTCTAAGAGAGATCCCAATAATAAAGAAAATAGAGCTCTTAAAAAAGGGAATCCTAGATTTGTGAAACGGAGTAAATAGGTCTTTCCAGAGTATACCCATGTGTCTTCTAGACTAGGACAACATTTTTCAACCTGAAACTCATTTTAATTCATTCTATTTTTGCCATCCTATTCTATGGACTCCAGATTGAATTGTTGGTGGGTTTTCTGAGATGGGGGGGGAGGGGGAGGATGCTCTTTTGCACTTAATTTCAATTATACTTTTCTGAGAGATTATTTGAGTATTATTTATAATGCAATTAATAATCTGCTTTTCAATATACTTTCTCAAAAACAAAGGAGTTGAAAACTGGGCAGGCAGATAAGTACAGTCACCTACTAAATCATGGCTAAAGTACAAAACAGGAATTTAAATTCATTTCAGGACTTCTGAAATGCTGCAGCAAACGGAAAAAAATTCAAAATACAACAAATATCTGGTTTCTCTGTGAAAAAGGTTGTCTCAGATTACCATTCATGTAACTTCAAATGGCAATGGGACTCAAATGGATGAAAATTACGGAATGCAAGAAATACTATTAAACATTTTGTTGGTACAGAATAAATGTACCAACAAAACCTATCAAGCCAGGTTACCTAACAGCTGCATTTTCTATAAATTGGAGTTTCTTTAGAAGAAGTCTTGCATATGTCACATTACAACAGACAGCCGTCTATAGAAGTTACTGCAATGAGAATGAGAATGAGAATACACAGGCTCTATTTAAGGGTGTTATTTTTTTTTAAAGTCTCCTGTAGAAATAGGATATATGATAGCATTATGAACACACACACACACACACCAAGATATAAATCTGGGCTTCTGTATAGGCAACACTATGAGGAACCAAACTGGATCTCTGCGTGGATCCATTTCACTTTCTGCCTCCAGGAGAGGTCACAGAGCGGAGCCCCGAGAAAAAAGAGCAACGGGGTGAATGAAAAGGACGGCCTTCTTCAGCTTATTTACTTTTTATGAACGTGAGTCACTGAGGTTGCCAGGGAACGGAGAAGTGCCTGCGGAGGACGCTGTTTCCTCCTCCTCCTCCTCCTCCTGGCTGTTTCCCAGGGAGGACGAATAAGGCAGCCATTCCCAACCCCGTTAAGCGTCCAGATTTCTTGGGCTAGAGAGCTCTCTCTCCCTGCATCGCCCTTGCCAGCATGGCTGTTCCTCCCCCCCTCCCCCCCAAAGGGCACACGGCGTTGAGGGGAGGCTGGCTTATGGCGTTGCATTCCCCTTTCCCCCCTCCCTCCTCGCAGCCGAAACGGGAAGGAAGATGGGAGAAAGCTCTGGAGCAGATGCGGAGGGAGGGAGCGAGCGAGCGAGCGGGGGAGGGAGCAGAAGAAACGTAGGCAGCCTCCGCTTTTGCACCCAAACCAACTCTTCGGCCCTTCCTGGGCGCAGAAACCATCCTCTCCCCCCCAACCTTCAGCTCTTCCTCCATCTCAAGATGCCAGACGGAAAGGGAGAGGGGGGGAAACCCACCCCGGCATTCCTGACCCCGCTTCCCCGTAGGCTCGCGTGCAACGGTTCGCGCGGCACGAAGACCGTTACTGACGTACAGCCCCGACGGCCTTCCCGCCTCTCCTCTGGGCTCAACGGCTTCCGATGAGAAAGCGGCCGCTAGGCGACCCACAGACGTTCGGCAACCGCCGCCGCCGCCGCCGCTTCTCCTGACGGTTCCGGGTTTCCAGGCCGCCGAATCTCCGCGACACAATAAAACATCACAAAGCGCGCGAACACCATAGACGGCACCCCCATCTCCGCTGCCTAGAGCGGCAACCGGATGTTCTCCGCGTGCACGGTCTTTCCGGTTTAAGGTCGCTTCTATAGTTTGTTCGATCCGGCTTACTTTCTCTGAGTGTCCGAAAGCTTCCAATGCAAATTGAGACGGGGGAAGGCGTGGTCAGGGAAGAGCAATCGCATTCTCACCCCCACCCCCACCCCCTCGGGACTTCCCGGCTGATTTCTTCAGCGGGCGGACGTAGCTGAAGGCTAATAGTAATTTAACAACTGGCTGTCGCTAGATGACAGCAGAATTCGGAGTTTTAGGTATGCTGTCTGCCGTCTAGCACTTATCCAAGTATTTAATATAGCTCCCCTTCTGGAAATAGGGAGTAATATTTCTTTTTCCTTCCTTCCTTCCTCATTTCATTAATAATTATGATAATAATATCAATATCTTAAAAGAAACTGGACTGTGTCAGTATTAAGAGTTATCCATGAAACATGATTTGCAAGCAGCAGATATTGTCATTTGAATATTTACTTTCCTCCAAATGTTCTCTGTGTGGAGAACTGTAACTGCCTCATCTAGAAACATTACTTTCTAAGAACATGTATATGGGTATTTAAAATTTTCAAAAAGTGATTTTTTTTACATCTCTTGGTAATAATTTTGATCCAAAACATAGCACCAGCTAAACCAAGACAAAACCAGGAATCTAATGCTAGGTGAGAGTTTAGTTGTCCCTCGTGCATTTTAATTATGATTAGAAGTAAAACAAATGCGTTTATTAAAGTGTATTGTGGATTGCATTGTACTAAATACAATATCTGGAGAGTAGGTTTTCATTCTAAAAAAGCAAGCATTTTCTACGTAATGCGATTGGAGATGTGATTGAAAACATATTGTATATATATAAATTTAGAAAATACAGTACAATGTTAAGAGAAAACTAATTTTAATTTCCCTCTATGGGTTGGTTGGTTTGTTTGTTTATCTGGGTAGAAAAATATACCAAGCATGATTGCCAACCTGTGGCATATAAAAAGAAAACAATTGAGGAAATTTTAAATGTTTATCTTTTTAAATTCTTGGATATAAGACACCACACGCTATAAATCCTATAGTTGGTACAATGTACTTTTGAATTTTTTCCCAAGCAAGTTAGAATATTTTTCTGCATTTTTCTTTACAATACGTCTATTAGGTTTTGGTATCATATGTTGAAATACTAACACAAAAGGAAAATGAATGGCAAAACATATTAAAAGTGATAAAAATATATGCATCAAACCAATTTAACAAAGGTGACCTCTGGTTTCCTTTTAAGACAGATATTAGCAATACAACCACATCTGTCTAAGTTTTGCCCTTTTTCATAAAAGAAAATTCCATTTAGAAATTCTAGTAAACATTTTAGTAAATATTCAATTATAGCAGTGAATATAAAAAGAAATCTATATTCAGTTCATCCCGACTCGACTACTGTAATGCTCTCTACATGGGGCTTCCCTTGAGGTGCACTCGAAAGCTACAGTTAGTCCAGAATGCAGCCGCGCGGGTGATTAAGGGAGCCTCTAGATGCTCCCATATAACACCGATCCTGCGCGAGCTGCACTGGCTTCCTGTGGCCTTTCGGGTACGCTTCAAGGTTCTGACGACCATCTTTAAAGCGCTCCATGGCTCGGGGCCTAGTTATATGCGAGACTGCCTCCTGCCCCATACATCCCTTCGGCCGATCCGCTCCCACAGAGAGGGCCTTCTCAGGGTGCCGTCGGCCAGGCAATGCCGTCTGGCGACACCCAGGGGAAGAACCTTCTCTGTGGCGGGCCCTGCCCTTTGGAACGACCTACCCCCAGAACTTCGCACCATCTCGGACCTCCGCCTCTTCCGCCAGTGTCTAAAGACACATCTTTTTCAGCAAGCCGGCCTAGCCTAACCTCCCGTTGGGACTATTTTAGATAGTTTTAAATTGGGGATTTTAATTTGGATTTTAGCATAGGAGTATAATTTAATATGTTTTTAAATTTTGTATTTATTGTTTTGTATGTTTTTTAAATTCCTGTGCGCCGCCCTGGGTCCTTTGTGGAGAAGGGCGGGATATAAATGTGATTAAAATAAAAATAAAAAATAAATATGAAAAAGGTTTTGTTGCATTTGTCAGTGGAATTTCTGCAGATAAAATTGCGTCTCTTAAATGTCTCTGCAAAAAGTATAATTAGTAGTAATGTTTGCATATTGCTTCATTTCTAACTCAGCAGTTGTTAGACAAACAAACCTTTAAAGGGTCAAGACTGGCTTCCTGCTTCAACTGTGAAATTTACACAGATTTCTGCAGATCATCCACGAGATTTGAAACGCTTCTATGCCCTTTACAACTTGCATGTTTTCTTTCTTGTGCCCTACTGTATCCTGACCCTAAAGTAAAGAGGGAAAATTATTTTTCTGTTGAAGTTGTATTCTCTGGGAAGGGATGGTAAAGTCTGTCCCAAATTTAGATAAGGTGTCCTTCCCATCTTTCTTTTTTTCTACTTTTTCCTCTATGCAAGCTGACTTTGGGGTAAAGTATATTCTTGCCAAAAGTTTGAAACAAACTCTACCAGACAATTTTCCCAACCCATCCATCATTCTGCCTTCCTTTTAGTTCCCCCCTCCTCTGCTTCCATCTCTCTGCCCAACCCCCAGTAAACTGAAAGTCAGTTTCCTACTTCATTTCAGCTATAGCTGCTAAAGGTTATAATACTGTGACTTCTCCTTCTAGCTTATTGAATTTTGACTATCAAAATCCTAGCCAGTGAACATGGAGAGACAGTGCACAGTTTCTGGAATTATTATATTGCAACTCTTAGTAGCTAGCCCTTATCACTAACTGTTAGATAGGACTGATTGGGGCTTGGAAGGAAACTCTAACATGATTTGCTGTGTACTGAAAATTTATTAATTTAAAACATTTATATAGCCACCCATCTTATAAAAAATTCTGGGTAGTTCTCAATCAAAAATTAAAATAACATAAGAACCATATTAAAACTGTTAAAATCTAGTACATATAAACAAAAATCTGGTATAAGTCAAACTTCCAATGTGCTATCACCTCATCTTATCAGAGCGCCTGGGGGAAAAGTCAGATCTTTAACACTTTATGGAAGTTGAGGATGGTAGAGGCCTGGCGAACTTTGGGGGAGGGGTGTTTGTGTTTAGAAGGATGTTCCATGGGGTAGGGGCTACCAAGGAAAAGGCATGCTTTTCTACTTCTCAAGATAGCAAATGTTGAAAGGAAGTTTAAAATGTTTTGGCAGAAGCCTTCTCCGACTTTGCTGTTTAGCTCTCAGACATTTCATTACCAAACTAGGTAACATCTTCAGTGGGATTTTGGGGTGAAGTGTCTCTATGTAAGCAAATAAGACACTTCACCCAAAACCCTCCTGAAGATGTTACGTAGTTTGGTAATGAAAAGCCTAGGAGCTAAGCAGCAAGCTCAGAGAACAGACCTCTGCTCAAACCTACAACCCAATCTGAATATTCTCAACAATTTCTAATGTTTAAAAAGTGTTTGAGAGCCATATTTATAGGGTTCCTTTTCTTGTATGAAGGCAACTATACCAAGACAAACAGTTTGCATACCCAATGTAAATTTCTATAAATTTACGCTGGCTGCCATTATGGTGTTAAACTAAACTATTAAATTAAATACTGTAGCTTATCATATCAGAGACTAGGTTCCTGCAGTATGTTAAATTAGAACCAAGGAAAGCTCATAATTTAGTGCCATGCATGAACGTGGTATTTGTGTATTTGTGTGCAGATAGATGGGAACTTCTTTGGGATAAATTATAAATCCTGAACCCAGATAAAAGGAGGCACAACAAGTAATAAAATGCTAGAGGCACTTTTTGATGTATTGGGCATAGCCATTGATCTCTAATACTCTGTTCACAAAATGAACTCTTAAATTTTCTACTCTGTCTGACAAATCAGGTTGTTCTAATTTGGCAACTTTAAGATGTGTAGACTTCAACTTTGAAAACTGCAAAGTTTGAAAAATTCTGTTCGACTTACACAGAAAATTCTGTGAAGTTCATTAGTCACTCAGTGAAACATCTTTAATTTATGTTCATGTTGTATTAGCCCTTTTAGTAACAATCAATAAAGTTCTCCCACAGGGAGTTGATACAGCCACAAGCTGATTACATGCTGGATGCTTCTCCTGAGACTGTATCACAAAGAGTGGCCACATATTCATGTACTTTAATTTTCAGGTACTTTAAATATGGGCAGAGTCATCATACTTTCAGAAGAGATGAGAATAGAATAGATGAGACACTAAGAGGAAAGAAATTCTTGGTTTCAGCAGAATTCCATATCTATAGCATGGAAAATGGAAAAATATGTAGACTCAGAAACTTTTTTATTTAGGTTTGTTTGATTTACTTCAGGTGAAATACTAGCTATGGATAAATTTATGTTATTTTCAGAAAATATAGAACAGATAATATTCCAATTTATATGCACATACATACGTACATACGTGTGATTCAGAGTAAGTAATCCTGAAGAGGAAACATGAGCTAACTTTGCTAAGAATTCTAGTTCTCCAGGGATAGCCCTATTTTTAAGGATAACAAGCAACTGAAGCTTGGACATCACAAAAAGACAGCAAAAGGATAATTATTCATTCATTGTTATGCTCTTGTATTGTCAGGTTGTAGGAGAGGCATCAGTGTCCTTAAAATATGAAATTCTAATACTGTGTACTTTTTGCTTCTTAGCCTCAGGAATGAAATGCCTTGAACCAACTCTGTAGATGTCTTTTAGATCAATAAAACCATAGATACCTCCCACACATCTGAATCGGGGATCAACTTTGTTGAAGAGGTATTCATAGATCACTCAAAAATAAAGCTCTGAATATTATTTCATTTTGGGTCAGGTTTTTTTCAAACTTGGCAACTTTAAGATTTGTGGATTTCTACTACCGGAATTCCCCAACTGTTTGGATGAATTCTTGAAGTTGATTTCCACATATCTTAAACTTGCCACATTTGAAAAAAATCATATAAACATAAGTGAGATACAAACATTTCTCAGGCCAGAATTCTAAGAACCAAATTACATATGTTGTTTACAAGAGCCTCCTTCCTGACACAAAAAGTTTGGGTAACAGTAAAGCTACTTTAGGTTAATTCTCTTCTATATGCCTTGATCCAATTCTAGTAAGGTCCAGGGTTACAACATGTTAGATTAAAAATGGCATTAACTGAGTAATTAGGCCCTAAGACTGCAGAGAGACCCCTCGGTACAATTGTTTTAAATTTAAGACTAAATGTCTTCATGTTGCAGATTTTATACAGCTGAAATGTCATGTACCTTATATAAATGAATGTGGGGCCTATGCAATTCTTTGTTTAAATTTAATTGAAGATGGGGAAAGAATGACACTGCGTCTTTAGCATACATCTTGCACATACTTCAGATAAGCTAATGGCCTCTTGGTAGTCTTTAATGCTGTCTTATTCTCTCTCTTTATAAAATATAGGAGGGATAACTGAGGCCTTAGGTTAGGGCCCATATGGCTCACCCAGAGCCATGTATATGGGCCTCAAGGATCTCCAAAAGCAGCTGCTGAGCTGTAGTTTTAACAAAATTGGAGGAGAAACCTAGTAAACCTAGCTTTATATATACCTCATTTAATTATTTTGGTTTAAATTCAGTTTAATTGAGATACTGCTGAATTATTTTTAACAGGCTGGAAGGAGAATAATTAAATGCATAAAGAAGAAGATATATTCTAGTTAATATAATCTAGCTAAATTCAGTTAGAATGCTGCTGAATATTGATAATGCAACAGACAAAAAATACAAAATACATGGAGAGTTATTGATACTCCATTTAATTATTTGATGCACATTTCAGTTCGATTATCTTGGATCTGCCCACAAATCCTGACCTGATTCTATCTGTATTTTGGAACCTGGTGCTAGCCATTTGCCATAAAAAACTAATGGCAGCTCTCTCCTGAAAAGACTATTTACTCATTGAGGGTAAGTAAGTATGCTTAATTATTTTAATATTAAAAGAAGATTCTGAAATTATTTCAGGTTAATTAATACCAAGTATATATTAATGTTGTTTTAGATGTATGTTTCTTACATCACATTTTACAGTCATACTATATAAGAATAATTTAGATAATTATCTTAATATACCCAGCCACAATACCCCTTATAATTATGAAGCATGGATATTAGAAGCTAACTGTGATGGGATGACGTCCGAGAGAAATTAATGATCAAATCTGTCCCTGTGAAATTTGGTTGCAGAAAAATCCTGGGGATTTCTAGTTTATTGCAAAAGAGCATTATCTGTCTTTAGATATGTACTTTTTTAAAAATTCAGCCTGCTATTCAGAAGTTAGTACTCTTGTGGATCACATACCCATGCTAATAGGAAAAATATTTATTTTCTTGTGTCTGATATCTATGTGAGGTTTGTGTAATTTGCACAATATCCCAATAGATGTATTGTGTGTTGCCTGGAGTTTTATAAAGAAAAATCTGGAAAATTTGTCAACTTCCGCCTGTCTTAAGCTGTCTTTGTATCACGCCATTAAGAAAACTATTTCATGCATGTGATAAGATGGTCCATTAAAACTTCTACAATAAACATGATTTTTAAGCTTATGCAAGACAGTTACATCTTGGATAAGGGGTCTTAATCACATCTTCCCAAACTGCCCTGTTCCTTGTACTTATTTATATACCTTTTAGTTAGGGTTTTTTGTGGGGATTTTTCCAAATTTTGCAAAAGGTTAGGTTTGACTTTAGTGAAACTGTCTGCCATGGGAATGTTACTGTTCCCAAAAGGAATCCAGGTATCAAATTAAACAATATTACACATATATGAACGAAACTGTGGAAATTTAAAGCCCCTCTGCTGGGAATAACAGTATAAATAACTGAAGACATTTTGTAAACAGTCCGGTCATAACCTTGAAACGTTAAACAGTTCTCTGGGATCTGGCGCATCAGCTGGCTCTGGACTGAGCTGCCTCAGAGGAAAAAGGCCCAGCACTTCTGTTTATCTCTTCGCTTAATCTCTCACGGAGTAACAGATCAGATCAATAGAAAGGATGATGTTTAAATTAAAGCCAGGGCACCATGAGAGTGTATAAGACAAGAGTAACTTCCCATCCAAATTATTCCATCAGTATTTTTAATGTTCCTTAAGATACTCCCCTGGGTCTTACCTATTGGAAGGCTCTGAGGGTAATTATTTTTGCAATAAGGCTGTTTTTAAAGTTAGGTACCCTACACTAAAGAAAGGAACTTGTTTAAAAATATTATCTTCCAGTAATATAAATTATTGTTTGATGATTAATAACAAATTCCAGTTAATTCTTTATCCAAATAGGCATCAGCCGTTAAAAATTATCCTATCCTTTGCAAAAGTATAATGTACATGCAAAACAAATGCTTCCATAATACTTCCATACTACTATATAAAATGTATACTGGGGAATGTGGAGCAGGATGGAGCCCACTAAATGGCTCATATGATATGCTGTCACCAAGACGGGGACGTTATTTTATTTTATTACATATGATTCTTTTATTAGTTTTTTTTATGTGATGTTTTTTATATTTTTGTAAGCCGCCTTGAGTCACCATGTGTGACAGCAATATAAATCTCATAAATAAATAAATAAATAAATAAATAAATAAATACATACATACATACATACATACATACATACATACATACATACATACATACATACATACATACATACACACATTTAGCCTTGCACCATCCGACTGATAAAACATTTGGAAATATGGCATACCTTATAATTTTATTCAGCATTCCAGCAGATGACAAGTTGAGACACCACTGTGACAGAATGCGAAGGCACCAGAAGTTCTCCTTATAGACTTTAGCAATCCATAAATTGGAGAGAGAAGGATTGGTAGTGGGGACCTGGTTTGTAATGTCCCATGGTTTGTACTGATGCATGCACATGCGCATGTGTAGATTGTCAACATAGCCCAGCCAGCCCAAATCAGATGGTTAACAAAGACAATACGTTCTTTTTAGTAAAACAGAAGTGTGGACTTCCCTGCCCTTCAGTTTAAAGGATGTAGAGTAGACCTGTAAAGAGGTAAAAGGTGAACGTGTGGTCCTACAAAGAAATCATCTTGTCTTGACTGCTTGGTTAAACCAGTTAAATATAAAGGTAGTTTCACCTAAAGGGTATTCTGATTTACCTAGAAATCATATTTGCAAAATACAGGTTAGAAATAAAAATTAAAATTAGCAAGAAAATGGCAATACAAACCTGTCTGACCTTGATGGATATAAATCACTCTTATATTACATCCCAGAGTTCTGAAGAAGCTGGCAGGTTTTATCTCAGAATCATTGTATCATATATTTTAAAAATCTTGGACCACTGGGGAACTACCAGAGGACTGGAAAAGAACTGATATGGTTCCCATCTTAAAAAAAAAAAAAAGGAGGGGGGGCGCGAAATAGACCCAGAAAACTATAGACTAAACATCCTAACATCAATACCTAGAAAGATACTGGGGGGGGGGGGGGGGGGGGGGGGGGGGGGGGGATCAAAAAAATAATATGTTAACATCTAGAAACAAAGTTATAACTAGTAGCCAGCATGGGTTTGTTAAAAACAGATCATGCCAAACCAATCTTATTTCATTCTTTGACAAAGTGACTAAATTACTAGACCAACAAAACGCTGTGGACATATTATATTTAGACTCCAGTAAGGCATTTGACAACGTAGACTACAACCTACTTCTTGGTAAGCTAGAAAAATGTGGACTCCATCACCACCAGATGGATTTGTAACTGGCTGACAAACTGTACTCAAGAAATAGTCTCTAATGGTACTACATCTACAGTGGGGTACCACAAGATTCCGTCTTAGGCCCAGTACACTTCCATATGTTCATAAATGACTTAGATGAGCGAATAGAAGGAGAACTCATCAAATTTGCAGATGACACAGCTGGCAAGAATAGTCAACACCCCAGAAGACAAGCTCAGGATCCAAAAAGATCTTGACAGACTTGAACAATGAGCCCTATCCAACAAAATGAAATTTAATGTGGAGAATAGCAAGGTTTTACACCTGGTCAAAAAAATCCCAAAGGTACAAATACAGATTAGGTGAAACCTAGCCCAAAAACTAACTGCGAGAGGGACCTTGCAGGCCTAGTGGATGACCACTTAAACATGAATCAGCAGTGTGTGGCATCATCCAAAAAAGCTAATACAATCCTTGGTTGTATAAAGAAAAGGCATAGAATCAAAATCATGTGAAGTATTAGTACTGCTTTAAAGACCCGGAGACTGGAATTTATGAAGAATGCGTGCAGGATTTGGGTTTGGCTAGTCTAGAGAAGAGAAGACTAAGGGGGACATGAGCAGTATTCCAATATATGAGAGGCTGCCACAAAGAGGAGGGGGTCAATTTAGTTTCCAGAGCACCAGGAGGCAGGACAAGAAACAATGAATGGAAATTAATCAAGGAAAGAAGCAACCTGGAATTAAGGAGAAACTTTCTAACAGTGAGGACATTAACCAGTGAAACAGCTTGCCTTCAGACGTTGTGGGCGCTTCTTCATCACTGGAGGTTTTTAAGAAGTCACTTGTCTGAAATACTATAGGATCTCCTGCTTGAGCAGGGGGCTGGATTAGAAGACCTCCAAGATCCCTTCCAGCTTGATTCTGATTCATTTCTGGATATATAAAGGTTTAGTTGATATTGAAGATAAAGGTGATATCATTTAAAGAGTATTCTGAGTTACTGCGTTTCTTAATAAGCATATGATATTGAAGATAATGTGTTGCCTATCTTTATGAAAGCATTAATTAGCTTTATATATTTATTCAATTTCTATAGCTGCCTGACTCAACCAAGTAATTGTCCCCAACATTGCTGTTGGTAGCTTGGGTCTGCCTATCTCTCTATCACTATATTACTGTATTATGAGTGATTGATAAAAAATAATGAAAAAACCTTAAAACAAAATATTTCAGCTTTTGCTTTGTTTGGTTTATTTGAAAGGTTATGGATGACACAGTCTGAATGGCAGAACAAAGTAAAAGTTCAAATATTTTATTGTAAAAATGTTGTTTACATTTTTACATTTACTCTAATTCATACATAATTTAAATTATTAACTGCACACTTGTGAGGGTCAGAAAAAAATTGTTTGACCTGCTTGATACTTTTCTAATAATTCCTTTCTACACCATTTTTAACTAAAAACCCAAACTATATACAGCAGATCTTCAAGCCGCTTAACTAATATGCTGGGCTGAAATCTGGAAGTATTTTTTAGCATGTTGTGTCTGTTATTTGGGTATGTACGAGCATAATTTAGAGCTGATGCTAATTTGAAAAAAGTTATTTAGGATGATCATATAAATCCCTTGGAAAAAATGAGGTTAACAGGAAAACACTCTGATTTTACCTGGGATTTATTTCCAAGTATAAATCAAATCACTTTAATCCTTCAAACACCCTGCTTCAGATTTATTCTATTGAAAAAATTGTACCTACCTTCATTCAGCATTTTTCTGTTTTCAGCCTTACATTAGCAATGTTTAAAAAAGACACATTCCACTTAGTTTGCATGACTTGTAAAAAAATCTATAAAACCTAGATTGCTTGGTATGCAAAGACAATATAAAACTGTCTGAGTTCCATCCTTATCAGCTTTGTAAACAACCCATTCTAAATTAAGACATAAATAGTAATGACAATACAAATGATTGGATTGAGCTACAAATTTTGCACTAAACTTTGTTGCTAATTTCACAATCTCCCTAATTCTTAGTTAAATTATTGGAAATGTGACAAACAGGTTCTTGAGTGAGACAGCCATTACATGCTGTTTTTCTAGCCATCTAAACCTCCCCCCAAAGGATACGGTCTACCTCTTCTTAATTAGGAAAATAAACACTTCATAATCTGAGGTCAAATGGTTTTTGCATTGTGTCACTTTAAGATTTGTAAAATCTGCTCAGCCAAAATAAAATAAATAGTAATCCTCTCTCTTTCTCTTTTCTTTGAAAACAAATGAAAAAAAAAAACCCACACACAACAGTGCACTATTTTCGTTTTCCTGTTGAGGATTTTTTTTTTTAATTATACAAATTATAGCAAAATTTGTTTGAAGAAAATATATTCATAGAATATCTTTAATGTGTATTCTTTTTAGAGATGTGATTTCAGAATAATTGATTCTAGGAATCGCCGTCTTTCACAAAGTGGAGTACACAAAGATAGAAAGTTGCAAATTTTGGTTGGATCCAGAGAACAGCACTTGGACCAGCAAGGCGTTGCTGCAGGATATTCAAAAATATATATATGTTTATATATATATATATGTATATATGTACAAGTTAATAAAGTTAAATATATGTTCTTTGTGATTGTTTCACTTTCCTTTGGCATAGTACATTTGGTCTTCTTTTCAGTTTTAGGATTTGTTTGTTTCATGAGAAAACAGTTTGTTGCCTCCTTGAAATGCTTCCTCCACCCATTCGTACACACAATGCACAAATGCATTCATCCAGAGAAGGGTGTTTTTCTCATGCTTGAAAATCCTGGGTCAGGAGGCAGTAGGGCCACACAACCGAGTTGTGTTTACTGCTTCTTTCAGCTCATTCTCTGGTTTGCCAGCAATCATAAAAGGCCATGTCTGTAGCCAAGGAGCAAAAAGGGGTGGGGGCAGAGGAGAGGAAGAAAAAGAAAGGAAGAGGAAAGGAAGGGAAAGAGATCAGTGTATTTCAAATGGCAAAGTTCTTGAACTGTAATAAACAAAGCCATACATAGATAACCCAGGTGTTCTTTCCAAACAATAGGAAGAAGTAGTTAGACAAGTCTCAGCTACTGAGTGTAACTAGGTTCTTAAGATGGCTCCACCGTATTGCCCCATGCAGCTGCAGAGTCATAATGTGTTTTGCGCCATAAAGATGTTTTTTTTTTACTCTTTATGTTCCTCAAAACTCTCTGAAATCTTTCAGGGTGAAAGGTCATGCTTTATTGATCCTAGATACCAGCATTGGTTACATTTGATAGAAATGATATTTCTCTCATAGATATATAATGAATGCAACCCAAAAAGGCATATTGGGGCAGACATCTTTTTTTTTAAAGCCCCTGTCTATTCTTGACTGGGTAATGTCAAGCCACGGCTCCCCCTTCACTTTTGCTTTGTTTTGAAAAAGATAAGAGTACTATCTCCTCTAAAAGCATTTTAAAGTTGGAGATGGGGGTTTCTTCTTGACTGTATCCTTTGGTTTGCAACTCCCAAAGTTCTGCTGAGGTCAGAAGCCTCATAAGGAAAATATAATTCTAGAACAGTAAAATTACAATCCTATCCATTTCTTGTGGGCAACAAAGCCAATAGGCACAAATCACCTTGTTCTTTTTTTGAAAAATGTCATGAATGCAAAATTGCTAGCAAAATAAAACCTGTGTAGATTATCTGTATTGTGATGGCGGGAAATTATTCATCATTGTCATGCTATTGTAGTAACTAATCTCAATGTCTTTTAAAAATGAAGCAAACATATGCATGCAATAACGATATGAGCAAAACCAACAACAAGGTCAGCTGTGTCTCACCCCTTCTCCCAAATCCATCAGTCAAAATAGTTTGGGGTTCTGAGTTTGTTTCACTTTCAGTAACTTTTTTTTATAGTTTACTGTTGCTAACCAGAGTAATAAATAAAGCCTAAGCCCTTTATTACCAACTAATTAACCATTAATACGAATATGAAAATAATTGTCTTACATATAGGACCACAATAAAAGTAAACTATCAATCAAATAAAAATTTAAAAAACACAGAAGGAATGTGTCCCCTGCCACATTCCCTTCCATTAAGGAGGGTTCAATCGATAAAATCCTGAATGGAAGTTTTTTTTTTTTAAACCGAATTCCTCCCTTTAGAAACTTTTGCGTTCGTTTCAGCCGTAAACTGGTGCTAAAAGTTTCTTTATGATCAACCCTATTGCTATAAATAACGGGGGTCTCCAAATATCGGAATATATTGCTCTTATCTCATATATATTGCTCTTATCCCAGCTCGCAACTACTAAAGAGGCCGGAGAAGCTTACAAGTAAGTATTCGAAGCCACTTCCTAACAGCCCCGTCCCGTCTTCTTTCTTCCTCCTTAGTGACCTACAAACGGATTGTGGCCCCTTTCGTGACGGAAGTCGAGAAGTTGGTTGTAAATCTGAAGGTGTGCGGTCCACACACACACACACACACACCCTTCGGCTCCCGAAAAGCCCATAATTTAAAGAGGGAGAAAAAAGATCCTGACGACGGGGGCGTGAGAAAGGAGACAAGGGGGAAGGCACCTCTTTTCGTTTAAACTCCATTGTTGTTATTCGGCGTTTCGGAAAAGCGGGTTTGGATGGCGATTTAAATAACGTTAACAGTCGCAGCCGTTAGTTGGTTGCGATAGTACTACTGGTAATAATCTCCAACCCTCGGCAGATAAAACACGCCGAAATCAGATCCCGCCGACTGACGCCGTTAAGTCAATAAATCGGACTATCCCCCCCCTCCCCTCCCTTATTCTGATCAATTAGTGGACTTGGTGAGCGAAGGATCGGACGGCTCCCCTCAGTTATTAGTACGAAGCGGCCGGGACGCCTGGAAAAAAGTTCTATGGCGCAATCCGATTAAGAGGTTAAAAAAGAAAAAAATAAAGAAAAGGGGGGGGGGCGCTTCCTTTAAAGAGTGACTATCGTTTTGGCATTATTATTATTATTTATTATTATTCTGCCCGTCGTTCCCTGCGCCTTTTCGTCGCCTCTCGGGACAAACCGAGCGTCGAGTGGTTGGAGCGCGCGGGGAAGCGCCAAGCGCGCCAAGCGGGCGAAGACTTTTCCACAGCTCACACAGTTGCCTCGCACAACTTCGGAGACCGACTTTGTCGCCAGCCCGGGCGGCCACCCACCCACTCGGCTAAGGACGACGACTTTGCTGGCCGGAGAATTGGAGGGGAGGGGAAGCGAAGGGGAGCTGAGGGCGCCGGGAAGGCGCGGAGCCAGGTGCGAGCGGCGCGGCGCGCGTGTCCTTTCAGCCCCCCTCTCCCCGGCCGCGCGTTTCCCGCCTCCCGAGCGCCCCACTCACCAAATTGACCGGGTGAAGGTAGCCGTTCTCGTACTTGTCGCTGGCCAGGATCTGCCTCAGGTGGGCGATGTAGCTGGAGGCCAGGCGGAGCGTGTCGAGCTTGGAGAGCTTGGTGTCCGGCGGCACCCAGGGCAGGGTGGTCTTGAGGCGGGAGAAGGCTTTGCTCAGCACTCGCATGCGAGCCCGCTCGCGGGCGTTGGCCGCGTTCCGCTGGACCTGCTTGCCCTCCTGGCCCGCCGGAGGACTCTTCTTGCCCGGCGTTTTCTTACGCGCCTTGCCCGCCGCCGCGCCCCGGCCTTTGCCAGGGGAGCCGCGTTCGCCGGCCGAGCCTTCGGCGGGACTCTGGCGGGGAGCGGACGGCGAACGGCAGCGGTCCATTTTCAGGCTGCCGGAGCAGCCCAGTATCTCCGCCTCGGGAAGGTCTTCGGCATCGCTCAGCGAGCCGGTGGACATGGCCTCGGGCCGGGGGGCAGGAAAAGGGAGCCCGCCGCCTGGGGACCCTCGCTCAGCCTTCTTCGCCTGACTCGGCGAGAGGGAAGGAGAAGCGCAAATTGATGCGGAGCGCCCGGGAGGCATTTATCGGGGGGGGGGGGGGTGAAGAATAGGCGGTCCGGGGCAGCCCGTGGGAGGAGCTTTTTTCCCGAAGGGTCGCCGCACTGCGTGGACTGCTGCACTCACCCCGGATCGGTCGGGGGAGAGGATCAGTCGAGGATCTGGACTTTCCTTGAAACGGGGAGATCTGTCTCTTTTATTGTCTTTTTCTCTCCTCCATCCAGATACTGTATCTCCTTTCCTTTTTGTTGTTGAGCCCTCTAGACTAGGATGTCTTCAGAGATGGGTCTCCTTCCCTGGGTTTGCCTCAGAGATTGCCTGGGTTTAGGAACCTCTGGGACACCCCTGCTCAGATGTTAGAGTGAGATTTGCTTTTCCTAGTTGTTCAGTACTAGGCCCTGTCTTCCTTCCTTCCTGCCTGCCTGCCTTCCTGCCTTCTTTCCTTTCTTTCCTTTTTTTCTTTCCTTCCTTCCTGTCTTCCTTCCTGCCCTCTTCCTTCCCTCCCTCCTGTCTCTTCCTTCCTTCCTTCCTGTCTCCTTCCTGTCTGCCGGTCTTCCTTCCTTCCTTCCTTCCTTCCTTCCTTCCTTCCTTCCTTCCTTCCTTCCTTCCTATTGCTATTACTGATATTTCTCTTGTGAAGTCTTAAATGCTGTCTCATTCCCCCCCCCCCCCAAAGTTGCAGAAATCTAGGCATTTATTCCTGAATTCCTGGAATATGAATGGGCTGCTCAATGACGTCTGTGTCTGAGACGTCTGTAGCTTAAGCCTGTCAGAGTTTGCATAAACTTCATCCCACCAGGCTGGACCATCTTTCCTGTTAGCAGAGAAGGGCAGCCATCTCAGCAGCTGATTCTGGCGGTTATGAAAAGTCAGCAAGCTGCTATTTTATTTGTTGTTCATTATGCCTTTACTGCCAAGGTTGGGAAGAGGTGCTTATGGGATTTTCTGCCATATGTCAGAATAATTTGTTTTAGGATATAGTATTATTTTTTGTTTGTTTCTGGTACCTTTGTGTCAGTTTTAACACCTGGTGTCTGTCTGGCCAAATCCCTGCAGTGGATTGCCATTTCCTGCTTCTTGTGGGAATGCTGTAGATGTAAGATATATTGATTCCAACAAACCCACGACATTCAGTTTAGCATTACAGTTGAGTAGGGGTTGAATGGCATGACAATTAAGGAACTGAAACATTGAATTCAGAGTGTCCATCAGTGGTTACATGTCTTTGGAATTCTCAGTCACCCAGGGTTATGGTTGTTATGATGAAACATCTTCAAGAGAAAAACACAGAAAGTCCAATTGCCTTTTGAAAAAGCATCTTCGGAACACTCATCAATGGTTCCTTATCAACCTGAAGCAAGATACCAAATAAAGTGCTACCAGGTTCAGACTTGTTCTGTCTTATGTTTTATTTCTATCTTGTTAATCTTGTTAATGTTTTATTTCTATCTTGTTAATCTTTTTTCCTATATGTGTTCTTGGTAGATATCTTAGCCTGGATCTTAGAGGATCTAGCCTGAATTTCATCAATGGATCAGCTGAAACTGTAGAACTGTTTATTTCCCAATGATGATCTTGATTCCCTCGAAGAGATCAAGTGGCAAGATGGTGCCCCAGTACGCCACAACATGAATTCAAAGTCTTTTCAATCTCAATATAAACTTCAGTTGTACATCCTCTGAAATGATTTAGAGTGCAAAGTACATATTTAGAAATATTGATCAAGATTTCCACAACTTGGTAAAAGGTTTGTAATTGACAGTTTTTCTGAATAGCCAACTCTGTTAATGAATAGCATGTACAAGTGAATTAACATGATTTATTTTAAGAAACCAGTGCAATATTTTTTTATGAGCTGTGAAATATTGCAATAATTCTGTAGGAACATTTTAAGTAAATATATTTAATTACTAGCTGTATACCCACGATGAAACTCTGATTCAGCAATGCAGTAGGAATCTAGTACACTCCAATTCAATCCATTGGCTCAGTGGTGGTTGGTGATTGAAACACATAATGGAATATCGCTCTTACCGCCTTAAATCTGGAAGCAGTCCCATGGGTGAAAGGTGTAGACGTTTTGGTAAGGTCCCAACGTTTAGTACTGTAAGGAGCCCCAGACCACTCCTGAGTGAAGGAGCGAAACGTCTGTGAGGAATGTGAGGCAGCTGACAGTTGAAACAGAGTTCTTTTCAGGTGGGGTGGGGGAGTAGAACTTCTTAGCAACAGAGTGTGTCAATTACTGTATAAGAAATACTAATGATCTGATGATCATTTTGAAAAATCCTTTCTTAAGCGAGCAGCTGGAAACCAAGAGAAACATATGTGCCAAATTTCAAGTTTGTAGTCTTTACAGTTCTGGAGATTTTATGATGATCTGTGAATGGTATTTCATGTTTATAGATAATGAAGTATACCAGGCATTAAAATTATAAAATCCTTCATTAAAATAATATTTAAAATAGAATTAGTCAAAGGCAAACTAATATTAGTTACCATCACTCTACCTACCTATAATAGAATAATATAGTGAAAAATACATTTATATGTGTTTTGTAAGCTTTTATCTAAACCTCATATTCCCAAGCAAGTGAAAGCTCAGGGTTGATATATGTAGGACTGAATCCTTCTACTGTTCATTAAATACTTGATTCTATACATCCTGTGTCGTAACCTTCCCCAATCTAGTACTCATGGATAAATTTAACTACAGACTTCAAAATTTTCAGTCACTTTTTGTTGGGGTATGGTACGTGGGATTAATGGAGTTTAACACATTTGGAAAGGTCATTCTGAAATTTTATAACATGTAAATACAGAATTCTGAGTCCTTAGAAGGCCCAACAATTCTAAAAATATTGAAGGATTTTAAAAAGCTGTAGACTTTTTAGAACAGGAATACCTATCTTGAGATTGCAGGATTGTATATGGCTCCCAAAGAAAGCAGCTTTTGAAAGTCCATCCAAAATTGCTAGAAATTTAGTTAGTTACTTGTAAAGAGTTACCTGAATCAATCAATGTGTGCTTTTTGAATGTAGCTGAAGTGGGAATAAACATACAGAAATGGCATCAATTACATTTAATTTAACCTGTATAATAAAATTATTTTTGATCTAGTTTATATTTTGTCCTAACTCCACCTACTTCTTTATGCTTGCAAAAACTTGGATTAGAATCTATTCTGTGACACACCAACCAAAAGACATGTGGAACACCCATGCTTTAGGCAACTTTTAAAGCAGCCATACCTGTATAGGCTTTGACAGTTGATGTCTGATGGGCAATGTTGAGTTTCATGGTTTAATGATCATGGTCTGAACAGCAGATTTCCTGATGTTTCACCAGAAACTCTGGCTGCATCTTCAGAAGCACGGTGGTCTTCTGTACAGCTCAGGAAATTGAGCAAGGACTGTCTGGGCTCCTGTCCTTATAGCAGGGGACCTGACTTCTGATTGTTTTCAGGGATGATAAATCTGGGCTTCAACACTGTGGTGAAATTGAGATTCTGGAATCAAGAGTTTTTAGGACCATCCTAAAAATTCTTTTCCCCCCAGGACGAAAATGGACTAATCCCAAAGGAATGTTCCAGGTTGAAGCCAAACTTTATTGGAGAAAATGGCCTGTTTGGAGCTCTCCAAGGTTCTGTAACTCCAGCATCTTCGCTCTGTCTCAGCAACTACCAATTGGTGTCCAATATGCCTTGTAGGCTCATTTTTACATTTTTAAAATCCTGCCTTTTTATTTTTATAAGTGATCCAAGGCAAACTTAGATAATAATTTCCTCACAATTTCCCCCACAATAATAATCCTATGGGGTGAGTTGGACTGAGAGAGAAAGAGTGAGTGACTGGCCCAAAATCACCCAGCTGGTTTTCATGCCGGGACTAGGCAGGACTAGATTATCTAATGAGTAGATTATATAATTAAAAAGATTGTAGCAAATAAGAAGCTTTTATTGATTTAAATGGGTAAAATTATGAGGTAAAAAAAATACACCAGCTTGATTGAGAGTAGATATGGAGATGTTTGTAACTAATATAACATTTCATTAAGCTTTATATGGACTCATTGTTTTCATTTATCTTGGAATTGGCTACTTTACAGACTGCTCCCCCAATCCAATATCCATCAGATATGCTGAAGTCAGCTCAACTGATGAGACCTTTGGGACGGCTGCAATTGAATTCTACCTCAACAACTCCTAAGAATCTTGGAATGGCATCTTTGTCTTTCTACACTCCAAAATGGAGTTTCCATTTTATTAAGGATGTTTTGAGTAACTTTCTCCAAGAACCCAAGTTATAAGTGGGAATTATGAGAGGTACATTTCCACCCCAACTGGAAGGTAGCAAATTTCCATGTTTTTCAAATCAAAGGTACACTTGTGTTACAATATTCGTCTTAGAAAAGAAAGAGATCATTCTCTGAGTAATTCCTGCATAAAGTCCTATGAAGAATCTTAAAATTGTGCAGAACTTAAAATCAACAGCAGTTTTTGAATGACCAAATGATCTAATCATATCCATTGCAGAGACATTTTTTCAAGTGATATTAATTGGAGAAGCCAAACTAAGAGCAACTAATTTCCACACAAGTAGGGAGATGACCCTCTTATGAGAATGGTCATACTGGGTTTAAACTTATATATATTTACATATAAATATATAAACATATAAAAATAGACTTATATTTGTCTTTTGCTCCAAGGCAAATTATAAAGCAAAGTAGCCTTTTTAGAAGGGCTAACACTACTATTGAGAGTGGCCACATGTGGCTGCCATTGAATAATGTTATTGCTTGCTGTATGGATCTGTCATGCTCATTTGGGTTTAAAATGAGGCCTTGTAAATGGTTTTTAGGGAGAAAAGACACACCTTCTCAATTGAGTTTGGATGGTGCCAACATTCAGTTCCATTTAACTTATAATAGAATGGTTCAACCCTAATTTAATTCTGGAAAAGGATCACTGCATAATCATCCTGCTCTACAACTAATAGAAAACATCTTAATCATAATTACCATATGGGAGAGAGAATATGGTAATTATGATTAAGATGTTTTCTGTTTTTTTATTAGTTGTAGAGCAGGATGATTATGCAGTGATCCTTTTCCAGAATTATGATTCTCCTATTCTGCACTATGGTTGTATCTATTAGTTTGCATATAAATAGCAATACAGTGGTACCTCGGATCACGAACTTAATTCGTGAAATGACTCTGGTCGCGATCCGATTTGGTTGTGATGCGAGGCACAATTTCCCATAGGGTTCAATGTAAATCCGATTAATCCGTTCCGACCTTGTTTTTTGGTTGTGATGCGAGGCACAGTTTCCCATAGGGTTCAATGTAAATCCGGTTAATCCGTTCTGACCTTGTTTTTAAAATGTCCGCGGCTCCGGTTCGTGAAGTGAAACGGAGGTCATGAATCCGGGCATTTTTACGAACTTTTCCGTTCGTGATGCGAGGGCGGAGTTCGTGATGCGAGGCAGAGTTCGTGAAGTGAGGCGGAGTTCCTGCAGCGGAGCATTTTTTACGAACTTTTCCGTTCGTGCAGCGAAACGGTGTTCGTGAACCGGGGCACATTTTTTGGGAAATTTTTGGTCGTGAAGCGAATTGGACGTGATGGGAGGCGTTCGTGGTCCGAGGTACCACTGTAGTTAGTTCTATTTAATTCCTTGCATTTTCATATCAAATATGAAAATGCAAGGAATTAAATAGAACTAACTATTTGCTATTTATATGCAAACTAATAGATACAACCATAGTGCAGAATAGGAGAATCATAATAATAGCATGTCAGTTTAAGTACTCTGCTTCATCTGGGAATTCAGTACCCTTACTTTCATGTAAGCTAACACTGGGCAAGTATTGTTTTTAATGAACTATTAACTAAACACATTGTCAGTTTAATTGATTATTGTAGCTAGTTGTTTTAGACATGCATTCTTACCGATTTCAAAAATTACTCATCAGCAGGTCTGAGATTTATGGTCTTTTTTGTTTTATGTTCCTGATCATTGTTTGTGCAGGTGGATCCCCTACATGGTTGGTTTCCCCAGCCATGATTTATTGCACAAGTGATTGATACTATAAACTTCTGCAAGGAGTCTCTTCCAGCTTTAAGATAAGAGAAATATCAAATTGAAGTTTGTATGAAAAAAAAAACCCAGACAACTGAAATTGTGCGCAAAATTAGTTATATAGTACAGGGTTAAGAGAAAATGGACTCACTGAGGCTCAGGGGCAGATATTTCTGAGCTAAACTCAAGATACATCAGAATCCTGATTAGATACAAATATAGGCAAATAAGATTTCCTATCTCCTGTATTTTTGAGATACTCAAGCAAAAGAAGAGGGAGATAACTGAAGAAGCCAAATTTTTGGGTGGCAGAGACCCAATTTTTCCCACAGAGAACAGTTCCTATAGCAGCTAAAGTAGGCAACAGTCAAATATAGAGGAATAACTGATGCAGTGCATGGCTATCCCAATCTTACTGTAAGTATGCTTTGAGCATTTCTTAGATCAATGGTCCCCAACTTTTGTGGGGCCATGGACCAGCAGTGGCGGCGGCAGCGGCAGTGGTGGGGGAGGGGGAAGGGATAGTTGTATGTATGCAACCTAATCCCACACATGCACAAATAAAGCTTTGCACCCACTCGCCCCTCCTTGCGTGGACTGGTACCCAATGGACTGCTGATTGGTACTAGTCTGTGGACTGGGGATTGGGGATCCCTGGCTTAGATTGATTATATATTTATTTCTTAAACCAAACCTCACAAACCCAACACTTATAATTTTGAGTATAATAATAAGTAGTATCTTATATGTAGAAAGTTTGTAATTTAGTTCAGACCCTCTGGTAAATATAGATGTTTTTTAAATTCTGTGAACATGCGGAATTTTAAAGAAATTCAACAATCTTCAATTCTGCTACATACATATGTATGTGCATACATACATACATCAGATGTTTAAACTCTAATTATTTAAATATATTCAGTTCTTTTAGGACAGGGTTGTCAACCTTTCTTAGTCTGTAGTGGGCTTATTTTTTCTGTTTGGGATCTTTGGGAGGAATTGTTTGTTTTTATTTAAAAATTTCATATTTTAACAGCATTAGGATTTCACCCAAATGATGCAATTGAACATTTTGGATCCTTTTGCTATTTTAAAATTTTGGGGAGCAAACTTTGCAGTGTGACATCACTCCAGATTAGTCTGAATCAGAGCAATGTGGACTTTTTTTTTTTTTTAAGTTGGTATAGATACCTTAAGCCTCTGCGAGCTTAAGATACTTATTTCACTCTTTAATCTTTTAAACCTCCTTGGCTACAGGAAAAAAATATCAAAATATTTGGCCTCACACAGTCTGGGGAGGCACTGGGGACAATAAATGGGGTGTTGGGTTGGATTGCATATAGTGGTGGCCACCCATGGTTAAAAGCTCAACATTGGCAGCAGTTATAATGGAAAAGAACCACTAAAATAGCACTATATATTAGAATGTAAATCAGCAGGAATTAAATATTAACAGCAAAATCAATTAAAATGAAAAAAGCATGAAAGATCAATGACTGACAGCATTAGAAGAATCTTAAGTTGTCCTAAAGTACCCAACATCCCTCCAAGAAGTTCTCTGGATAGAATCTTGTACCAGAGAGGTGTCACTGCTCCAAACTTCCTCTGTTTATGCTTTCTTGCTACCTCTGTGTGGTATAGAATGGAGCAGAACATCTGCAAGCTGTAATCAGTGACTGCCCCTACTGGGGAGATTAGATCCCATTTAGAGTGACACTGAAGATAAAGTTTGCTTTAGCAAAACTGGCTGGGGAATCATTCTGGGAGTTGAAGTCCTCCAGGCTTAAAGTTGCCAAGGTTGGAGACCCGTTTTAGAGGTATGCCTAAAACAGGTTTAATCTTAGAAAATAAAAGTTTTATTTTCTAAGGAATAGAATAACGATTGCTGCTACAAGACAGGGAGCAGGGCAGGAAATGTTGAATCAGGCAGAGACTTAAAAAAAAAAATTAGCATATTGTGGGTGGTAAGTAGATTCTATGTGTGGAATGATTCCTTGAACCAGAAAACAACTGCAGTCCTTTTTTTTTAATGCATAGCTAAATCCATTTATATGCTATGAATAGTTATGTTTATTGGGCATGGATTCTATGACCTACTTTTTCATTCCCAGAATAGGTAAAATATATCAACTTTCTGCATAATGGCAATAACTTCCATTTCTGAAGAATCCTTTTTTGCATGTGAATGCGAGGGAAGTTCAGGAATGATAAAATATTCCAATTTCACAGATAATTATGAGATTTCCCTGATATAAGAAGATTCAGATTGTCTTTTTCTGATCAGCTAAAATCAAAATGAAATTGGGCACGAAACATACTGTGCAATATCATTGGTTTTACAGCTGACCAGGCAATAAGTTCGGTTTCACCATACCTAAAAAAGATGATAATCTTTGCTAAATGTCTTGGGCAAGGGAAATATAGCTATTGATAGCTGTGATAGATACTAAAAGATATGCAGCAGAAGAGAAAGTGGAACGAGAGGCACTCTGTTAGTTTATTTATTTTTATTTATTTATTGGAATTTGTCAAAGACGAGAAGAATTAGAGAATAAAAATGCAATGACAGGGACAATAGGCATTTTAGTGCACTTATGCATGCCCTGTCTACCCACCACTTAAGTATGAAGTACGGAAATCAATTTGTGACTGAAACTGAAAATGTGTAGCTAAGACAACTTAATCAGGTAGGGCATTCCAGACTTTGACAATTCTATTACAGAAATCATATTTTTTACTGTCAAGTTTAGAATGATTTACATTGAATTTGAAGCGGTGGTTCATGCATGTATTATTGCAATTAAAACAAAAAAAGTCATTTATTGGTAAAAAAAATTACTATGTATAATTTTGTATGCAATACCTAGGCCTGACCACAAGCAACACAGTTCTAAGTTATCCAAACTGTCTAGTAGCATAGGGAATTCTACTGTGTACAGAAGAGTGCAAGACTTTTCTCGTGAAATACTTCTGAATCCGCTCAATTGTACTGAAGTTAGTTGTTCTACTTTGAAGGATCTTTAACCCAATGTGGCATTAATAACAAGAAAGGCATCAAATATTTATTGAAGGTTCTAACAATAGACACTAAATGTTGCAATTCTTTCTTCCAAATATTCTGAAGAATAATTAAGGGGGAAAGTTCCCTCTCGGGTGTTTTATGACATCTTATAACAAAAAGATTAAATTGTTTTGGTTCTGAGATATCTTTTTATGCTGTTTCTATGTTGGCTAATCCTTCACATTTTTGTGGTTGCAGAACATGATGAAACTGGTTGATAAGGAATAATTTGTTGAATTTACTTTCCAGTAATTAGAATGTAAGTCTGAAAAACAATTCCAGCTTTTCATAAATGTGGAATGACAAACCTCTAGCTTAATGTGAACATGGGTTAAGTATTAAATCAGTTGAGGACTTCTTGGGTCACAGCTGTGCACCATATTTTACACAGTAATGTGCCAGATATCTCTGGGCCACCACAAATAAGCTGTGAACAATTGCTCTTTGTAGTAGATTGGACTCCTGTTGCAGTGAAGGTCTATAGTATGCATGCATATTGTTAATATATGAGATGCAAACTCTGCATATATGCAGTTCTGATCAAATTTAGAATTGAAGTAATATATGAGTCTGCATATATTGGTGGATAGAACATGCTTACATATATTTAGACTTTCCCTTATACTATTCAGGCAAATGCCACCCCAACAAGATTTCTAATGGGTATCCTAAATTTTTCTCTGTAGGGAACTCAAGACAATTCCTGCCTATATGGAATTCAACTCTTGTCTATATGGAACTCAACAAACCAGCCCAATGTAGCAGTTTGAATATTGAACTAAATCTAAAACATAACAACAGGTTCTAATTCACACTCAGTTATAAAGTTAAATGGGTCACTTTTGATACCATTGGTACGAAGATAAAATGAATCGTCTTAGAGATAAATGCAATTAATAATCCATCTGCTTGAGGATTTCTGGAACCATTTCTACCTGGGCAAGTACAAATTATCTCAGCCTTCCTTAACCTGCATCCTTCCAAATGTCTGGATGTCAACCCTCAGAATTCCCAGTCTACTCAGCCATTGCTCTGAATTCTTGGAGTTGAAATCCAAACATCAGGAAGGCGCCCATGTCTGGCCTATCTTATCTTACAAATAATTCATTCCACATCTGGATAATAAGCCAACCTCAGTTTGGCAAGGATTAAACATTCCAAAACATTCTAAATATTCTCAGCAGGAAATAAAGAATTCTTCATAAACCAAGTTAGTTAGAATGTTAGATTTAAACTGAATGGTATTTCCGGGAGACGACGTCAGAGTTGTAACATTATACAATAGAAAATGACTTTACAAATGAAGATGATTATATATGTATCCCGGGATAATGTTGCAGGAATCCAATCAGGGTCAGTCACCAGGACCAGAGCAAATGACAGCTAATGACTTAAAAGCCAGCCATCAACACACCCCAATCAACATCTAAAAAGCCACTTACAACAGGCACTATAAATACCACACACAGAAGCACACTACTCTGCTAGAGAGAAGTTCCCTGAAGATGGGCTCCAGCACGAGTCCAAAAGCTCATAAAATAAAACCCCTGGTCCCAGTGACCGACCTAGATTGGATCCTGCAAAATGACCTTAGCTTAAATTACTTAAAAATCCCTTCGCCTCTCAAGGAAAGAAAATAAAGTGCTACTTAAAGTTTCCTGTAATGCTTACAGTAGGATAACACTGGAATCTCAGAGGAGATCTGTCACTGCTTATAGAGTGTTTTCTTACACTTTGGGATGGTCGTGTCTCCTTTACAAAACTACTAATCAAGTGCTGTTATATGCGTCAGCTAGTGTAATTTAGGATTTATGTACACAATTGTTAATTTCTAGATTTACATTTAAATAAATGTAAGTTTACCTCTAAGCACTAGTCCAGTAAAGGTAAAACGGTGTCTTCCAAGAGATAAATGTATCAGTGAAAACTCCAACATAAAATTTCCAAAAAATTATTTTTGGGAAAATGTTACTAAAAATAATTTTTGTGAGGCTACTCAGAACCCATCTCTCTCTCTGTATCTTCCCATCTTTTCTTGACTACAGATTCACTATCACAATATTAAGGGTTGACTTCAGGGGTGAAATTCTACCGGTTTGCACCAGATCGCCCGAATCGGTAGCGGAAATCATGGGTGGCCCTGCCCATTTGCCCCAGCTCTACGACATCTCTTTTAGGCCCTTTTTTCACCATAAATGTATGCGCGGAAGGCGCATGCACTCACATTTGTGAACCGGTAGGGAAGGTAAGTGAATCCTACCCCTGGCTGATTTGTATACCCTAGTTAAGTTAACTTATTACAGATAGACCTCAACTTCAACTTACAACAATCCTGACTTTTATGATATCCCATTCTTGGATCTAGAGAAATTGGATTTATTTACCGTATTTTTTGGAGTATAAGACGTACCTTTTTCCCTCAAAAAAGAGGGTGAAAATCTGGGTGCGTTTTATACACTGAATACAGCATTTTAGGCCTCCTGAAACCCCACCCCCTTTGCAAAAATGGCCATGCACAGCCTTTAGGTGGCTTCCAGAGTGCTCCTGGGGGCTGGGGAGGCCAATGTTTGCTCGTTTTTGCCCCCACCAGCCCCCACCAGCACTCTACTTCTAAAGACTATACATACCCTTTTTTTGACAAAAAACGGGCCCATTTTTGCGAAAAACAGGCCATTTTTGGGAGGTCTGCAGAGTGCAAAAACTTTTTTTTTAATTTGTCTCTTCAAAATCTTGGTGTGCCTTATACTCCGGTGCATCTTATACTCCAAAAAATACGGTACTTAATTATATTATTTCATTAGATTTTTATCCTTCCTTTCCTCTTGTAGTTGAATGTGACATACGTGGCATTCTCTCCTCCAATTTTTCTTTACAGTGATCACTCTATGGGGTAAGATGAGTTGAGACACAGTAATAGACTTTCACTTTGTGTGTTCTGTGGCTAAGGGTAGGTTTCCTTGATATAATGTTATAAATCATCTATTTTTGTTGTCTGCATTTTGGGTTATATTTGCCTAAAACTTCAACTTTTGGAAATCTCCAACTAGATCATAAGATCTAGAATATATCTCTGTATGGAGTTCTCTGCCAGCAGAGGAAGAGAAGGGAGGGAAGCAGTCAGAGATGAAAGACCTCTAGGGATGTACTGTAGGTGTTGGAAAGCAGAACTCTAGCAGCACATTTTTTCACAGAATCAAAGGAGAAGTCAGACAGCTGACACACATCACAAGGCCTGGGTGCACCAGAAAAATGATCAAAGTGTTACTTTAAAAATGATAGTTTAAGACTTATGTCCATCAGCACACATAATTATGCAACACAGCTATCCTTCTCACTCAGATCCTACACAGTTACAAAATTTCACCACAGTTTCATGACTGCTTCTCACATTCCCAACCTCCCCTCCCCTCATGGTGAAATCGTTTTCATCTTGCTTGTGAAGAAATAAAATAGATATTCAGATGGTGCCAAATAATGTAATGGCTTTGAAACCAGTTCAGCAATTTCCAGAATTCCGCTGGAAATCCATTATGTGGACATGTTTATCTTGGCTGTGCTATCTCGATAAAGATTGTAGAACTAATACAATGAAGTTGTATGGAAAATAAAGCATTTCGTTTAATATCAGAAAATAAGGAGGTAAACGAAAAGTAGAGTTTTACAATCGATCTATGAAGAGTAAAGTACTTCAGATACTTGAGGTGCCTGTTTGTAGATCACCTTCTTATTGTTTATTACAATAATTGGTTTATTAGAATTTTGAATCTGTCTTGCCACCAAAGGCTCACAAATTATAACATTATTGATTTAGTCATTAGATCTATATCCTGTTTTTCCTCCATGAGGTCAAGAGGGCATGCACAAAACTTTTTCTTCCAGTCTTCCCTCCTGTTACGCCTAGCAACAATAATCCTGTCCCAAAGTTTCCATAGCTAAGCATGGATTTTCATTGAAGTTTTGTCCAAAATAATATGACCCTATATTAATTCTGGGCACATTGTCAAAATGACCTCAGTGTGTGTGTGTTCATGCTCCACTTCCAATGTACATTTTTCCATGTAGTGTCATCTTGAGTGCTTCTGTATGTTTTGAATAACATGTTTCAATTTGTTGTAAGTTAACCCCAATAATTCATTTCCGTAATGAAGAACACCCATTGATGGAGTCAGTCCTTAGTAATACTTTTGAAAAATACCCCTTATCATGACAATGGTTATAATTCCTGCCTTCCAAATAGAAAATTATTAGTTTGAAATCTGGTTAAAAAACGATTACTATTTTTATTTCTCTAAGCGTGATACTTTTTCCTGTGCTTCTTTCCCCGAGTCCAAGGTTGTCCTGTTTCACCATTTACCAATCATCTCTGTTTCACCCTCAACTAGAAACTGAAATGGTGCACCATTAGCCTTTAGAAATAATAGATTAATTTGCTATTGACTTCTTCTGGAATATCCTTAGGGATGCTTTCCCAGTTTGTCTTCTAGCATTTCTTGCACATCTAGCATGACATTTTTTAACCTTTCAAATCAGGGACCGATTCTGTGGAGAGAGGTTTTTCCATGGACGGGAGGGGGTGGGTGTGGTTTAGCGTGCTGCCTGCATCCTGTGGATGGGCCTTCTTTTGTTTGCACAGCCCTGTTTCTCACATGCCACGGCCTGGTGCTGGTCCACAAACTGGGGGTTGGGGACCCCTGTTTTATGGCCTTTATCTTTTAGAAAATTTAAAAAAATGAACATATTGAAACTGGGGCAGTGGGATACATCCCTTCGCCCGATCCGCTCCCACAGAGAGGGTCTTCTCCGGGTGCCGTCGGCCGGGCAATGCCAGTTGGCGACGCCCAGGGGAAGGGCCTACTCTGTGGCGGGCCCGGCCCTCTGGAATGACCTACCCCCCGACCTATGTACTATATCGGACCTCCGCCTCTTCCGCCAACGTCTTAAGACGTATCTATTCCAACAAGCCGGCCTGGTATAGCCCCCGTCTCTGACTTTTTATATAGAAATTTTAATTGGCAGGGTTTTAAATGGGTTTTTAGCACAGGTTTCATAATTTATTAATTTAATATGTTTTTAATGATATGTATTGTCTTTGTTATGGTTTTTTAAATGCCTGTGCGCCACCCTGGGTCCTGACAAGGAGAAGGGCGGGGTATAAATCCGATAATAACAATAACAATAACAACAACAACAACAATAATAATAATCGGATAGCAGTGGGATGGAAGATGATATTTCTATGCTGCAAATTAAGATGACTTCATGCAAAAGATGTAGAACTTTTTCATCTTTTATAATGGTTTCAGAGAAGAATATATCCTTGTGCAACAATTAAAGGTACAAGCATTCTAACACTTTTTTATCATGGCTTCTCATCTTCTTCCTTTCTTGCCCACCCTACCCATCTCTTCTCTTTCTTGCCCATTTTTTACATACCTTGAGGGAAGGAGAGAGAGGTGGGGGGAGGAGAGGAGAGAGAGAGAGAGAAAGAGGAGATACTAGAAAATTTCTGTTTTGTGGTTCTTTCTCTCAGACTTTCTCTGTTCCAGAAACAGGGAGTGAATAGTTATGTCCTGTTAAGTATCTCAACCTTGTTTTGAACATTATAAGTTGCCTGTAGAAATTAGCTTACAATGCTGGTTTTTTTTTTTTGGGGCGGAATTGGTTATCATAGTTGCATGACATCCTATTTACCCTGTGGTCTGTCTAATCATGCCATAGGAACAGTGTCAGTTTGTTTACTTCATAAAGCTGACTTAGTGACTAGAGAAGATGGTATTTAATTAGCAGTGAGATAAATAATCTATGCAAATAATCGTTAACATGAAGATTATTTTGCTCATTTAATATAACATTAATATAACAAATAATACATATTCTTGACAATTTTGGCAATAGCTAGGCATTTTATGATTATTGCAGAAAGTGGATGAATAAAAACTTTATTCTGGCATCTGTGAAACAGGCTACATCATATAAAAGTGAATGCTTTCTTTAAAACAACCCCACATATTCCTCTGCTTAGACTATAAATAACTTCACCTATTCTTCTTAATGTCAATTTAACATTTTTTCTTAAGTGCAGCACTGACATCCTTCAGTACAATAAATAAGAGCTCAGTTTTAAACATCTCCCAAGGAATGTTAATAGAATATTACTTTGTAAAGGTTTATGCAGCTCTGGAAATCAGCAGTTAAAGGCTATAATTCTATGTTTGGGGACAGAGAACCCGAGTATTGTCTTGGTGTGGCACACAAATGTGGGTCGGACTAACCAAAATTGTACCCACAGCATATTCTGATTTGAGGTTCACTATAGTACAATACAATACAATACAATACAATACAATACAATACAATACAATACAATACAATACAATACAATACAATACAATACAATAGCAGAGTTGGAAGGGACCTTGTAGGTCTTCTAGTCCAACCCCCTGCGTGGGCAGGAACCTTATACCATTTCAGACAAATGGCTATCTAACATCTTTTTAAAGACTTCCAGGGTTGGGGCATTCACAACTGAATGCCCCAACCCTGGATGTTAGCATTATTTCTGGATGTTAGCATTATTTCTGACACCAGACCCCTAAATAAAACTGCAACGTCTTTGTGCTATTTTGTATTTGGCATTTCCCCACCCCCAGCCATCTCTCAATGTAGTTCTAAGTAGGGAAATAAATTGCTGTAGAATAAGTGGGGTGTATTCTAGGGAATGAATTAATTAGTAGGCTGTAATTATCTAGCAGGCATCTTTATTCACAAGAAAATCCTGTTCTGCTCATTGGGAATGATCTTGCATTTTCAGTCTTTAGCCAATGAATGGCTTGCGTTTCCTAATGTTGAGATTGGCTGCTTAATTAATCATTTCCTGAAACAGTACCTAATTAGCATCCTATCTTTAAATTGCAACTTCCCTAATCCCACAGGGTTATAATCATCTGGTTATTATGTTTTTTTAAACATGGATTGCCGTGAGTAGTATGGATGAATGAAAATTAAGAATAATTGAATATATGCCTCTGTAAGAGCATGGTGCAAGCACTGAAGGGGTGGGATCAACAATATCAAAATGGACTTGTATGGCCGCACCTTCCCCCTATGATATGTGCTGTTGAGAAGTGGTAGGACTTGACATGTGCATTTGTGCCTGCCCTTTGAACATCATCGAATGTCACTATGTGTTTAGCAAAAAGAAATGAATGAATGCATGAACATGACTATAAAATGAATATAACATGAGTGCGCCTGAAAGGGTAACCATAAAAGTAAGTCCAAGCCCAAAAGGGGTGTGAAGTTGGACTCGACTACTTCATATGTCATGCATTCATTAAAATCCTGCCTTTTGGAAGTTTACTAAGTTCACCTATAGAGATTGAGCTACTGCTCCATTCTTAAAAAGAACAGTCTTTGCTCAGGGAATTGCCTGAAGGAATGGAAGAAGCAAGATAAGGCAGCAATCAAATGAAATCATGATGTAGTATAAAAAGTGAGCAAGTACTGCAAATATATATGTATGTATGTATGTATGTATGTATGTATGTATGTAATATCTAATTGAAAGCAGTATGCTTTCTCCCTTAATTGGGGCTTAACAGGGTGTTATTATATGCTATTTCCTAAGATGGCTCAGGAGAATAACCAGTTTTCTATTTCCAAGTCAAAGAAAGAAAGAAAGAAAGAAAGAAAGAAAGAAAGAAAGAAAGGAAGGAAGGAAGGAAGGAAGGAAGGAAAGAAGGAAAGAAAGAAAGAAAGATTACCTCTTTGCCCTGAATAATATATATATATATATATTTTTTATATTGAAAAAGTTTTATTGAGTTTACATTTTTTGTGGGGTAGGGTAAGGGATACATAGAAATTTTGAGAGTGGTCACGTCAAAGTCGTCGCCTCCTCCGGTACCTCAAGTTACATTATTAAAAAGAAAGAAAAGAAACATTTCACATAACACTACAAGCTGGGAGCAAGTACATATTCCTAAATTTTTCAGTTATATACTGTCAGTCAATTACAAAAATCCAGATTACAAATATCATACAATATTACTTCAAAAAAAAAAAACAGGACAAAGTTATTTTTTAGATCTAAGTCTCTTGGCAATTGTATCTTCCACCTTCTCCCCCGGGCCCCCAGCGGGCGGGGCCATGGCTCCCCCTGCCCCCCCTGGATCTTCTCCCAGGACAGAGGAATGTTTTTTAAGAAAGGCTTCCGCCTCAACAACTGTTTTAATCTTCACTCTACCTCCTTCCCAGAACACCAGCATCCCTTCGGGTATCACCCACTTGAACCAGATCCCATGCTCAAACAATGTTTTAGACAAGAAGGAAAATTTCCTTCTGGCTTCTCTAATCTTTCTTGGAATCTGCTTCAAGATGGTAACCTCCTTTTGTTGGTAAATCATAGGACTCCCTCTTTGCGCCTTCAAGATTTCCTCTCTGGTTGACCTTCTAACAAATTTTACATGTATCTCTCTGGGTACTTCATTCATCCTGGCATATGCAGAATTTATTCTGTAGACTAGGTCAATGTCCCCTCTGATCTCATCTTTTGGTTTATGTAAATAGTCTGCAATAATTGTACTCATAAGATCAGGGAGACATTCACCATCCATCTCAGAAACATTCTGAAATCTCAAAAAGTATGTCATCCTTTCCATATCTATCCTAGTCACATGCCCATTTATTTCCACAACCTCTTTAGAAACATTTTTAATCTCTCCCTTAGCCCCCTCCAGCCCCCCTTTCAATTCTTCATTCTTCTGTGTATTCTCAAGCACTTGTTTTCGAGTGTCCAGTAATTCCTTTTTAAAATTGACATTTTCTGCCCTCTGGGCCTTAATTTCTAATACCAAATTTTGTATAACAGATTCAAGGGCAGTCATTCTTTGTTCAAGGCTTGCCAGCGTTGCTTCTTGTGCCATGTTTAGCTATTAAAATCCGTGCCAGTAAAATGGCGTTTTTAGGGTGGGGCTGGTGAGGCAGATCAGGAGTCCAAAGTTCTCAAAGTTGTAGAGCTACAGAATTCAGAAACCAGTAGAGAAACACTTTTCCAACTCCATAGGTATAATAACGAAGGTAATCCAGAAAGGAAAACACAAATCCAAAAGAGAAAAATTCTTCATCAATAATTAGAGGAAGTCCAAATCACAAAGAGACACTGGTAATTTTCCATAGGTCATAGTCAGTCGGGGACAAAGAGAAGCCATTTTCCGCCCAAACTCAGAGCCCGAGGGAGAAAGGGGTTAAAAAGCAAAAAAGAAACTGTTTCAGCCAGACCTAGAGACATAATTGCAAACAAGCCGCAAAATACTTTCCCTTGTTAGAGACCATCCGGATTGAAAGTTTCCGATTCCTCGCAACGAGGCATTTCCAAGTGCCGCTTTTAGTCCAAGGGGGGTTTTTTGGGAACAAACACCCCCCTCCTGTCCCTTTCAGCCCGGCTGACAGTACAAAAAAAAAAGTTTTAATAGCTCACTCTCCGCTCGCAGCTGAGGTCCCGAAAAGCCTCCCGACTCTTCCGATCGTCTCTCTGCATAGAATTAAATGGTGCCGCCAACCTTTGGCGAAGGAAAAGCCCCCCGCAGCATGTCCTCTTCCGCCTAAGCCGAGGATCGGGGTCGCTTTCCCCACTGCCGTGGGGGGGGGGCTTCCCCGTCGAGCCGGCTTTACGGGAGAAACCCCAAACAAGGGGCTTCTCGCCCCCGTGGGGGGGCAGGAAAAGAAACAAAGCGGCGAGCGAACCCTAAGTTCGCCCGTCGCCACCGGAGCCGGAACCGGAAGCCTGAATAATATTCATATTATTCATTGTACCTGAATAGAGAAAAATCAAATGCTATTATTTTAATTGAAAACTAAAACAAGATAGTGCACAGTAAAGTGATGCGTAAGAAACACATAGCTCTATGTCAGAAATTCTTGTATTCCATAATTTTTAAGCCATGTACTTTAATTTAAGGGCTATCTAAATGCAACATTTTCATTTAACAATTGCATCAACACAACTATCACCACCCTCTTTTGTAAAAGTAGGAATGGGCAGTCTAATTTTGGCAGATATCCAGACAATCTCAGTAGAGATGATTCTAATCTTTTACCACTTATATATTAGATTCTCAATACTGCAATTTTGCATCAGTAAGGAGTGACTTGACTACATGCCATCAGGTTGCTGTTAACTCTTCAATTTTCTCCATGATTATCTGTCAAAGACAACCTAGTCTTTCAGCTCTTCCAATGGTACATTTATTTTCACTGTAATTGATTCCATCCATCTTCTTGCTGGCTGCTCTCTTTCCTTTCCATCTTTCCCAGAATTATAGCCTTTTCCAGAAGGTTAGGTCTTCACATAAGTGTTCAAAGCAGAATAATTTGAAACTGGTCATTTGTGCCTTGAATGAGAAGTCTGAGTTGATTTGTTTGATGGTCCATTTGTTTTCTTGGTTGTCCATGGTGTTCCCAGGAGTCTTCTCCAACACCTAACTTCAAAAGCATCGATACTTTTCCCATCTTGCTTCTTCAAAGTCCACATCAGTAAGAAAGCTTCTAATGAATAACTAATGAGAAAAAGAAAAAGTTGACATTTGTTATATACCCACATGAATTACACCTGAACACTTAGCAGTTAGAACATTTAGCAATTCTGTTTGGCAAATGAATATATGAACATTTGGAAATATCTTTGTAGTAGCTAACTTCTAAGAAACAGAAATGGTCTTTCCTTTCCTTTCCTTTCCTTTCCTTTCCTTTCCTTTCCTTCCTGAATAGGGGGGATTCTCTATCCTAGTTTCTTCTAAACGTCTATGTGTGCTCTGTGAGATGACCCTCTCCATGCTCTACTCAACCTACTTGGACCAATTTGTCAAGAATACTATCAGATAAATATCCGTCATTTGAAACCTTTATAGTGGCAAACGCAAATAAATCAGAGACACATTTTTGCTAAGCACATCAGCAGACAGCTCTAGCCTAATGGCCTTCAGACCTCCAGTGAAGTTGTTTCCCACCCATCCTGTAAGGAATAAATTCTGGCTAAATGAAACATTTTATAGGGAAACCAATTTAATCTGTAGCACATCTGTCCTGTTTAATGAATGTCTAATTAATTAAGTAATTTGTCCACAAAGCAGTTGCATGGTTATTAACTAATTTTCATCTTTATGTTTAGTGTTCATTTGCATAATTACTTTAATTATTACACTTCCTTTCACTCAACAAATTATTACTGTCAGTGTTGACCTAAAAAGTGTTCCCAAGTATTCTTTTATACAATGACCAAAAAAAAAATTAACTTTCCAGAATTCTCTTGTAGAAATATATGGTATATTTGGACCACTATATATTCTCCTCGCTGAAGAGGTACTAAATACTGTTTGAAATTTCATTTGATATTAAAGGATGTTTGATGTCTCATTTACATTTGGCAGGTTTTCACTAGTACATTTGACATGCGAATAATATTGAGTACATGAAAGTTTGAATGGATGTACCTAAGAGTATCCGGAAAAGTGTGAAAACTGGCATGCAATAGTACTTAAAAATTACAGTTAACTCTTAAAAAGCAATTAAAGCTTTTATCAAGATGTGATAATCTTGGTTATATTGCTGTAGCAGTATAATAAATACCATTGGTAGTTCAAGTCTCCATTCTCTGCTATAGCTCCTATTAGATTAAGTGAACTTCTGATCTGAAAGCTAAGGACGGAGGTTCTCACTGCTGGCATGACATTGGATGATGGGTGTCGTGATCCAAGGAGTGAAAAAGGCAGGTACAATTCCAAAGCAGTTACATTTTGATTTAATTTTCTCATTCAAAATTAAGATTTCATCTTCGAATTTCACGTTATAAATTCAAGCCCATTTTGAATGTTTGCAATGCTACTTTACCAAGTTGATAATAGTAAAAAAAAATTGGTATAGGTCAGAATGTTTGACATGGGAGATCAGGGTGTGGATCATTGTTTGTTTCCAATACTTCCCCTCCCCCAGCTTTGGCAGATTCTTTACTTTTAGTCTTTTAATGAATGCTTTGCTCTGGTGTATCCAAGGTCTTAATGCCCTGATTCCCTACAGACTCTAAATTCTATCTTAGATTTCTCCCCAGTGGGATCCATATAGAAGTCGACTCAAATACCTAATGGCGCCACAGGAAATTCTCTTGTAATAGATACCCTATGGTGTAAAACCAATATTTTGTTTTTAAAGTGATTTCCTTTTTTTGTTCAGTCTCCTCAACTTGCTTTTTTACCAAGCCAAAACACCAGAAGTTATTATCAGTCCTAAAGGAGAGAGTTTAATAAGCCGAATGGTGGCTGACTCACAGATTACTACATAACTTCTCAATTAATTTCTTGTAATCCTTGCTCCATATCACATATTCCAGAAAAAGAGAGAGACCAAAACAATTATTACAGGATTTGAACTTTATCTGATGTGCATTCTTTAAAGATGAATTAAGAGGAGTGTGTATTCTTAGCAATTTCACAGGCTATTGCACAGTAAATTTACATGTAACACACAGGAAAATTGAATTTTTTTTCTTTGTAAGATTCTCTTTCATCGAATTGAATTGAATAACTGGGGGAAAAAGACCCTGAATAAATAGTCCTAGATATGGATTACACTTTTTACTCCATTTAAGTGATGGATACTATAGGATCTAAGTTGTCTCTATGCCAGCCAAACAAGTATAGATTATTGTATCACATACCACGCATACAGGTAATCCTTGATTTACAATCATAATTGAGCCCAACATTTCTGTTGCTAAGCAAGACAGTTGTTAAATGAGTTTTGCCCATTTGATAACCATTTTTGTCACAGGTGTTAAGTGAATCATTAAGTGAATCTGGCTTCCCACATTGACTTTGGTTGTTGGAAGCCAGCTGAGAAGGTTACAGATGACACAACTCCAGGACAAGTGCAATTGTCATAAATGCCTGCCATTTGCCAAGTGTCAACATTTTGATCGTGTAACCATAGCAATGGTTGTAAGTGTGAAAACTGATCATAAGTAATTATTTCAGTGCTGTTGTAACTTCAAGTGGTCATTAAATGAAGTTGTAAGTGGAGGACTACCTGTATGCAAAAATGAGAGAAAACACCAAAACAAATGCAGAAGATATTATAAAACACTTACTTCTGTATATCACCTCAATTAATCCTTTCTTAAAAGTGCAGTACAGAATCTTTGTACTACAATAATTTTTATGGAGGGCTTCACATTTCACAAAATCATGGGCAATCACCAAAATACATCATATATTAATCCTCTAGATATCAAACTCAAGGCCCGCTGGTCGGATTCAGCCCGCTGGCTGCTTAGATCTGGCCTGCAGGGCCACCCTGGAAACAACGAAGGACCGGCCCGTGGTGCCTTTGCCAGCAAAAACAGAACTCCATTTTCACTGGCAGAGGGTTGCAGGAGGCCATCGTGGCTAAAAGAGGTGCCCCCGACATGAGTGACGTTGAGCTGGCCATGCCCACCCTAGCCCCCAAGGTCAAATACAATCCTTATGCAGCCCTCAATGAAATTGAGTTTGATATACCTGCTCTAGATCTATGAGATCTATGTAGTTGCTGCCCCACTGTTCAAGATATCACTGCTACTGTCTTCTCTGGGAACCATTTTAATACAATACAATACAATAGCAGAGTTGGAAGGGACCTTGGAGGTCTTCTAGTCCAACCCCTGCCCAGGCAGAAAACCCTATACCATTTCAGACAAATGGCTATCCAACATCTTTTTAAAGACTTCCAGGGTTGGGGCATTCACAACTTCTGGAGGCAAGCTGTTCCACTGGTTAATTGTTCTAACTGTCAGGAAATTTCTCCTCAGTTCTAAGTTGCTTCTCTCCTTGATTAGTTTCCACCCATTGCTTCTCGTTCTGCCCTCGGGTGCTTTGGAGAATAGTTTGACTCCCTCTTCTTTATGGCAGCCTTTGAGACATCAGAAGACTGCTATCATGTCACCCCTAGTCCTTCTTTTCATTAAACTAGACATACCCAGTTCCCGCAACCATTCTTCATATGTTTTAGCCTCCAGTCCCTTAATCATCTTTGTTGCTCTTCTCTGCACTCTTTATAGAGTCTCCACATCTTTTCTACATCGTGGCGACCAAAACTGAATGCAGTATTCCTAGTGTGGCCTACCAAGTATTTTCTTTCCAAAGTATAGTGTGATCCAAAGTCAGAACACACATGCAACCACAAGAAAAGTCAGCAATTAAAGATATAGATCAGTTCATAGGAAAGGAGCCAATCAGCAGAATGAACTGCTAAAAGAATGGAGAAGAATGACTAGTGTCAGCAACAGTCATTGGCCCCCAGCTGATATAATCAGTCAGAAATTTAATGTTATATCTTAGCTGGCATAAACCTAGTAAATTCCAATGCTGATACTCACAGAAATAGGTCATGTTTTCTACATTGCCAATTGTCTACATGAATATGATAACAAGGTTCAGAAAGAAATAAAAGCCAACTGGAATATACCAAACATTGAAGTCCAACTTCAAAATTGATTGCTTTGGAAGTTGGGTGGCTTGATAACACAAAAAACACCCACCTGATACAAATGCATTGCTCCAGTGCTTGTATTTTTTTTAAAGTTCCTAAGCTGGGAATGATTCTGGTCTTAAGGTAGAATATAGTGCTGCAAAAATTTAGTTAAAGAAAATCTAGTTGAATGAATATCTGGATTGAACAACATTGCTTACTCATAATTGCTATATTCTACCATAGGCACATTGAACATAAGGAAAATGTTCAAGGGCTGTGTGGTTACAAACATTATTCCATACACTTTATCAATAGGTTAAGTTGCACACTCAAAACAAAAATAAAAAAGTGCTCAGTTGTTTCTGGAAAAGGCTAAAACAATTAAGGCCTTCATCTCCATAGACAGAAAAATTTTAAAACCTTCTGTTAATTGCTTCAGCAATGTAAAACATTACTCAATGCACACATACACACACCACACACACATCTGCCATATAGACAACTTGAAATTAAGCTTAGACAATAATTAGCTCAGGAAATAAGAGCTGGGCACTAAGATTGTGATTGTCCTACCATACCCTTATTATTTAAAAGTGGAAGGGAGTTGTTTATAATAACCAGCTTAGATTACCGAAATGGTGGTTTAGCCATTTGTCAGATGTTCATGAGAAACGGGGAAGGCAGGCTGAATCTGCAGGACCCTCTCTCTCTTGTTACCCCCTTCTTGTCTTTGGCTTGTTCTAGTGGGTGACAGAGCATAGCAATGTGTTGGGCTTGACATTTATCCTGAGAATAAATCACTTTGGATAGCCTTAGAGGGTAAATAATTGAACACAGATTAGTGTTGAAAAGTGAGAAGGAGGAATAAAGTAAGTTCAGCTCAAGGGGCCACCAACATATAAGAGAGTCAACATTTCCCCTAGTTTGTCCTTTTGCCAATGAGTGCAGTCCCTGAGCACATTTATTTACTGTATGTGTAGATGTGTATATACATATATAATATGAATGTGTGTGTGTGTGTGTATTGCTGACTCAGTAAAGAGAATATATATATATCTTGTAATACAATCTGCAGCACAAAAAGAGGTATCGCTTTCTAAGGTAATTACAGAGAAGGAAGTTTAGACTGCCTAAAAGCAACCCACACATTCATCTACTCTTCCTCTATGTTAGGTTACTCTAGATCAGGGGTGGGCAAACTTTGCAACTTTAAGTCTTTAAGCTTTGCTGGCTGGAGAATTCTGGGAGCTGAAGTCCTTCAGACTTAAAGCTGCAAAGTTTGCCCACCCCTGCTCTAGATAATCTGGAGAGTGGCTTGTCACAGATAACAAATTGTTTCAATAGATTCTTTTAAAATAATGGGTTAATTTGTGACCATTAAAAGCATCCATTTGTAGCAGCTAATTGTGGTTTAAGGATGAGATTCAATCCACTTACCCCCTTTCAACATTGAACAGTTGTATTGGAGGGGAGTAACTACTTCTTTTTTTCTGCTTTTCCTAGAATATCTGAAGCCAAACAGTTGTGCTCTAACAACTTTCAATAACTGCTTAATCTACAAGAGACACGTAACTTTTAATTCTAAAATTATGTCATAATTATCTGGCTCACTTAAATGTATTCAAAACATAGAGCTCTCTATGCTTGAATTACATTTTCTGTTTAAAATTAGATGTTTTCAATGCATTTATATAATAGGGGGTGGGGTTAAAATAAAACTTTTGATAACCTCAGTAAAGTGAGGGCTAGTTTGGTATCAAAAGCCAGTTTGCTGTAATGATGAACACAACAGTCTAGAAACTGGGAGACCATGAGTTCTAGTCCTGCCCAAACTCAGATAGCCGATCTTGGGCCGGTTATTCTTTCTCAGCCCCAGGAAGACGGCAATAGCAAATCACTTCCAAAATTTGCTAAGAAAACTGCAGGGATTTGTCTAGGTAGTTGCAAAGAGTTAAAATTAATTTGAAGGTTTCAAAACAAGATCCCCAAACCTTTCATTAAAAATACATTTACAAAATTTATTTGAATTTACAATGTTAATTGTAAATATTGAAATTAAAAACATTATTTTTAAATTAACATTAAAAAAAAACCTCACAAACAACAGAACTCCCTCATTCAAACCAAGCCAACCCAATCACAACATCAAAACAAATGAAATCTAGTCTCCAAAGTACCCAAAGGCAGGACAAGAAGCGATGGATGGAATATAATCAAGGAGAGAAGTTGAACCAATCCAGAACTAAGGAAAAATTTCCTGACAGAGCAATTAACCAGTGGAACAGCTGGCCTCCAGAAGTTGTGGGTGCTCCCTCAGTGCAGTTTTTTATGAAGAGATTGAACAACCATTTGTCTGAAATGGTGTAGGACAGTGATGGCTAACCTTTTTAGCTCGCGTGCCAAAAGTGGGGGGAGCGCTGGGTGGGGTCGTGTGTGGGTGTGCCACACCCATAATGCTATGTGCCTGATCCCCTGCTTTTGGCATGCTTTTTTCACCCTTCCCAGGCTCCAGAGGCTTTCTAGAAGCCTGGGGAGGTGAAAACAGCCTCCCCCCCACCTCCAGAGGCTTCAGAAGCCTCCAGAGGGTGAAAAACGGCCTCAAAAGAAGGCCTATATCATCTAGCCAGCACACACATGTGCACTGGAGTTGACAGGGCAACGCCTCCCGTGCCCTAAGAAATGGTTCTGCGGGCCACCTGTGGCACCCGTGCCATAGGTTCGTCATCACGGATATAGGCTCTTCTGCTTGAGCAGCTGGTTGGACTAAAAAACCTCCAAGGTCTCTTGCAACTGTTATTCTGAAACAAACCCACATACATAGTTTGAAAATAACATTCAAAATGTAAAATATATTTGAGCTTTAAAATAAATACAAAATATTAAATATCCAAATTCAGAACTCCTATAGAAAAGTATATTTATATTGGTCCAGGCAACCTGTTAGGAGTCACTTTGGTAATAGAATTAGAAACTATATAAAAGAATCTTTAATTGACTCTTCCAGATTCATTTCTGTCATGTTAATTTTAAAGCTAAAACTGTTGTATATACCTTTAAATGTAATTAATGCAACAAAAGATGTATTTTCATTATACAGTGTTGACAGTTAAGAACATTTCAGTTCTTGTTTTGAACTTTATAGAATCTGACAAAAATAGATAACAAATCTGTCCTAACATAAAAACTGTTTTGTAATTTTTTCAATTTTCTTCAGCTGTTCTATTGCACTGTGCATGAATTAATGAATATACATCTGTCACTTCTTCCTTGGAAAGGTTCTGTTAATAAAAGTTACAAGGTTAAAGTAGCATTCCTATTTCTTGACCTGGTCTATCTTAAAGGATTGACAGCGATCATGCTGGGATTTCTCTCCTGCAACCGTTCTATTGGCTATTGAATAAATATGCATATGCTAACTGAGAGCAGGCAATGCTTCAACATTTGTACAATGATGGGATAATTAATTTGTACCAATAAAGGAGACTATTTGTAACTCAGAGTTGAAATAAGTGGTTCTGGGTGCTCTCTGAGCTTGGTTGTTTTCTTGAAAACATTTCATTACCAAACTAGGTAACATCATCAGTGCTAGTGATGGACTAATGAAACATCTGCAAAAAAAACCCCACAAATAACCAAGCTTAGAGGGCACAAAGGACCCCTCAATTAATTCGCTTTTATATTTTATGAAGTATGACACCCAGAATCACTTGATGAGATTGGTACCTATAGAAGTGAAATAAAAAGTAATGCAAATACTGAAAGATTTAATCAAAGCCGCAACTCCAATTGATGTACAGTTTAAAGTCTTCATAAAATAGCATCCATTTTCCCCAGGGAGACATTTTGAAATTAGATAAAGAGAACCGAGAACGATTTGATTAATGTACAGAAGAAGCTTGCTTTCTGATAGGATAATATCATTTGTTCTGATTCATTAAACAAGAGCATTATAGTTATCAGGAGTTCCAGTTGTTTATTTTCTTTTACTGCTGCCAAGTAGGTTCCATTAAGACAAAACAGATCATCACCACATTTGGTCACAGACATGATATAATGCTCTGTAGATGCTGGGCCACTTCATACCATTTTCAGCTTATTATGAACTTTCGCATAATGGGATCGAGGGCTGCACTCTATTTTTCTCAACTCATTGTTCATACAATATCTTGCCTTTCTTCAGAAGCAAAAGGCTTCAAAATCCCTGAAATGAGAAAGATCCACACAAAAAATGCACTATTCCAGCAGAAGACTTTCCATTTCACGATAACTTGATTATCTATAATATTTTTTCAAGATTCAGGAAGGAGTTATTATAATTCAGTACAAAGATATGTTTGGGATAAGAGAAAAATCTGAATGCATTCTTTCCTTGCAATCTTAGCCAAGAGAAACTTAGTTAACCCTGGCATATTGTAACTTAGTTGACCAATTGTATTTGGGTTTGACCACAGCTAATTTTTTAGATGGCTGCCTTCTCTTGCTTATGTAGATAAATATCTAGCATCAGAATCACACAGAATCAGATATCACGTACAGGTTGTCCTTGACTTATGACAGGTCTCTTAGTGACCAGTCAAAGATACAATCGACCTCCCTGTGTGTATTTACAGTCCGTTTCCAAAGTTCTAACAGCTGGCTTCCAGTCACGTGACCACATTTTTGATACTTGGCAGCCAGCTTCCATTTGCAGTGTCCCTCTTGTCACATAAACACAGTTTATGATTTTTTTTTTTACTAAAAGCCGACATTTGCTTCCAGTTTTCAGCAAAATTGGCCCATAGCAAACAATAGGGTTGCTTAATGACTATGGTGTTCACTTAATGACTGTCAAGTCCACTTAATGACTGCTGCTAAAAAGGTCACAAAATTGGTTTGGGTACATGGATAACAACACTTTACAACTGCCACGACTTACAACCAAAATGGGCAGGTTCCATTATGGCCGTAAGTTGAGGACTATCTATGTACCACATGTTTAAACCAGGGGTGTCAAACTGGCGACCGACAAGCCAGATGTGTCACGCACAGGCCGGCTCCACAAAGGCAAAAAATGTCACGATACGTTGTGATATGTCACGTGACGTGATCGAGTTTGACACCCGTGATTTAAACAATTGAATAAATAGGATTATGTTGTTCCTGATCTTTGGAACAGCTCTTTAGGTCTGAAGGAAATGTCTTCTACTGAAATACATCCTTAGACATATTGCTAAATGATTACATTGTTCACGCTTTCCCACTCTCTCGGAAAACAGACGGGATCCAACCAATAATTTCTCTCATTCTTTGTCAAAATATTTTTCCTGGTAATTGTGGGATGTTATAAAGCTGGCCGCTACTCTCAAAATAATGGATGAGATTACAAATATGTTGCAGAAAGCCAGCTGCAAGGACAAAGTAAGTTGTTTGTTTCATCCATCAATTTGGATATATTTGTGGAGGCCGATAATCAGTGGTGATTTCGGAAGAAGGGGTAGGCTTCAGCTTGTCTACAACATACACAATTGTTGCTTCCAGTGTTTGCGCTGCTAACAGAAGGCCTAGCCTTACCTACCATATTTTTCAGAGTATAAGACACACTTTTTTTCCTCTAAAAAGAGGCTGAAAATCTGGGTGCGTCTTATACATCGAATACAGCATTTTTTTGTCTCCTGGAACCCCACCCCGTTCACCAAACTGGCTGTGCCTAAACTTATGGAGGCTTCCAGAGAGCTCCTGGGGGCTGGGGAGGGCAGGAATTAGCTTCAAACGGGCCATTTTCCCCTCCCCCAGCCCCCAGCAGCACTCTATAAGCCTTCATAGGGCTATGCATGGAATTTATTTGACACAAAAATGGCCCGTTTTCACGTTAATGGGGTGGGGTTTTTGCTCATTTCTGACCCCCTCACCCCCAGAAGCACTCTGCAAGGCCCCCCAAGGCTAGTTATGCTTTTTATTTGAAAAAAAAACAGCCCCATTTTCACGGAGAAATGGGCTGTTTTGGAGAGGTTTGAGTGCAAAGGCTCCCCCCCACCTTTCGGAAGGCTCTTTAACTGTTTCTGTGCCAGCAGAAACAAAGTCTTAAGGTTTGTCAGCGATTTCCTTCTCCAAGACATGGATAAATACACCTGAAACATCAACCTACCTACCTAATCTTTCTCTTTCTCTCTCTCCCTACCTACTATATTTCTCTTTCTCTCTCTCTATCCTACCTACCTAACTACACACATACTCTCTCTCCCCCTACCTACTGTATTTCTCTCTCTCTCTTTCTCTCTCTCTATCCTTCTACCTACCTAGCTACACACACTCTCCCTCCCTCCCTCCCTACTTACTGTATTTCTCTCTCTATTTCTCTCTCTCTAGCCTTCTACCTACCTACCTACACACACACACACACTCTCCCTCCCTCCCTACTGTATTTCTCTCTCTCTCTTTATTTCTCTCTCTCTAGCCTTCTACCTACCTACCTGCACACACACACACTCTCTCCCTACCTACCTACCTACTGTATTTCTCTCTCTCTTTCTATTTCTCTCTCTATCCTACCTACCTACCTACTACGCACATTCTCTCTCTCCCTACCTACCTACCTACTGTATTTCTCTCTCTCTCTATTTCTCTCTCATCCTTCTACCTACCTACCTACACACACACACACACACTCTCTCCCTACCTACCTACTGTTTCTCTCTTTCCTATTTCTCTCTCTATCCTTCTACCAACCTACCTACCTACCTACACAGACACTCTCTCTCCCTACCTACCTACTGTATTTCTCTCTCCCTCTCTATTTCTCTCTCTATATATCCCTTTACCTACCTACCTACTCTCTTTTTCCCTCCCTCCCTACTGTATTTCTCTCTATTTCTCTCTCTCTATCCCTTTATCTACCTACCTACCGTATTTCTCTTTCTTTCTCTCCCTCTCTCTCCCTCTATCTACCTACCTACGTACTTTTTTTTGTAATTTGCTTCTTCAAAACCTTGGTGCGTCTTATACTCTGGTGCGACTTATACTCCGAAAAATACGGTACTCAATTGTCTTTCAATTTTCTTGTCCTCCACAGAGTTTGATTTCTCTTATGTCATTAAAGTAACTGATGGGCTTTGTACTATACAGTAGGGTTTATCTTTGTGATTTCTGTCTTTGACTGAAAACAGAAATATTAGTAGTAGACTTGAATGAGTTTATCTTGCTGACATCTTAGCAACAATTCTTTATTATTATTTTCACATCCTTTGTTGATGCTCTTCATTAAAATAAATGTTCCACTCTGAATTTGCTTTTTTAGTCTCAGGGATCATTTAAAACCAGCTTTAATTTAAGCCTTAGGAATGTAGTAGCATCCTAAAGTTTCGCTGGTGAAATATAATAGTTGCATGTTGCTTTATTTATTCAGAACTTCATCTCCCCCACCTTCCTCCCCCCACTAACAAATATATGCCTGCTGTATGGAGCTAATGGAAAGCCAAAACAACCTGGGTCAAGTTGACTGGGTCATTTCTGCTATCCTTTAGACACTGAGGAAACCAAAGGCATTGATTTGTGATTCCCTATGGAACAATTTAATGCATGAAACTGTTTAAAGATATAGATATAGAGTCCATGATGGAGGAGTAAATATACTGCAATTTCTCCATTATGTTAAATGAGTTGTGAATGGTACAATACTTACTGATCTAATTTGCGTAGCACTTCTCATTATTAAATAAAGTGGTCTATATGAATGGGATTTAAGTCCTCTCACAGGATAATTTATAGGCATGGGAGGATTACGGTTTGGTGACTATCCATCCTTCATATCTGATTGGATAAACATAGTTGTCAACCAGCCCAGATAATAAATGGTTAAATATGTTTTCATCTGGTAACCCAGGGCACTTTCTTAAAGTACGTATTAACAAAGACTATTCTTTAATTACAACTGCTGTTTGTACAATTGATCAAAAGGCATTAACACAGTTATTTCAGCTTGCCTCTAGCAATACAGAGCTTCTATAGTGAAAATGGTTGACTAAAATAGGATGGAAATAAGTTACAAATGGAAGATCCTGATCCCTGAAAAAATATTGCCCTATTCAGATACCAGTAGGGATACCCAGTAAAGAGAAGAGAGAAAGAGAAATAGAGAGAAATAGAGAGGGGGTGGGGGAGAGGGAGAGGGGGGGAGAGAGAGAGAGAGAGAGAGAAAGAAAAATACCTCATCCAAATACTGTACCTGCTTAAGTTTTGTCGATAATTTCCCCACAATAAATGGCTATGTACCATAAATAGTTTGATCAAGGAAATATAATGGTATTTTCAGCTATCCAATGTTGCCTGCCAATCCCATTACATATTCTTATGCCTATCAGAGTTCCCTTTAGCCCAGGGGTCTCCAACCTTTGCAACTTTAAGTCTGAAGGACTTCAGCTCCCAGAATTCTCCAGCCAGCTTTAGCCCAACCAGTTTCAGACAATCACTATTTCTGCCAAAGATCTGCATCATCTGATCTTAAAAACTAAGAATGAAGAATGAAATGAAGGAAAAGGTGGTCAAGAGAATTTGACTACTACAAGATAAGAACACACCAATTAATTCCTCCTTATCTACTCACCACAGAAGTTAAGCTCATCTTGCCAGCCCCTGCACTGGAGTGCAAAAAGCAGCTGTTGCTTCGGAAACATCCTCTGGGATGTTGGCAGATGTATTTCAGAACCCAACCAAAAACGATTAATTCTTAGGACGTTAAGATCTCAAAGGGTTCCTGGGTGAGGACAAATTCCTAAATTTATTCTTAAAAGTACAGATGGGAGGAAGATTCATTAGTTTACATTCTGGGGATTAATTTATGGACTGAAATTTAGTTTACACTCGCAGTGCATACTTCTCAGTATTTTGCAAACAAATTACCAATGAGAAATGCAGCATGGAAAAATTCCGTTTAAAAGTATGCATTTGTAAACATTTCGTACATGAGTCCATTAATCATGGAAAATGAAAAACTGTATATTAAAGGAAATTGTAAATAAAAATAAAAATGCGAACACACAAAATAGATGTGTTTACTCTTGCTTTGGAAGTAGAAGGTTTAAGAATTGCAATTTCTAATTTCAATACCAGACATTGAATTTATTCACAAACCAGAATTCTAATTTGATCGGTGCTCATCAGCTATGCATATGGATTGATTGGCCAAGTTAATACTTTTGACTCCCATTCCAAGAAACTCAAAAGATGGCTATTCTTTTTCCATACACATCAAAATACCTAGCAATCATTGTACCTCTCTGCAAGGTTTTGAGGATCCACAGGATCCACTTCCTGACCAATCGTCCACAAACAGTAAGGGTTGGGTCCTTTAAATCTTCCACGCTGAAGCTCAGCACAGGCTCCCCTCAGGGCTGTGTGCTCAGCCCCTACCTCTACTCACTGTATACATATGACTGCATATCCTCTGATCCATCCAACATCATAATAAAGTTTGCATATGACACAAGGTGGTGGGTCTCATAACTGGAGGGGACGAATCAGCATACAGGGAAGAAGTCCAGAAGGTATCCGCATGGTGCTCAAGAAACAACTTACATCTAAATACTAGCAAGTCAAAGGAGATGGTGCTAGATTTCCGGAAACACAGAGAGGAACCTGCCCCACTGTATATCAAAGGGGGCTGTATGGAGAGGGTTTCCTCTTTTAAATTCTTAGGAGTGCTTATTAGCCAAGATCTCACCTGGAAAAACAACACATCTCTGGTGATTGGAAAAGCCTAACAGAGACTTCATTTCCTTAAGAGTCCTGCGGAAAAATCAGGTGGAACAACGGCTGATGACCTCTTTCTATTGGTCCACCATAGAAAGTGTCCTCACATATTGTATCACAGTGTGGTATGCTGGTTTAACAGTTGCGGAGAGAAAGGCACTACAGAGAGTGATCAATTTGGCACAAGAAACCATCGGTTGCCCTCTGACATCACTGGATAACATCGCCAGATCTCGCTGCTTTAGCAGAGCAAGGAAGATTCTCAAAGATGATTCACACCCTGGTTGGTATCTCTTTGCCCTTCTACCATCAGGCAGAAGATATCAAAGTATAGCCAGCCAAACAAACAGGTTTAAAGATAGCTTCTATCCTTGGGCTGTGAGACTTTTAAATTCAACCGCAATCACTCCATGCACATGCTAGTTTTTTCTTTTTTCTTTTCTCTCTGTTTTTTTGTTTCTGTTATAATTTTGCACCAGTGAAGTTAAAATCAATTTCATTGTAATTTTAGTACAATGACAATAAAGATGATGATGATGATGATTATTATTATTATTATTATTAAAGCTTGGCCATTTTGCAATAATAAGATCGTTTTGATTAAGATCAAGCCAAGCACTAGGTCACGGGAAGGAAACAGTGGCCTTTGACAGAAGGGAGTTGACAAGTGATGAAGTAAGGAATGTGCTGATGTCCTTGAGCCGAATGAGGGGCAAAGTGTGGGAAGATGCAGGCACATGAAGATGAAATCACTGTTGGGTTAATTAATTGGGGTGGGATGACTGCACATTCAGGGGAGGAAAGAGGCTTAGTTTGCCCTAAATCTAAATTTCAAGTAGCAGCTACAAAGGATTCTGGAGCTACAGGAAGCATGGAAGCTATTGGGTGAAGCTTGAATTGGCTGCTATCCAAAGGAGTATGTCAAATATTAGTGAAAACAGACTGCAGCTGTTGTATACAGGAATATTTTCTTACAATTATGCTTTCACTCCTTCTCAAATGAAATTCCATGCCTACCAGGATTGCCACTGGTACCATGGAGGGGATATATCAACACCAAGCTGGAAGATCATCCAGACCAAAATGCAAAGTGTGAGGAGAGCAAAATCACCCATTCTGTGGGCTCAGTTGCCTTTGGTTGCTTTATGTACAAAACTATTTAGGGACCAGAAGCATTTTGTCCCTTGAGAGACAATACTCAATTAACCAAAGAGTTATTTTTCTTCAAAGCCAAGTTTTCGGCCTTGAGCTTTGAGAAAAAGCCTAGTGTATATTGCTGGAGCATTATTGTCCATCAATAGAACAAGATCTACCCTGCAACTCAAAAACGTTACTGGGTGCTGAAAAATGGGCATATTACAGCAGCCATCTTGCTGCGTTATGCGTTTCTATTGAATGTTTATTATTACGTTTCAGAGCTTTTTGGAGAAAAATTGTTTCTCTTAAACTATTTAAGGGAGTTGGGCGAAATGTACAATCAGCATACTGAGGATATATTTACTCATTAAAATTGTTTCAATGTTTTCTCTCTAACTTCCTGCTGCTGCTCCTGGAAGATTATACATGGTGAAATGAGAAAAAAGCCAGAAATGACCCCAGGGTAATCATGCTAGCCATAATATCAGAGCAGTTCTGTTTTGTCCTGGATTTTCTAGGAATGTTATATTTGTCAAAAATATCTCTGTAGCTATCCATCTTGTCAAGGACTTTTGTCCTCCTGTGCTGCTTGACAGGATGACTTTAGAAAATGAGAGCTGATCTTTTGCTGCTTGGAACAACAACAACATCAACAACAAATAAATGCTCCGAATTGGCACGTCCACTTTAAATGATTTCTCATTTTCTGGGTTTCTGATACATTATTTTTTTTTTTGCAAAGCATGGTAAAGCTTCCCTGTTTCATCAAGCAGTAGAAACTTTCTGGAATTTTTCTGTTTTCCTCAACTGTTGAACTATTCCATGCTAAAGCAAAATAAACTATTTGTTGTTATAGTTACATAAATCAGCTGCTAAGTCATGATTCATTTTAAGCAGAACTCCAAATGTAACCCTGGTGAAGCTTAAGGAGCAACTCCTCACCTATGTGATTCCATGATACTATCTTTGTTCAGCAAGTGAGCCCATCTATTTTTGGCTCATTTGCAGTTCAATAGGAAATAAACGAAAGCCAACTTTTCAGCAGAACTACTGGTGCTTTGTGAAGTGTAAGCTGATTAATATCTTATTGATGGGACATCTCGTCTCACCTTTCCTCTTGTATCTTGGCTTGTCCCAGTTTCGGCAATGGTACTTTCGTATCTTAGCATTTCTTTGCAGTTTGTAACTTGAACAGAGAGATGATGGCTTACGATTTTTCTGCAGCTTTAAATCTTGCCCCCCCCCCCATACACCATTAAATGGATGGGATGAAATGGTTGACTGTTGCATTTGTATAGGAAGTTCCCTGATTGCCTCCTGGGAGGAGTTTAGAGCTCAAAAGCCACAAAGAAAACTGCAGATTTTAAGGTCTGTTCTAAGGTTTCCCAGAATCAGCTTCTCTGGAGGTCATTTATCCAACCCCTCTTCAGTGCAGAAATTGCAAGGCAAGCTGTTGAAACAGCATCTTGTATGAAAATGTATTCAACGTTTGCTTCAAAGCCTTTAAGACCCACAATATCCATTGACTTTTGTTCTACCCATGGACATGGGGATGGGGTGGAGGCAATGGGACAAACCACAACACATGCAGGGGGACCCAATGATGCAATTTAGGTACTGGTGTCAGAAGTCAGCATAATTATTTCAGCAGTGTAGCAGTTTGCTGTGAACACCATGGGTTCCACTGTTCAACTAAAATATATTTTCATGTAGATTCAACATCTTTAATCATAGCTCTGCCTTCCAGAACCATCAAGCATATTTTTTGCATGAGATTTATTTCTGTACATCTCAACTATTTCTTTCTAGACACTGTTGTTGGTTCCTCTATTAAATATGGCTCCTTAATGTCTTTCTTAAAATGCTGTCCAGTTCTGGATGCGAGACTGCAAGGTGTGACTTCAAATTAGTACAGAATAATACACTTTTAACATGCTATCTATCTCTTCTTTCTTGATAAAAGCAGTTCATGTGAAACAGTCTCACAATTATTTTTAAAAAAGGGGTTGATATGAAGCTTACCACCTAAGTTATTGCTCATCAATTATGAGATAGTGATAAGTGTGTGTTTGTGTATGTATGTGTGAGACACATTATATCTGTCTGTCTCTACAATTGAAAATGAGTAAACCTGTTCTTGGTCAGAGCCAGAGAAAGTAATGTTCTGGCCACAGGAATGTTAATGAAAGAAGCATTGTCGTGTCCTATTCTCAACACACTGCACCATAATAACACAATAAACATGTTTTACACAAATAAGCTCAAAATAATAATAATAATAATAATAATAATAATAATAATAATAATAATAATAATAATAATTTTATTTGTATACCGCATCCTCTCCCCAAGGGGACTCAGAGCGGTGCTCCGAGCACATTATGGGCACATTATGCAAAGACCCCGATTTTTTGAGAAGTCTATAATGCTGGGAAAGGTGAAAAGAAGAAGAAGAGAATAATCGATGACAATATGGATGGATTTAGTCACAGTAGTTTTGGATGAATTGTTGGAAGACATGAAGGGCCATGTTGGGGAAGGAAAAGTTCTATCTATGTTGGTTCTGAAGAAGCAAAGTGAAGGAGACAAATTAAGATCAGATTCCAAGGCAAATTTATTTTAGTGTAAAGCCATATAGGGTGTATTGCTGATCTACTGTACATATACAGTAATTACCATGTTTTTCCAAAAATAAGGCAGGGTCTTATTTTCTTTTGACCCCCCCAAAATAACTGCTTGGCCTTATTTTAGGGGGGATGGTGTCTTCTTATTTTTGAGGTGCAGGAGGCAGCAAGTATAGTCACCTCAAGGTTGCTGCTGTGTTGCAATATTTTCAGGGAGGGCTTATTTTTGGAAGAGGGCTTCTTTTAGTGCATGTGCTCAAAAGCCCGATTGGGCTTATTATCTGGGAAGTCTTATTTTTGGGGAAATGGGGTATCAACCGGGGGAGAGTATTTTGGGTAACCATTGTTTATTTAGCTGTGAGAATTTCTCCGGGAAAATCTCCAATTGCAGATTTCATTACCTAAAGCTGTTTGATTCATTCAGAATTTTCCCTTTTCTTGACTGTTTCAGTTTATTATTTATATATTTGTCAGATTTATATCCTCCTTTTCCTCCAGAGGCTCAAGATACCCTACACAGAGCACCCTCTTCTTTTTCGTTTTCTGACGACTAGGAGAGAGATTGCCCCAAGAAATAATACATGGTCAAAATCATTCAATGACTGAATGTGGATGTAGTTTTCTCCAGAATTCATATCACACCAATTACTACAGGCTCTGATTGAAAGCATCAGCAGCTTCCTAAGTGTCAAAGGAAAAAAGAGAACTAGAGTAGGTTCTCTCAATAGATTCACCTTCTTGCATTCCTAATCTCATTTCTCTTAATGGTTTCACATGGACCATTAAATAATGTGGACACTATGCAATGTACATTGTATACACCCAATATTTACAAATGTTTTACTTTATATAGCATATAACATATAACACATCCTAATAGCCAAAGTGAGGGACGCAGTAGCTCAGTGGCTAAGACTCTGAGCTTGCTGATCAGAAAGGTTGCCAGTTCGGCAACCCCTAGCGAATCCCTAGTGCCGTGTAACGGAGTGAGCTCTCGTTACTTGTCCTAGCTTCTGCCAACCTAGCAGTTCAAAAGCATGTAAAAATGCATGTAGAAAAATAGGGACCTCCTTGGTGGGAAGGTAACAGTATTCTGTGCACCTTCAGTGTTTAGTCATGCCGGCCACATGATCACGGAGATGTCTTCAGACAGCTCTGGCTCTTTGGCTTTGAAATGGAGATGAGCCCCCTAGAGTCGGGAACAACTAGCACATATGTGCAAGGGGAACATATACCTTAATAGCTAAAGTGAACCTTCTGGCATCAGCTCACAAGAAAGGATGGCACCATTGTAAGTTGCTATCATTATGCCCATCTACTCAAAGTAATGCAGGAGTATTCTACAGGCAACAGGACAGAAAGCTATCGAGAAGTTGTAACAGATCCAAAACCAAAATAAACGCACTTTCTCTGCTTAGATCCCAATACAGACTCTCTGCCAGTGCTGTCGGTATCCCCAACAGGCCCAGAAGCCAAGCTGCAGTTGGGAAGGGAGGCTTTATGGCACTGGCAGAAGGATTCTGCATATGTTGAACGGTTTTAATTTTAGCTCTAGATTAGCATATTAGCAGAGTTTTGAAAGAGAAAAAGGTCATCTTCCCCACCCTCCTTTTCTGAGTATGTGTACTCTTCTTGAGCCAGGCTTACTTATTGAAAGGGAGATAAGCGAGATGATGAAGTTCAGAAATATAAATGTGGCCAACAGAATAAACAAGTTTATCATACTGTTTTAGCAGAGGCAAAGCAAGTCTATAAACAACCGCCATCCATATTTGTCATTCTTTCACATAAAATAGCTTCAAAGCATCCACATTTTCTTTTTGTTAGTTGACATTTTTCTCCATTTACAATGATTCATAAAGCTTTCTAATCAAAGACTCTCTTTCTTCATATTAGCTAAGATATAGCCAATTCATCCAGGATTACGGGTTTATTTCAGCCCTGCCACAACCACGTCAGTGGAATAAGCTTTCAAGTAGATGCAGCATCCCACTTTGACCTAATCTTTCAAATGAATACTTTATGATCATGTTTTCCATGTTCCTTAGGGAACAAAGTTTATGCAAACTAAATTCAATGTAATCTTCAAAACTTTTCTCTAAGGAATCAAACCATGTCAAAGTCTTGACAAATCTTTTTCTAAAGATTATTTTTTTAATCATCAGACTTTTAAATATAAACATTATAATAAATAGATGAGATGTAAATGAACTTTCTACACTAGACCAGATATTGTCATAAGTGCATAGTGACATCAATGTGAAAAGAGGCTGGGTCTCCACATGCAGTCCTGCATCTTCTCCCTTTCCAACTTTCAGACATTCCTTTTTGCTTGAATGTTAGTTCAGTTGTCCATATAAGCCAGAACCTACTCAAATATAATCCAAAATCACATTGAAGTTCTCTTATGTTCAAGAACTGATTGTTGGCGCTATGGCTAAAGGGATTGTTTTTTTAATTGGTTTTCATGTTATGGTTAACTTTCCAAAAAACCAACCACAATAGTAAAAAATAGCTTCACCATGTTGTCTTTTTTTATGATCGTTGACTTCTGGCATGAGAATACAGCAGAAGTCATACTACAGACACACAGTTGGAAGTAAAAAACTATGTAAGACTACTATCTAAAACTTCATATATGCTGAAAATAAGACCAATTAAACTTAATAGAAATTGAACCCAAATAATTGTATATATTAAGAAAAGGCAAGTTATCTGCCCATGAATACTGAATAATAGTTGTTGAAAATGAGCAGGTTAAAATATTGTGGAATTTCTGAATTCAAACCAACAAAAGTCTTGGCACATAGCATACCAGATTTAACTGGTTGAAAAGAAGAAAATATATAACTCATGAGTTATCTCTACTATCAGGGGATAGTGGAACAGAAGACAAAAAATTGGAGAAGATCACAAAGTACTAAGATCTGAAAATTGAAATTGAAGGATTATGGCTAAGGTTGTCGCAGTGGTTATCAGCACAATGAGTGCCCTGCCCAAAAAAAGCTCTTAGAAAAATCTATGCAATGACAAAATTTCTATCTGTCAATGACAAAATTTCTGTCTGTCAATTACAAAAGGCCACACTGTTTGGATCTGCACATATACTACGCTGATACATTATATTATACTTTCTTGGGAAGAACTCAATGAATATGAAGGCCAACATCATCTAAAGATCTGGCAGATCTAATTTCACATTGTTATGTACGTATATAACAACAACAACAAAGTATTTTAAGAAGATACTTGGTTGATACCTAGGATACTGGAAGCAACCCGTATCAACCATTAGCCAGTCAATGGTATTTTTGATACATTTTTAAATGTTCAGTTGACTGAGTTTCATATTTAATAAATAAAAGAGATCATCATACCACCACCACCACCACCACCACCACTACTACTACTACACCGCTCCGAGTCCCTTTGGGGAGAGGATGCGGTATATAAATAAATAAAATTAAAATTATTCTATTCTATTCTATTCTACTACAACAACAAAGCAACTATTAAGTCAGAAGGTTGGTAAGGTATAAGTGCTATCAGGATACTCCCAAAGTGTGGACGTACCCTTTTAGGGGAGATATACATTCACTCAGAATAAACTGAACTCAGTTCCAGAAATGGATTTCCTTGGTCTTGACTGGATATAAGTTCAGCTTGCCTCTTATCTACAGTGGTACCTCGGTTCACGAACGCCTCTGTTCACGAACAACTCGGTTCACAAACAGAAAAGTTCATAAAAATATGCTCCGGTTCACAAACTCCGCTTCGGTTCACGAACAGAAAAGTTCATAAAAATATGGTCCGGTTCATGAACTCCGCTTCGGTTCACGAACTCCGCCTCGGTTCACGAACTCCGCCTCGGGTCACAACCAATTTGGTTCGTGACCAGAGTCAGTTCAAGAATTAAAACCAAAAGAAAGATCAGAACGGATTAACCGGATTTACATTAAACCCTATGGGAAACTGTGCCTCGGGTCATGACCAATTTGGTTCGCGACCAGAGTCAGTTCAAGAATTAAAACAAAAAAAAAAAAAGATCAGAATGGATTAACCGGATTTACATTAAACCCTATGGGAAACTGTGCCCTGGTTCGCGACCAATTCGGTTCGCAACCAGAGTCAGTTCACGAATTAAGTTCGTGAACCGAGGTACCACTGTATTTTGTTTCACCTAGCTCCACTCAGGGAATCCATTAATTCCTTAAAGATACAAGTCAAAATCATCAATTTCTTAATAATATCTCATGCATATATTCCCTGTGATCATTTTCAAGAGTTATAAGTACATTTTGATTGTGTGGAATATTACAGGCAACTGGATTAGCTGCCAAGTAATAATCAAGAAATATCATGTTGTAGACTCAGCTTTACAGTAAAATAATTTCCTCATAGAAGATCCAGAAAGATGCATCGCTAGGAGTAATAGGGCCAATAGGGTGAGAACCTCATGCAGTTCTTAGTATAGACAATCTGTCAAAATGATTAACTCTGATGATTTTTCACTTTTGAATAATTTAGCCAGAAAAAATGTATGTCTGATGTATTATATAAAGGCTAACCAAAACTTTTCTCAGTTATATTCATTTGTGTTAGTGTCTTTTTGATAGGGAGGAATGGAGAAAGTATTAATTGTCTCCTCTACATCAGTGGTTTTTGACCTCAGCAACTTAAGAATTCTGGTAGTTGAAGTCCACAAGTTTGAAAAACACTGCTCTAAACTATGACTCCAGTCCTTAGTAGGTACATGGTTTGATGAAGGCCCTTGGTGCCTTTCCTTGCCATACCTTGCCCACTTTTTTTGGTGAAAAGAATCCAATAGAACAGGACAATCAGTTGCTTAGGTTAGAACATAATGGTGTAGCCTGCTCTAACATTGGAGTTTAAGTTGAGATGAGTTTGAGCCACGTTATCTACAAAAAATGTGGCAAACTGCTAAAAAAAAAAGCCACTAATTGCTCTGACTCCCACTTCCCAATAAACCAAATGACACACAGTGTGAAAAAAAAATAATACTGGTGTATTCTGTATAAACACAATAGAAGTATAGAAAAAGGCATTATTTAAAACCTCCACAGCAAACAGTAGAGTACTCCAAATGGGATTTTCTCTACGATCAATGAAATGCACCTTGGAATTTCCACCACCTGCAATCAAACAAGTGGAAGAACTGTTATGTCCCATCCCCCTCTGTGTCCCGTCCCCCTGATGTGGATTACAGAGGCACTTAGAAGCAACAGTATATACTGCCAAGGTCTTTTTCATATTTCACAGATTGGCTAGAGCAGGGCTGTCAAACTTGAGGCCCATGGGCTGGATGCGTTATGCGCCACACCCATGCTCGGTTTAGCAAAGGGGGGAAAAGTCCCTATACGTCACGTGATACTGCTATGACGACACAAGTTTGACACCCCTGGGCTAGAGTGTTGAGAGAAGAAGCAGACAGAGGAAGTAGAGCATTTCTCCAAAAGCGCATTCAGGAATCCATTTGGATCTATCAGCCACCTGGCTTACCAGTTTAACCAGACCTCAATCCCTATGGAGATTCAAATCAGCAGTCAGCCTATAGAATAATCTAATCACAATGAAATGATATAGAGTCCTTCCACTCTTAGATCACCCTCTCTACTTAGACAGAATACTAGGGCACTCATATACAGTGTCACAAACAAAATCATTGCCTGCCCGATTCTGACCTTTGTAGGTATAGACAGGTCATGGTGTTTGCACATCTTTTCCAAGGTCTTCATTGCTATCCCTCCAAGTAGTAGTTTATGACATACTGGCCTATAACCCAGCATTGCCTGGGTATTTATTAATAGGGGGGGAAATGTCCAGAACAAATGTAATTTCTAATGTTGGATTTTCCCCCTTACCAGAGGGAGTCCCCTTGGGGAGTACTGTGAAGTTGTTACCATGGCAACCCCACTGAGCTGCACAGTAGAAGTCATTTTACAGCAGTACAGTAAAAGCCATTTTAAGGCCCACACACACCGAGGGGTTTTAGGGGTGTCTTATAGTTAGTTATAGTTTAGTTTATTTGATTTATATACCGCCCTTCTCCCTTTTGGGACTCAGGGCGGTGTACAGCCACAATAAAATAAATGGTACAAAATCTAAAACAATATGTTAAAAAGATATTAAATAAATGGCCTACATTTTAAAACCCCATACTAAAATCACTATAAAATCCCTTTAAAAACTACCTTTAAAAACTATGACAGATCGGCAGCGCAGAATAAATGCATCTTCAGGGCCCGACGGAAGAGATGTAGGTCTGAGATCATCCTTAGTCCAGGGGGTAGGACATTCCAGAGGGCAGGAGCTGCCACAGAGAAGGCTCTCCCCCTGGGGGGTCGCCAGCCGGCATTGTTTAGTCGATGGCACCCTGAGGAGGCCCTCTCTGTGGGAGCAAACTGGTCGGAGGGAGGTATTTGGCAGCTGGAGGCGGTCTTGCAGGTAACCAGGTCCCTTGCCACGGAGCGCTTTAAAGGTGGTCACTAGCACCTTGAAGCGCACCCAGAAAGCCACAGGCAGCCAGTGTAGCTCATGCAGGAGAGGTGTCATATGGGAGCATCTAGAAGCTCCCAGCGCAGCCGCATTCTGAACTAACTGGAGCCTCCGGGTGCACCTCAAGGGAAGTCCCATGTAGAGAGTGTTGCAATAGTCCAGACGGGAGGTGACAAGGGCTTGGGTGACCGTGCGTAAGGCGTCATGATCCAGAAAGGGGCGCAACTGGCGTATCAGGTGGACCTGATAGAAAGCCCCCCTGGCCACAGCTGTCATGTGATCTTCTAGAGACAGCCGAGAGTCCAGGAGGACGCCCAAATTGCGAGCCCTCTCTGCGGGAGCCAGTGTCTCACCCCCAATAGTCAGAGATGGCATCAACTGACTATATTGTGACGCCGGAAGCCACAGCCACTCGGTCTTGGATGGGTTGAGTCGGAGCCTGTTCCTTCCCATCCAGACTCGCACGGCCTCCAGACACTGGGACATCACTTCCATGGCATCGTTGGGATGGTCTGGGGTAGAGATGTACATCTGGGTGTCATCAGCGTACTGATGGAACTCTACCCCAAAACCACGGATGATCTCACCCAATGGCTTCATATAAATGTTGAACAGGAGGGGTGAGAGGACCGACCCCTGTGGGACCCCACAGGTGAGGCCCCTTTTAGATTTAGATTTTATTGAATTTATACCCCGCCCTTCTCCAAACAGACCCAGGGCGGCGCACAGGCATATTAAAAAACATACAAACATATAAAACTTTTTTAAAAAAAAACTTATTCAACTAAAAAACCTGTGCTAAAACCGAATTAAAATCCCCATTTTAAAACTATCTATGAGTCAGAATTGGAGGCTACGCTAGGCCGGCTAGTTGGAATAGGTGTGTCTTCAGACACTTGCGGAAGAGGCGGAGGTCGGAGATGGTACGGAGTTCAGGGGGTAAGTCGTTCCAAAGGGCCTGTCCCGCCACAGAGAAGGCTCTTCCCCTGGGTGTCGCCAGTCGGCATTGACCGGCCGATGGCACCCTGAGGAGGCCCTCTCTGTGGGAGCGTATCGGTCTGAGGGATGTATGGGGCAGGAGGCGGTCTCGCATATAACTAGGCCCCGAGCCATGGAGCACTTTAAAGATGGTCGTTAGAACCTTGAAGCGCACCCGAAAGACCACAGGAAGCCAGTGCAGCTCGCGCAGGATGTCGACCTTGATGTCGACCTCTGCCCCCCTGCCAACACAAACTGTGACCAGTCAGAGAGATAGGAGGAGAACCACCGTAAAACGGTGCCCCCACTCCCAACCCCTTCAACCGGTGTAGCATGATACCATGGTCGATGGTATCGAAAGCCACTGAGAGATCTAATAGGACCAGGATAGATGAACAACCCCTATCCCGAGCCCTCCAGAGATCATTGACTAACGCGACCAATGCCGTCTCCATGCTGTACCCAGGCCGAAAGCTGGCGCGAGTCCAGATAGACAGCTTCATCCAGGTGCTTAGGGAGCTGTCGTGCCACCACACTCTCAACAACCTTCGCGATGAAACGAAGGTTGGAGACAGGACGATAGTTGGCCAAAACAGCTGGATCTAGAGAGGGCTTCTTGAGGAGGGGCCTCACCACCGCCTCTTTCAAGGCGGCCAGCAGAAACCCCTCACTCAAAGAAGCGTTAGTAATTCCCTGGAGCCAGCCTCGTGTAACCTCCTGGGAGGCCAGTACCAACCAGGAGGGACACGGGTCCAATAAACATGTGGTGGTGTTCAGCCGCCCCAGCATCCTGTCCATGTCCTCAGGAGTCACATGATCGAACTCCTCCCAGATGACATTCTCAAGACCTGCCTCTGTCAGCCCATCTGAACTAGTCCAGTCAGAGGCTAACCCGTCCCGAATCTGATCGATTTTATCATGCAGATAATGCCCAAAATCCTCCGCTCGACCCTGCAAGGGAAAATCCCACACCCTCAGATGAAGAAGGGAGCGGGTCAGCCTAAACAGGGTGGCTGGTCGGTTATCTGCAGACGTGACAAGAGCAGAGAAATAATTACGTTTCACCGCCCTTATTGCCACTAGGTAGGTCCTTAAATAGGACCTTACCAGTGTCCGGTCAGACTCGGAGCAGGTGGCCCTCCAACCGCTCTCTAGGCATCTCTTCCGATGCTTCATCACCCTCAGCTCCTCGGAGAACCAAGGAGCTAAGGTGGTTCGGCGCTGGGTGAGAGGCTGCAAGGGCACGACTCGGTTCAGGGCCCTCGTGGCCACAATGTTCCAAGCGGCCACCAGGTCCTCAGTCGAGTCGTGGGTCAGGGTCTCAGGTATCAGCCCAAGCTCCATCTGGAACCTCTCAGGGTCCATCAGGTGCCTGGGGCGGAACCAGGGGTGGGTTCCTGAGGGCTCGCAGGGGTTCACGCGAGCCCTTTCGTCAAATTTCCGGATCCCAAGCGAGCCCTTTGGATCGTGGACCCGGAAGTATCTAAGGAACACGTGGCTCGCTCGTGTATCCCTAGCAGGGAAAGTTTCAAGATCCAGGCGCTTTAGTTTTGAAGCTGCCAGGCCTGCTTTCCCTGTTGGCGCGGGGGGCGGGGCGGAAGAGCGCGCTAGGCTGCGCGAACCCCGCCCATCTATCACTCTGTGTTTGTGTGTGTGTGTGTCTGTCTCGCATTCACGCACTTAATCACTTTCTGCGTCTCTCTCTTTCTCTCCCTCCCTCCCTCTCTGTCTCTGTGTGTGTATCTGTCACTCTCTGATTCCCCCCTCCGCTCCCTGTCTCTCTCTGTGTCTGTGCCTCTCTCAGTCTGTCTGTCGTCGTGCCCGCCTGCCCGCCCGTCCCCCGCGGAGCCTCTTCATCCCGGGGCCGCTGTGCTCACTCACCTTAGCCTGCCCTCCCCGCCGCCCGGCCGCCTGCAGCTGAGAAGCGTGTGTGTGTGTGTGGGAACAGGGAAAGTTTTGCCGCAAGTGGCGGGGGGTGGGGTGGGGGTTCGCGCAGCCTAGCGCGCTCTTGTTCCGCTGCCCCTAGCCGGCAGGCTTCAAAGGCCGAGACAGAGAAAGAGAGACAGAAAGGAAAGAGAGAGAAAAAGAGAGAAAGAAAAAGAGAAAGCGAGAAAGAAAGAGAAAGAAAAAGGGAAAGAAAGAGAGATAGAGAAAGAAAGAGAGAAAGAGAAAGAGAGAAAGAGAAAGAGAGAGAGAAAGAAAGAGAGAGAGAAAGAGGGAAAGAGAGAGAGAAGGAAAGAAAGAGAAAGAAAGAAAGAACGTATGACCACAATTGAGCCCAAAAGTTTAGTTGTTAACCAAGACCATTGTTAAGTGAGTTTCACATTTTCCAAGTTGGCCACTCCCACCCGGTCACATGGCTGGCAAGCCACTCCCACCCAGTCACATGGCCAGCAAGCCACTCCCACAAAGCAGGCCACACCCACAGAACCTGTTCCAAAAATTTTGAAACCCACCCCTGGGCGGAACCATCTCACCGATTCCGGTTCCGCCTCCCCACGGTGGGGTGCAGCAGTTGGAAAGTCAAGCCGAAGGAGAGAGTGATCTGACCGTGACAGGGGTTTGATGACTATTTCCCCTAAACCGAGATCACTCAACCACTGGCCAGAGACAAAAACAAGATCCAGTGTGTGTCCTCCAGTGTGAATGGGGTCATGAATTAACTGAGTCAGGTCCATGGCCATCATGGAGGCCATGAACTCCCATGCTATCTCAGATGATTTGCCTACCAATGGCAAGTTGAAATCCCCCATGACTAACAGCCTGTGGGTACCAACCGCCACCTCGGTTATCACATTGAGAAGCTCGGGTAGGGCTGCTGACCTCTACAGTATTTGTTTCCAGAGAGTAAGTCAACTGTGTATCAAGTTTGGTTGAAATACCATTAAGAGAGGTGAAACGGCAACTGAGTGCTAGGAGAAATGCTATTTGGTATAACGTACAACAGGCAAAAACTCTGACAAGATTCTGCTATTATCTCTATAACAAAAACTATTGTTCTTGTGGGTCAGCTTCTTGACCTGCCCCACCTTGAAGGGCGGATAGAAATTATTCACCATTCACTATCTTGATTGTAAATTCTAAGGGTGGTTGCTGTACCATTGCCATTTGGCTGATGGTTTTTATGTTTAATTGAGGCTCTTTTCTTCCACTGAGCTGCTTGACTTTCATTACTAGAGTTCCTAGGTCATTTGTAACTTCAGCTATCAAAATCATGTCATCAGCATAGCACAGATTATTGATGTTTCTTCCTCCAGTTTTAAAACTACACTCACCTTCTTCCAATCCATCCTCCCTCAAAATATGCTCAGCATAGAGTTTGAATAAATAAGGAGAGAGTCTAATCCTTGTCTAACTCCTTAGTACTAAAAATAACAAACCATAAGCATAAAATACCTGCTACAGACCAAGGCAGAAATAGCAAGAAGTTAAGATAAGAAAAATCAGAAGTTGAAAGAAGCCTAAATATTACATTCATTTTCTCTGTTCATATACATATGAACACACACACACACATACACATATATATATATATGTTTGTGTGTGTGTGTGTGTGTGTGTGTGTGTGTGTACACACACATTTGTGTATATATACACATATATGTAGGTCTTTGGTTGTTCGGGTTTTCTCCCGCATAGAATTGGAAGTATCTTCACGACGTTTCGTTGAAGTCTCATTCATCATCTTCAGGCTGGTGCTTCCGGCTTGGTGCTTCCAGGAGCAATTATACACACACATTTGTGCTGATAAATAAATAAACAAGGGAGGCTAGTATAGATCTATTTTAAGCTATTTAGCTCTCATCAGCTAGTCATACCCTTACTGGGATTTGAACCTGGGAAGTATTACATATGAGGCAGTTGTAATTGCAACTAGGCCACAGGTTCTCCTCCTTGATCAGCTGAGCCAGGGGAATAAGTATGTGTCACAACACAATATATTTCAGTGAGCCAAAAGGCAGAAAAGGGAAGTAGTTTTGCTCCCTCCCATACCAGGGTAAGCCCCAATTAAGGGAGGAAGCAAGCTGCTTTCCTTTTCTGTCTTTTGGCTCATCACAAGAGACCATGCAGAAAGAAAGGTACGAATCCCAGTAAGAAGGCTGAACACTGAAGAACTGGTGCTTTTGAATTGCGGTGTTGGAAAAGACTCTTGAGAGTCCCTTGGATTATAAGGAGATTAAATTAGTCAATCATAAAAGAAATCAAAGAGCTTGTTGATCAGAAAGGTTGGCAATTTAGCAGTTCAAATCCCTAGCGTTGTGTAATGGAATGAGCTCCCGTTACTTCTCCCAGTTTCTGCCAACCTAGCAATTTGAAAGCATGTAAAAAACATAAGTAGAAAAATAGGAACCACCTTTGGTGCACCTTCTGTGCACCTTCAGCATTAGTCATGCCGGCCACATGACCACAGAGACGTCTTTGGACAGCGCTGGCTCTTTGACTTTGAAGCGGAGATGAGCATCGCCCCCTAGAGTTGGGAACGACTAGCTCATATGTGTGAGGGGAACCTTTACCTTTAAAGAAAATCAACTCTGGTTGATCTATGGAAGGACAGATTCTGAAGCTGAAGCTGAAATACTTTGGCCACCTAATGAGAAAAGAGTATTCATTGGAAAAGAGCCCGATATTGGGAAAGATTGAAGGCAAAAGGAGAAGAGGACAGTAGAGAATGAGAAAGTTTCATGGTGTCATTGACACAATGAACATGAATTTGGGCAAACTCCAGGAGACAGGGAGGCCTGGCTTGCTGTGGTCCATGGGTCATGAAGAGTCAGACACGACTTAGCAACGGAACAACAACAACACACCATATTCAATATAGCCCTCTTTTGCCTTGATAAAATAGGCTTTCCCATGATGTCAAATCTATATTGCAGAGATTTTTGTCATAATATACTGCTACCTGCAAACTAGCCTTTCAAAATGTTTTTTTTTAGCTTTCAACTTCTGACTTTCCCCCTCTTATCTTCAAAATTTAATGACACTTAGAGACAGCTAGAGGTCTCACTTGAACAGAGGCTCTCTTTTTCTAAAGCAGCCAGCAAAAACTGAAGCCAAAACTGCAGTTAATATTGGTCTTTTTGGTTACGTTCTTCTGCCATTAGAAAGCTGCTCTCAGTTCCAAGGAAAACATCAGAAAGATAACAGGGACTGTAATGTTCAACATACAAAAAGTCAAACAAGGCCCTTCCACTTATAAGGGACATTTCTCACGTTAAATTATGAAAGAGATCAAATTCGAGCATAAGCTAATATTATGCATGAGTTGGAAGCGGCGGGAGAGATTATTTAATCATCCAAATTAATACACTAGCTAATATTTGCAAATCATTCCTACGTTGTATGAAGACCCAAGAATTATCACTATATTGCAGAGGATTCTGGGATGTACTGTAGTTAGGACCCATTTCCACCCTCAAAGTAGTGTTGTCAGGCCTTTAGAGATGTGCAATGTTTTCTGTAATTTGACACAAGTTAGGGGACAAATTCATTTAATTTGCATGTCAAATGAGCAGCCTAATTTGCATTGGGCAAATTCAATGCCAGGCCTTCTAGGGAGACCAGCTCAGAAAATTAATTCTTCATGAAAGCTGAACCTATTTTTTTAAAGAGAGACTATAACCGTGATGGCACACGGGCCACAGGTGGCATGCAGAACTCTCTCTGCGGGCATGCGGGCCATCGCCCCAGCTTAGCTCCACCATGCATGTGTGCACCTCCCGCTGGCCAGCTGATTTTGGGTCTCTGCCACGCATGCGTGGGGGGAGGGGCACATGTGGGAGACATTTGCGCCTGCATGGGGGAGCGGGGGGGGGTCACAGGTGCATGTGGGGGGAGTAGAGGGGGCTGCAGTGCGCCCCCACAGCCCACTCTTGGTCCCAGGAGGCTGAAGGAACAGAGTTTCTAGGCCCAAAACAGGGTGCAAGGAGTGGGGTTACACGCATATGCATGGGAGAGGGCGGAGGAGTGCATGGAGTTGCTCTCACATGCGCAGAGGGAAGGGCACACAAGCGATGTCACACATGCATTGAATTATGGGTGCGCACTTTTGGCATGCAACAATGAAAAGGTTAGCCATCACTGGACTATAATAATATAATCTGGCAAATCTGATCTCGCCCTCCTTTTTATAGATGCAAAAATGACATGGATCAGAAAGATCAATGCATTCTTCATAACTGGGACCGACAGAGAAGTTTGCTGCTCCACGCTTCATCAAATACGAAGCTGCAAACATCTCTACAACTGTTTCCCTTTCTCTCACGGAAGCATCTGATAAATCACAGATCTGGCTCTACTCCCTCTCTAACTTCAGCTTCAATTGCTCTGTCCGGTGCTACTTACCAGTGTGTTGCCTCATCCTCCCAGCCCTCCAAAGCATAAGTAAGATCTTTATTCTTTTCAGACTCTTTGGGTATAATGGGATGGTTTCAGTAAAGTGCTGTTCTCCAGGCCTAGGACCAGAAGGAAAGCCTATTGAAATAAACTGTACTGCCCTTACATCAGTGGTGGGTTTCTGCAGGCTCGCACCTACTCGCGAGAGCCGGTTGGTGAAATTTAGAGAACCGGTGAGAGGGGGTTCCACCGGCGTACCTGGAAGTAAATTTGGCCCACCGCTGCCAGTGACTCAACGGGAAGGAAAGGAAAGGAAAGGAAGGAAGAAAGGAAAGAAAGAAAGAAAGAAGGAAAGAAAGAAAAAAGAAAGAAAGAAAGAAAGAAAGAAAGAAAGAAAGAAAGAAAGAAAGAAAGAAAGAAAGAAAGAATTTATCATCACAATTGAGTCCAAAATTTTGGTTGCTAAGCAAGAGTGTTGTTAAATGAGTTTCACCACATTTTAAAAGGTGGCCACTCCCACCCTGTCACATGACTACCAAGCCACGCCCACAAAATAGGCCACACCTACAGAGTAGGTTCTAAAAAATTTGAAACCCACCACTGCCTTACATCCACTTATTCTACTCACTAATTAAGTGGGCGATAAGTTAAATAATGTGATTCATGGCTCCTTTGGCTTCATTTCCACTTTTACCAAACATTTCCAATGGATCGGGCAATTGTAAGTGGAAGCTTGAGATGGGATCCATAGACATTGACTAAATTGCAATGCAAGATGATCTATTAGCCAAGCTATTTCTGATCACAAGTATAGCACTCTTTTGAAAGAATACCAAACCCATGATCAAAGAGAGCCTGGCTGCCAGGTAAAAGATGCGGAGAAATGGCATAGGTTGAAGTGGGAGACAAATGATCGATCATAATTGTGCTCCATCCTCAACTAGTTCTGCAAGATAATAGCACTTCTCCCAGTGAACAATGAACAGCCCAGTTGACTGGAAATATTGGGAAATAACTTGTGAATGATCATAAAGAAAATGCAGTTATGATTGCCCTCTGCATTGTAACAAAAATTTCACCATGATGTTTATTAAGATGGAACACAGCGAACAAAATGGTATCACTCCTCCATCCCCAGGAAAGGAATAAAAATAATTACAAAGTGGCCATGCAAAGTTCCTTCTCAGCAGGAAACATCACACCCAAAGAACCAGAAATACACAGCTGGTATTTTATGACTGCCCTTTAAGCAGGGATATATATTTTTTCCTTTTGGAAAGGAAGAAGGAACACTATTGATGGAATCCATTCTTCTTTCCCAATTTCAATCAATTTTCTGTGTCATCCAGGACTAAATCTCTCTCAAAAATCAGTGCTAGTACTCTTTCAAAAGAGCATTAACCCTTAACCACAGACGTACTATTTTGGCTATGCTATTACAGACAAGAGGTTATAATGACCTCTGTAGCAAAAAGACATTAGATGTTTTCATGGTTGGATCTAAAAATTGATGTATAGAGCAGTAAAGCAATATATATATATATGTATTGATCTCTATCAAATCCACATCGCATAGGCCACTTTTTGTTTCTCGATCCTTGAACTTCAATCTTTCAGTCTAATTTTTACAATGGTCCACTGAATGGTGGCACTAATAATTTGTTGAGAAAATAATAATTTCAAAATCTCTAGGGGAGCAGGTGAATTTCCAAGATTTCTAGCTGCTGGCCATAGTCCAGGTAATTGCACAACAAGATTGTGACTAGTGGTTCTGGATCTATTGTTTCCAAAGGGTGCAGAAGACCATTTGAATTTGTTCTTGCCATATAAACTATTGCGCAATGTAGATTGTACCTGGTCTTCAATCTCATTCAGCGGTGGCGGCAAGTTCCTCATTGTCCATTACAACATTTTCATCACAAACTGATCCCCCTTCAATCAGATCACTCTCTTTCGTCATATCATTTTAGAACAGTTTCTTTGAGGTTTGGCCACCAAATTGCATTCTTTTTGGTGGAAAACCTGGCCCAGCCATTATAAAAAAAAGACATTAACAAAGATCTATGGTCAAAATGACCGAAACTGAAATTCAAATGCCACTACAGAAAACACCAAATAACTGATGCAAGCCTGATGCTGCACTCTTATTGGTGCGAAAACAAAAACTATTCGCAACTGGAATGGTCCATTTTTAAAAATAGGGTTGTTCCAAACATTTTGGAAAACTGTTGCGGTCACTATGACTGCAGGTCTGTGGTTATGGGTTAATTAATCCCTTTTTTTACAATGGCATCATGTAAGAACTGAACATCACTTTCCAACCAGTTGGACTGGCCTTATGGCTGCAGGGGCTTTTGCAGAAGACCTTCCTGAAGACTAAACATTCCCAGTGACAGGTGGAAGAGGGAAACTTGGAGAGACCCAAAGTGGTTAATAGGAACTAGGCAGGTCCCAACCTATAACTACTTGGGGAACCACCTTGTTTCTGGAGAAGAAGGAAAACGCTATAAAGCCCTTTATTTATTTTATTTTATTTTATTTTATTAAATTTATACCCCGCCCTTCTCCTTGTTAGGACCCAGGGCGGTGCACAGGCATTATTAAAACCACAAAATACAATATCAATTTAAATATATTAAATTATTAAACCCGTGCTAAAAACCCATGTTAAAACCATACCAAATTAATTTATTTTTAAAAAGTCAGAAGTAGGGGCTATCCTAGGCCGGCTTGTTGGAATAGAAACGTCTTAAGACGTTGGCGGAAGAGGCGGAGGTCCGAGATAGTGCGAAGGTCGGGGGGTAGGTCACTCCAGAGGGCCGGGCCCACCACAGAGAAGGCCTTTCCCCTGGGTGTCGCCAACCGGCCCTTCCCCTGGGTGACGGCACCCGGAGAAGACCCTCTCTGTGGGAGCGGATCGGACGAAGGGATGTATGGGGCAGGAGGCGGTCTCGTATATAGCTAGGCCCCGAGCCATGGAGCGATTTAAAGATGGTCGTCAGCACCTTGAAGCGCACTCAAAAGGCCACAGGCAGCCAGTGCAGCTCGCGCAGGAGAGGTGTTACGTGGGTTTGCCTTGAGGCACCCATAATCACCCGCACGGCCGCATTCTGTACTAACTGTAGCTTTCGAGTGCACCTCAAGGGGAGCCCCATGTAGAGAGCGTTACAGTAATCCAGCCGATACCCCTTAAGCTAAGGATAAGACAAGTACAGGGAAGAAAATAGTGTTAGCAGGTGCTGTTCAGAACATAAGGAGGAGCCCTTTGCCAGTCTACCCTTCTTTATTCTACACTTGTTCTGTTTTAGTTTTTTTGTATTATTCTGAATTTTTAACTTGGAATTTTGAACTTTAGATTTCCCCCCCAAATCAATTGCATGCTTTACCACTGAATCTTTGATATGCTGATTTTCATCAGCTATGCTTCTCCACTCCTCTTGACTTTTTAAAAACATTCTCTCTCAACCTGGTGGAAACCTATGCAGAAAACATGATGCCATTGTGTTAGTACCACACATAAATAGTTGTGCTACTTCTGGTACTACCCCTATCATTCTGGAATCCTCTGCTCTAGGTGACAAGGACCCAGGTTCTTTCTAGTCTTTGCAACTCCACTAGAACTGAGAATCAGTACTTTTAAGTATTCTAATCGTGTCACGGTTCCAAGTAACACCCCACCCCCCAATGAAAGAAGACTCAGAAGCTTGAGAAAGTTCCACTTCATTAGAGATGTCATATTGGCACATCTGGGAAAACCCGAATCTAAAAGCTTCCAGGTTTTCCCCAGCCAAGTGAAAGTTCAAGTCCTTGCCGAGCACCCACATGTCCATCACATGGCCCAATCAGGCACTGTCCCAACTGGACATGCTTCCCAGTCACATCATTGCAGCTGCAGGGCAAGGTGCCCTTGACTCTCTGAGAAAGGAATGCTATTTAGACTATATATCTCCCATACTCCATATAAACCCCCTTCCCATTTTCCCACAGCAGAAAATGTGAAGACCCAATGTAAAAGATGGCTTCAGATCTGACATGTTGTGTATCATGCAAATGGAGAAAGTTGGATGGAGGTAGGGATTGGGGTGAATATGAAGAAACAGTTAAATTTCCTGGAAAATTCATTTTATCATAGCATCTTTCCTTCTACCAATTTATTTATTTGATGAAGAATATGGATATATACTGCCTAGCTTGCAATATATCACTAGGTACAATGCATAATTAAATGGACATTTCACTACAGTACTTATTTATAATACAGTAGTGACGTAGCCCAGCTATGTTCAGGTCCCCTAAGTCTCTTCTTTACACATGTCTTAAGAGCTGTGCATTTGAGGACGGAATAGAACAAGAAGATTCAAAATCTATTTGCTGAAAAGAAAATTAATTGCTGTCCGTCTCAAAATCCATTTATCTGTGCAATTGTGACTGCCATAAAAATGCTTCTCACAACTCCTGCCTCAGTAGTAATATTCCCAAGAAGACCAAATATATAGAAACACCCACACAATTTTCAGTTTTCAGATCCCCAAAGTAAATGTTTTCACATAGTTATGGACTGCATCCAAGCCAATGTCTATAAGATGACATTTTTTGGAAGCTTTTGCATCTTTACATGATCTTTGGTTTATATAATATGCTCTGCAACGGGAGGAAAAAAGCCCTACTAGCTGCCCAGCATTTGACCTCTTTGAGTGGTGGCTCTTTGAGAGCTCTCTTTGAGTGGTAGCTCTTCCATTAGCCTCCCCCCCGAACCAGCACCTTTTACATCAGACAATTTCAAAATTGGAAACGACTTTGAAGTTTGTGGCCATCATTTTATAGTTTACTTAAAAACATCACAACGCAGATGAAGCCTTTCATTCAAGGCACTGCTCATTGGTTGCACTTCTTCCTTCTTCCTAGCTTTCAGAATGTGAGTGTAGGCTTGACGTGTGATTATATATACACCTACACCTACATGGGAAACTAGCTGTGTTATAAATGGATGGATTTGATTGGCTGATTTAAAATGATCAAAGTGTCATTTCAGTTTCTTCCCGCTTTGAAATTTATGTATGAATTAGCTTTCTTGGTTTCATTTGATTTAGAATGGAATTGAGTAATATGTTAGTATCTCACCATTATCCTGTACACATATTCTTTGGCAAGGAAAAGATTGTTAATTTTAGTACTGCATCTCAGGATAAAACTTCAAATGGTATTTAGTGCATCATTAATTAAAGCTCTCTCCCCCTCTCTCTCTCTCACACACACACAAACACACACACACCCAAATAAACTTCATTTCACTATAGTGTTTGGGGAGAATTTAACTCTTCGCTGCCAATTTTCTCTAGTCCACTATGTACCGTTTTAAAATTTAAAAGCCTTTATCTTTAAAACAATTTAGCAATTAAGATATTATTTGGATAAAAATAATACATAGATTGGGAAAGAATAATTCAGTGGAAGAATCAATGTTTACATCCAGAGATTCCAAGTTGCTGCCTCTTGCATCTCCAGTTTTAAAAATAAAATTAAAAATGAAGGGGTGGGGGAAGGCTGCCAAAATGTCGAGAGAGCTATCAATCAAGAAATAAGTGAAAACTAGGCTAGATGGTATAAAACAACCCTGTCTGAAGACAACACATTCTGAAACTACACAATTGGAACCACTACTAAGTGGAAAATAATATTGGTGCAAGTTTACTTCCTGTGACTCTCCCTTATAGCAATAGCACTTACACTTATATACTGCTTCACAGTGCTTTACAGCCCTCTATAAGCGGTTCATAGAGTCAGCATATTGCCCCCGACAATCTGGGTCCTCATTTTAGAAGGATGGAAGGCTGAGTCAATCTTGAGCCTGGTGAGATTTGAACAGCCAAATTGCAGGCAGTCGGCAGGCAGCAGAAGTAACCTGCAGTCATGCACTCTAACCACTGCACCACTGTGACTCATAATAATTATAGATGATATGCAAACATCTAATTTTCTCCCTGCTTTTTTAGGAACTAAAGTATCTATAACCTTGTAAGCCAATGCTGGTATACGTGCTTATATACCAAAAATCATTTTTTGTCATATTTTGAAAGCGGAGTGCAAAATGAAATCCTTCCCCTCATAATATGCTTCACCAAATGAGAGTGAATGGTTAATCACAGAATGAAATCACTGACATGGATCAAATGCAAACAAAATGGTCAAATAACACATTTTTTTAAAAAAGAAGAAGTTTGGGGACTTGTATGGGAAACCGAGAGTACAAAGCAGTTTGGATTGCAGTCAAATAGCTATTCCGAGCAGCAATCTCAAGCCATGACACATTTCCAGAGAATTTGTAACCATAAGAATCCTATGATAAATTGTAATCAGAGCAGGATCCAGCTTTGTGGGAGGTGCCCAACTCTCAGACATCATTTATAGGTTCGCAGTATGACCTATGTCTAAAAGACATTTTAATGATAACAAGGGAAAGTAGATGGATAGACTTTACAGAGTGTTGAAGGCCCTGCTTGTTGTCATCCTCAGCTTCTATAAAGACCAGAGATTTTTCAGAGGGACTCATCTGTCTTGCTATCAGCCCACAGTACCACAAGGATGGAACTATCTCAGATAAAACATGCCAGAGAGAGACATTCACGCCTCAGCATTTCCTGTGGGAGTCTGCCCCAAATAGAGTTGTATTAACAAATATGAATTCTAGACCATTATCATTTCCAGAAATGATTTTGTGGCGAGGTTTTACCCCTGGATTTTTATAACCAGAAGGAGTTTTTCTCAGGCTGTTTAAACATTAAAAACTGCAAGCAGTCAGGGTTTAGACCTCCCCACTGGGACAATTCTTTTAACTTACATTAAAAGCTCAAAGGCTCAGATCAACTTCCACGATGAGAAGTCTAATTTGCTAAATACTTTAAGTAATGTGGGATCTGTGAGTCTTATGTATTCCAGACCTTTAGAATGCCTGACAAATAGACAAAATCTGGAAGCATTTTGCCATTAAGTTCCCTTGTTTTATTCATTTATTTGTTCATTTGTTCATTCATTCATTCATTCATTTATAGCATTGAAATTTTAGAAAAAAAATAATACAATATTGTACTAGTTATTAGTGCTAGGAGCTGTAGCAAAGCTAGTTACTTGCTCCTTTGGCCAGAAAGCCCGAAGAAAGAAAAATCCTACCTGGAACCACATCTTGTTATTACCTTAGATAATAGTAGTTCTTCAAAGTAGAAATACCTAAAGGTAAAGGTTCCCCTCACACGTATGTGTAAGTCGTTCCTGACTCTGGAATGCGGTGGTCATCTCTGTTTCAAAACCAAAGAGCCAGCACTTTCCAAAAACATCTCCATTGTCATGTGGCTGGCATGACTAAATGCCGAAGGTGCACAGAATGTTGTTACCTTCCCACCAAAGGTGGTTCCTAATTTTCTACTTGCATTTTTACATGCTTTCAAACTTCTAGGTTGGCAGAGGCTGGGACAAGTAATGGGAGCTCATTCTGTTAAGCGGCACTAGGGATTCGAACCACCGAATTGCCAACCTTCTGCTCGACAAACTCAGTGTCTTAACCACAGAGCCACCGCGTCCCTAGAAATACCTAGAGCCACTGAAATAATTTATTCTGATCAAAGGCAGATACTGTGATGAGGAATCAAACTCAGTCATCTCTTCTGTACCTTTTTTCTTTGTTCATTCACATGCAAAGGATGACCTCAGTGAAATTATTTTATTGCCTGAGATTGAATATTCAAGTGGCACTAATTTGCCAAGGTGCATACCCACACTTACACTAGAAGCCTTTCTCCCATGAATGGAGGCTTTGCAGACTGTCTATACTTTGCTAGCCTTGCATCATTTCCTGTCTTCTGATAGACACGGTTCACGTTGTATTGCCAATACAGTCCCAAACTGGTTTGTTGGTGGTATTTTCACCCTTTTCTGTTGTGCACAATTATAAGTTCCAGTAGGACAGTTGTCATGTAGATATCAAAAATGCATAGGTAATTGATGTTTGATTTACTTCACAACAATTTCTTCTTATTTAGCCTATGTTCTGCAAATCTTTTGGGGCGGTCTTCTTAGCTTCTGAAGTAAATGAGGATGTTGGGCATATATTTATTATTTATTTATTGGCTGTCATGCAGTCCTTTCTGGAGAACAATCCCTCCTTTGAGATGAGATGCTGGCATTTCCCGATGACGTTCTCTCCCTTCCTTTCAGTACACTGGATATTTTATTACTATAGCAACAGCACTTAGACTTATATACTGCTTCATAGTGCTTTTACAACCTGCTCTAAGTGGTTTACAGAGTCAGCATATTGCCCCCAACAATCTGGGTCCACATTTTACCCTCCTCAGGAGGATGAAAGGCTGAGTCAAACTTGAGCCTGGTGAGATTTGAACTGCCAAATTGTAGGCAGCCAGCAGTCAGCACAAGTAGCCTGCAGTATTGCACCCTAACCATAGCACCATCTCAGCTCTTATACAGGAAAGTGCCTCCTTGGTCTTCTCTACCTATGTAATTCTATAATACAACTGAGATCCTCAGTCAGTATTATGATTGCACTGTTGCTTATTAATATTGCCCCTGTGATCTGACTTCATTTTTGTAAAATTATTGCAATGTTACAGTGACATTAGCATATCCTGGAAGATGGCATTGTAATAATCAGCAAGAAACAATCCATAGTAGAAAGAAAGAAAGAAAGAAAGAAAGAAAGAAAGAAAGAATGAAAGAAAGAAAGAAAGAAAGAAAGAAAGAAAGAAAGAAAGAAAGAAAGAAAGAACCTTGTATTAAGGGTTGCCTTTAGGAAAATGGTTGCATTTCCAGGGTTATTATTTCAACTCTCCTTATCCATTGATTGCTCCACAGTTTAAAGTAGGACAAGGCACACCAGCTGAATCTGTGATGGGACAAAAGCTCTGATGCATATGCTATTCTGAACAAAAAGATGATAATGTGTAAGTGACATATCTCTGCTTGATTTACAGTTGTGGAGGTCTGTCGTGGTCCTTTGGTTATCCATTAATAAGGGAACCTACTGAAGCCAGGGAAGGTAGCACCCCATGAAGTGGCATGAAAGAGAATTTGCTGATCAAGAGACTGCCTGTACAGGGTAGAGGCATTTTTGGATTAGGCTGGAGAGTCTGAGAAGGATAAACATCGTCCTGGGCAGGAGTCACTTTGAACAAATAATCTATAGCACATTCTGAACATGCAATGTGGTTTTTTGAAAGGTAGAGGAGGTGAGATAATATTAGTCAGCAGAGTTTTTCAGAGCTTAAGGGAGTAAATTTGGCCTTTGGCATGGAATTAGATGAGCAGAGCCCTCCATTAATGAGACCTCCAGCTCTTGTGATAAAATATTTGGTGTACTGCCAAGCACCTGCATTGAAATGATTCCAGACTGAACTTTGCAAACATAAAGTGTAGTTGCAGTTATATAATTGGATTGATATGAAAGGGAAGGAAGGAAGGAGTTACAAAACTGTGTGGTTGGGGAAGAGAAAGAAGAAAGAGGAGAGAGGGAGGGAGGAATATTACTTCTCTGCTTTATAGTAGCAACATCTGGGGCCTGAAAATTGGTGTAATCAACAGCTCTTGCAGGATTATATTGATATTTGCACTTCAGCATGTAAAAAACAAGTTCATTGCAACCAGTTATGACATAATTTAGATTAGAACCCTTATTGTATGTCCTTACAATACATCGTTCTTACATATTACAAATAACTTGCTCAACCTCATTCCTTGTTGCAATTGCATTCAAAATAAAAGAGCATTAGAAGAAATATTTTTTTCCTCTCTCACAATACTATGCTTTTCCTTCCGAGATAATGCAAAATCCCAAAAGGAAAGACGTCATCTGGCTTTCCCATGCAAATAACTATTCTGCGGTGTGTGTTTTACCCCCTAAAAAAATGAAGCACAATAACTGCCCTGATATAAAAGAAGGAAAGGGGAAATGATCTGATTTTTGTGATGAAGGAAACTTTCTTAGGCACAAGCTGTGAGGCAGGAGGAACCAGGCAAAAGAAAACAGGGCCTTATGTCATGCATATTGACAAAGGAGGTTGGCCATGTGATGAAAATATTTCATCCCAAGTATCCAGTATCTCTCCAAATGGAAACTGAGTAGGAGGGAGGAAGAAGAATGAGGCTTAGAATTAAGAAAGATTGGACAGATAGGGAGCTTGGAAAGATTAGATAGGGCTACAAATCATTACCAAAACAAGTCCCTGAGGTCATGTGCATTCACAAACATTGTACTGGCAGCCATTGAGGTTTCAACAGTTTAGAAATAATGGATAATTAGTAGAGCAATGAATTATTCAGTAGATTCACTTTGTAAATTGAATTACTACTACAGGTGGGGCAGCATATTTTAAAGATTGATCGACAATACCTAACTTATACCTCTGTTCTGCATCTAATTAATTAATTAATTAATTAGTCTGCATCCAGAGGTTTCACAAGCAGAAAACAGCTTGCATGATTGACCTTAAGGTAAAGGTAAAAGTTCCCCTCGCACATATGTGCTAATCGTTCCCAACTCTAGGGGACGGTGCTCCGAAGAGCCAGGGCTGCCCAAAGACGTCTCTGTGGTCATGTGGCCAGCATGACTAAATGCCGAAGGTGCATGGAATTAGCTTCCCACCAACGTGGTCCCTATTTTTTCTACTTGCATTTTTACATGTTTTTGAACTGCTAGGTTGGCAAAAGCTGGGACAAGTAATGGGAGCTCACTCTGTTACGCAGCACTAGGGATTCGAACCGCAGAATTGCCGGCCTTTCTGATCAACAAGCTCAGCATCTTAGCCACTGAGCCAGTGTCCCACTATGGTTGACCTTATTGTCTTGTTATTTTGTCTCTCTGCTAAAAGAAGTTTCCATCAAGAAGAAGGCAGCTCTTCGCTTTTAGGTCCTGTTCTGACAATACTCTTACCCTTATCAGACATTAACCCACTCAGCTGTCCTTAACTGAGGTTTAGACATGGGATGGGATGGGATGGGCAGCTAGAAAAGGAATTAGCAATTAGCTTTCCAGAGAGAGATGACAGCACTTTCCAGAGAGGAGCCCTCAACAAGAAACCTCAAGGTCCTGAACTGGTTGTGAGAAGGAGGAAAAGTTTCAAGGTTGACATCTCTCTGAGGTAGATGGGCAGTTAAGAAGTGGGAAGAATGTGTACTAAATAAAATAGAATAAAAATAATACATTATTAATAACGAATTCGGTGTCCCAGGATGTCCTAGTCCAGTGATGGCTAACCTTTTTGGGCTCGTGTGCCAAAAGTGGGGGGAACGCAGGGGGGTCGTGCATGGGTGCGCCACTCCCATAATGCTATGTGTGCGACCCCCTGCTTTTGGCACACTTTTTTCACCCTCCCCAGACTCCACAAGCTTTCTAGGAGCCTGGGGAGGGTGAAAACAGCCTCCCCTCCCCACCTCCAGAGGCTTCAGGAGCTTCCCTGGAGCCTCCCTGGACCCTCCAGAGGGCAAAAAACAGCCATAAAAGAAGGCCTAAATCAGTTGGCCAGCACACACATGCGCACTGGAGCTGACAGGGCAACACCTTGCGTGCCCTAAGAAATGGCTCCGCGTGCCACCTGTGGCACCCGTGCCATAGGTTCGCCATCGCTGTCCTAGTCCATCTATAAACATGAAAGCTAGCTGGGTGACTTTGAGCAGGTCACTCTATCTCAGCCTACAGGGTTGCTGTTGTGGAGGAAATAGGAGGAAAGAGTATTAGATATGTTCACTTGAGTTACTTAGAAAATAAGAAAGACGGGGTAAACAAACAAACATATCTCCCAGGGTGTCAGGCACAAGCAATCGAGCTATTCATAAATTGCTAAAGTAAGCAACCTTATTGTTCTCTATCTAATTTAGTCAGACTGTCAGACTGGGAAGCCATCTTTTGCATTGGGCCTTCAGGCCTGCCACATTTTCTGCTGTGGGAAAATGGGAGCGGGGATTATATGGAGTATGGGAGATATATAGTCCAAATAGCATTCCTTTCTCAGAGAGTCAAGGACAACTTGCCCTGCACATGGAGTGGCGTGACTGGGAGACATTTCCAGTTGGGGCAGTGCCTGATTGGGCCATATGATGGACATGTGGGTGCTGGGCGGGGATTTGAACATTCACTTGGGTGAGGAAAACCTGGAAGCTTTTAGAGTTGGGTTTTCCCAGATGTGCCAATATGATATCTCTAATGAAGTGGAACTTTGAGGAATCTCAAGTCTCGGAGTCTTCTTTCGTTGGGGGCTGTTACTTGGAACCCTGAGACATGAATCTCCTCAGACTTCCTGCCGTCCCTTGGGAATCAGCAGTGCTATAATTTCGAATGTAGTACCAAGAACCTCCATCATTCTGGAGTGGCTATCAGAATCCAGCAATTTCTTCTGTGATGATGACCCATTCCAGGTACAGCCAATTTCACACAGCCTAGGTAGTATAACACTGAAAAGTCCTAGTGAACGGGTACCAGTTGACAGACTCTAGTTCTAGTGCTTCTAATAAAAACAATATGTAGAGCATACTTTGTTTCCCTTTTTTATTTAGTAAGAAAAAAGAATGAGAAAATATGGGAGAATTACAAAGAATCCCCCTATAGCAGCAATGGTGAGCCTTTTTAGGCTCACGTGTCATAAGGGGGGGAGTGCAGGGGGGGTCGTGCACCAGCATGTTGCATCCATAATGCAATGTGCTCGCTCCAGTGCGCATGTGCGCATGACAGGCACTCCCATGTTTTACATGCTTTTTTCGCCCTCCACAGGCTTTATAGGGGCCTGGGGAGGGCAAAAAATGGCTTTAAAAATGTCTGAATCAGCTGGCCAGTGTGTGCATGCAGGCTGGCCAGCTGACAGGGCAACGCCTCGTGTGCCATAGGTTCGCCATCACTGCCCTATAGCTTTCAAAAAATATAATAAGAGAATTACATAACAACAATCTGCATCTCTGCTTCTTATTTCAAGACATTTCACTTCATTTTCTGGATAATGAGCCTTCCTGAGAGAGAAACTTCAACAGCAGATTCTTCCTTTCCTTCAGCAATTCTTTCTTACTATGTTTTCAGCATTCTGGTCAATGGTGACCAGTTACTACTGGTTCTGTGGGTGTGGCTTGGTGGGCGGAGCATGGCTTGGAGAGCATGGCTTGGTGGGTGTGGCAGGGGAAGAATACTGTAAAATCTCCATTCCCACCCCACTCCAGGGGAAGGATACTGTAAAATCTGATCAGCTGGGATTCGGGAGGCAGAGAACAGATAGAGGCAGGGCCAATCAGAAGTGGTATTCCGGTTCTCCGAACTACCAATTCTCCGAACTACTCAAATGTTCCGCTACTGGTTCTCCAGAAGTGGTCAGAACCTGCTGAATATCACCTCTTATTCTGGTTCTATTTCTTAAGACCAGAACTTGCTCATACTGAATTGGCTTTGCTGCCTTCTCTCAGTACATCACTGAAGGACCAAGTACAGCTGTAACCATTACACATCTCTGTTTTCTTAAGGGATGCTTGAATCACTTCCTATCTACCCAAGCAATCCGAGGACTAAGCAAGTCTGCTTTGAACGAATGAATTCAAGTCCTTAAAGTTGACGCTCCACGCATTGGACATGTCATAGGTATCTATAGTGTTAGGTGATCTGATCAGGGAAATAATATGGACAAAGAGTTAAAGAAAACGTCAGGGAATTCTAACTTCAAGAAGTTCTAAATTCAGAACTTCAGCAAATAATTGGCCTTAGTCCAACCTATATCTCACCCCTTTCTTATGAAACATTCAAACAGAACTGTCATGACTCCAATATGTGCATGCTTTTTATAATAAAATGACTGTTGAGTACAGCTATAAAATATATGGTAAATTTTCTATAACATGCTTAAATCTAAAAAGTTTTATTTTTGTATTAGCAGATCATTTGTCATAGTTTTTCAAGTTTCATCTTCCCAGAGTCCGTTTTTAATGCAAAATGTGAGAAGAAATACATTCAATACATATATTGAATAATCAGGAAAAAATGCAACTCTGCCCATGTATCATTTCTGAATATGTATAAATATTTACAAAGGATAAAGCTAAATCCAACATGTGGAAATGAAGAATACTGCAATGAGGTGGGAAAGGCTGTATTCCAGAAAATATGAAAATGACACATCAAATCCTTTCCAATTAAAGTCTTTTTTTAAAAAGACTTTAAAGACCATTCATGTATCTTGTTCAACTAATTTATTTCCCATTTTTCAAGAAGACTCTGTTCCTCAATTACATATGAGTTTTATATGAAACATAGTATAAAGTCATTATATATCTGATTTTGCCTTTAGAATATTTGGCACCTCTTCAGCTTTTGGCAATAAAAGTCATCCATTAATTAATTATTAAGTGCTTTGTTTTATTCCCAAACTTTGGCTGTATCATTAGCTCATGATTCATAGTTCATGATCTTTAGATTCAACTTTCCAAAGAACTTTCCTTTCCAACTTTCCTTCCTTCGAAACTGCTAAAAATTACTTCCTCCCCAACCCAGAAATCCTCCTTTGTTGCCTTACAGAAAATGGCTGACATGTAAAGTTTCACTGAACAATACTCAGTCCATGATTTTGGCTATTTTCAGAGGCTATTTTAAAGAATTTGGATTAAAAGTGATATAAATTATACTAAGGAGGATATGGCCAGGCTGACTTGCCAGGCTGACTGGAAAGTGTCTTTTCCAGCTAAGGCAAGGCAAGAAACTCTGTAGCTATGGCCTCAGAAATCTCCCAATGTTCTGGAAGCCTCTTCCGTCGGATACTTAAAATGCATTTTTTCCATCTGGCCGGCCTGGCATAGATTAGGGCGGTATATAAATTTGCAAAATAAAATAAAATAAGTACATTGGAAAATCTGGATTATCATATAGTAGAAAATAGTTGTGTTGTATGTATGTATGTATGTATGTATGTATGTATGTATGTATGTATGTATCTATGTATCTATGTATGTGTGTGTGTATGTGTGTGTGTGTATTAGCTACAAACATTAACTAATATGTAGTTAACTTGTTGAGGGATGTGGTGATTCCGTGGCTAAGACGCTGAGCTTGTCGATCAGAAAGTTTGGCAGTTCGGCGGTTCGAATCCCTAGCACTGCATAGCAGAGTGAGCTCCCGTTACTTGTCCCAGCTTCAGCCAACCTAGCAGTTCGAAAGCATGTAAAAATGCAAGTAGAAAAATAGGGACCACCTTTGGTGGGAAGGAAACAGTGTTCCTTGCGCCTTCAGCGTTTAGTCATGCCAGCCACATTACCACGGGGACATCTATTGACAGCGCTGGCTCTTTGGCTTTGAAACACAGATGAGCACTGACCCCGAGAGTTGGGAATGACTAGCACATATGTGCGAGAGGAATCTTTACCTTTCTAGTTAACTTGGGCTCAGATCTGTCCTGTAATCAGTTTCCCATATGGCTCCTTCCTTTTTAAAAGTAGAACTCAAATTTCGGATCTCTGGGTGGGGCAGCACTATTTTGTCTACTTCATGGGCTACAAGGGATGTCCAACCTTGGCAACTTTAAGACTCATGAACTTTCCAGAATTTCTCAGTCATCTTAAATTTGCCAAGGTTATTTTGGGGAATTTCCTCCTGCTTCACTCCAAGCTGTCCTGGGTATTTGCCATTTTTTTCTAATATTTTTAATGATTGAACACTGGTGTTTTAAAATGCCTTTCGAAATTGACAAAGAAATGATCAGCAGTAAAAAAAAGGTTTAATCCCATCCCCATGAATTTTCACTACTCTTTCATAAGAAGTAGGGTATGCTGGGCAGGGGGTTGGACTAGATGACCTACAATGTCTCTTCCAACTCTGTTAATCTGTATCTAAGTGGGAAACTGATTGGAAGAATCACTTCCTTGGGCACAGGTATCCAACTTTCCATCAGGTTTGAAGTCAGTTGTATTATTAACTCTTTATTTTACCCCACAGGAGTTTCCAAAATCCTTGAGAAGCAGATCAGAACTGGGGATTAAAAGAATGAGAAGGATCCCATCTCAGAGGTGGGTTCCTACCAGTTTGACCCGGTTTGGCCGAGTAGGTAGTAACTCAGCTGCCCATGCACTTGAACTTGTTCTATTGTCGGCGGCGCCATCTTTATTTTTGCTTCTGCGCAATGGAGAACAATCTCCATTGCAGAAATGTAATCCCCCCCTTTTTAGGTGTAAATGCACATGTGCGCTGATCCAGTAGTAATGCCGGTAGCAACCCGCCCCTATCCCATCTGCCCCGCTCTAAAGAAATGTAAAACCATGTCAGAATATGAATGTTCATAGAATGGAATAGACATGGCAACAGGTCAGCCAATGGGGTCCATTTGGAAATTGAAATGTAGTATTCGTTTGCATGGGGCCATAAGAGAGTTTGAAGTCTGGGCATGGTTTAGACTTGCTGAACTGTATATATGAGTTGGTTTGGCCTCTGTAACTTTGCAGTGTCTGTACAATATATGCCCTCAGTATCTTTCTACTCTTTAATGACTTGCTTCTATAAATATTGCTTCTGTGTTCCTGATTTTGAATGCTGACTTCTGCTGTATTGTATTGTATATAAAGAAGTTTCTTATACAATTGAATCCTGCAGAAGTTCATTCACTTGTGTGCTGGTTGGATGTGCTCCACAAATTCTGACAAACCCTACTCTACATTAGGGGCTTGAGTAGACCTCATCTGTATTCCTGGTAATTTCAATATGTACTTTTCACGCCTCTTTGGCTTTTTTTTAAAGATACATTTGATTGCTAAGCTGTTAGTTTCTGATGCTATTTTTATGCCTATCATTGATGCTATAGCAGCGTTTCTCAATCTTGCTACTTTAAGTCCTGTGGAGGTTAAGAAACACTTCGCCATTTATTAAAAGGATACTTTTAGTTTCTAAAATTTTAATTAATTAAGTTTTAATTAAAATGGTTAGTATCTCAAACAGCTAGAAGAGGAGCTTAAAATAGTTAGAAGCTGATTTAAAACAAAAACAATACCTGACTACTCCAAGTTGGTTAAATAAAACAAAATGTTGTGAAAACCATCTCCAGCAAGACCGAGGAGTTGGAAGTGGGGCTGGCTGGGGCAAAGGGGGAACTTAAAAATATTAATACTGAAATTGGAGATTTGTCTGGTCATATGTCTAGGATGGATTTTGAGAGGATGTCATATTTTTTAAGATTTCAGAATATTTCTGAGGAATCTGGTGAATGCCTTCCTGATCTCATGAGTACAATTTTAGCAGACTATTTACACAAACCTAAAAATGAGATCAGGGGGGACATTGACCTAGTCTACAGAATAAATTCAGCATATGCCAGGATAAATGAAGTACCCAGAGAGATACATATTAAATTTGTTAGAAGGTCGACTAGGGAGGGAATCTTGAAGGCGCAGAGAGAGGGTCCGTTAATTCATCAACAAAAGGAAGTCGCTATCTTGAAGCAGATCCCAAAAAAGATTAGAGAGGTGAGGAGAAAGTATTCCTTCTTATCTAAAAAATTGTTTAAACACGGGATTTGGTTTAAGTGGGCGATGCCAGAAGGGATGTTGGTGTTCTGGAAAGGAGGAAGAGTAAGGATTAAAACAGTGGCTGAGGCGGAAGCCTTTCTTAAAAAACATTCCTCTACCCTGGGGGAAGATCCGGGAGGGGCAGAGGGGGCCACGGCCCCGCCCACTGGGGGCCAGGAAGGAGAACAAGAAGACACAATTGCTAAGAGACTTAGATCAAAAAAATGACTTTTATCTTTATTAATACAGTATAATTTTTATCTGGATGTTTGTACACGACTGCCAGCATGGTACTTAGAATTTATGATGTATGCATTTATTTTCACCTTGTAGTATTATTGAAAAATGTATCACCAATGTCTTATTAAGAAGCCCTGGAGGGGCCAACGATCTCGACGTGAAAGTTCTCAAAATATTTCTGTATTTCACCATACCCTACCCTACCTGAAAAAATTTGTAAAAACCAATAAAACTTTTGCAATACAAAAAAACAACAACCATCTCCAGCATCCAACTCTTCAAAGTTCTAACTTTAAAAGTTTTTTTAAAAGCTGAACTGAGCCTTGACATAGTCCCCTTAAACATTTTTTCCTCAAATTTATTTCCTCCGAGGGATTTTACAAAAGACAAACATATTTCACTCTTTTGGTTTTCCTTGTTGTTTAGCATTGCATTATCAGATTTTCTGACATCCCCCAAATAAAACAGAAATTCGTCTTGGTCTTAGATTTAGTTTCTTCCCTTGGACCTTCTTATTATGTTACATTCTTCTAACTTTGTTCCTAAAAGTGGATGAAAGGAAATCGGCAGAAAACATCCTAATATGTACTTTTACAATGTTGGGAAGTTCAGATTGATGAAGTGCCCAGGACTCTGCCTCTTAAATTTCCATTTGAGATTTCCAGCCTTGAAAAAACACTGGGTTGTTTTCTAGTTACGTCCATGTTATTTGTTTCTCTACAAAAACAATTCTTGTCTACAAAGGCATTTTACTTAAGTAAACAAATACTGGTCAAATCCCTGCTCTGTCTTTGAGCTGCTACTTTCAGCTTCACGATCCAAAGTTGTGGGTGGTACCACGCATAACTACATTTTGTTCTCCTTGGAGAAAAAGGGGGACCAAAGATGAGTTTTACTTCTTCTTAACATCTTGAAATTCAGACCTTTTCTCACCAAAACCAAAAGAGTACCATGACATTAATTTGTGTCCTTTAAAATATGAAATCTCATCTTAAATACAAAATGTCAATGGAAGAAAGTATGTATGTACGTATGTATGCTTCAGAGGTGGTATTCGGCAGGTTCTGACCAGTTCGGGAGAACCCGTAGTGGGAATTTTGAGTAGTTCGGAGAACCGTTAAATACCACCTCTGACTGGCCATGCTGCCATCTATTCTTTGCCTCCTGAGTCCCAGCTGATGAGGAGGGAATGGGGATTTTACAGTATCCTTCTCCTGCCATGCCCACCAAGCCACACCCACCAAGCCACACCGGTAGTAAAAAATTTGAACCCAACCACTGGTATGTATGTATGTATGTATGTATGTATGTATGTATGTATGTATGTATGTATGTATGTATGTATGTATGTATGTATTCATTCATTCATTCATTCATTCATTCATTCATTCATTCATTCATTCATTCATTCATTCATTCATTCATGGAGATTTCTATGCTGCTCAGTTCCTGTAGGCTCTGAGTTGTTAACAAACACCAACATGATGCAAAACCAGAAGCACCAATCATATCAAACATACTGAACCAAAGGATCTTAGTAGGAGTTAGGACAAACTTTCGTATCCCCAATTACTTTTCCAGAAATCCAAATTTTTACGCCGTTTGGAAGGCCAATAAGATGGAGAAGGATGAATATCTGAGGGCAGTGCTTGCATAGAAGGACCACCATCAACATGAAGCGTTGCCCAATAGTTGACGTTCATCTAAGGACTTTCAGCAAAACCACAACAAAGTTTAATATGAAATTATTCATGACCGTGTTCCTAAGGCGTTACGGCTGATTTGGCTAGAAGCTCTGATCCAGTCCTTCTGGCTATCTCACCCAAGAACGCATGGGAATGCCCTTAGCGTGGACCTCATAGGCTGTCTGGGTAGTTGCCTGCCTGGATATTCAGAATGTGTTATGCCTGTGATCTTTGACTGAAAATCAGGACAAAATGTTTTCTGCAAGGTAAAGGAATCAATTTTAGCAGCTTAGGCCAGAAAACACAGAGCTTTAACGCATGACTGGTATGAAGAGATAGATATGAGGATCACAAACAGGATAAACAGAGTCTTTTTCTTTTGCATCATTAAGTATACCGTTATGCGTTCATTTGTACTGGAGCCAATGTTGACTCCTGGCAACTGCCTGGACTGGACAGATTTCTTAAATCGTGTTAGCAACCTTTTGGGAATTGCTGGTTTCCCAGGGCTGAGAGAGAGTGACTGGCCCAAAGTCACCCAGCTGCTTTCATGCTTAAGGTGGGGCTTCAATTTACAGACTCCTAGTTTTCTAGCCTTTTGCGCTTAACCACTACACCAAATTAACATCCACGATATTATTAAGAAGCATCTTGTTTGCTTTTAAAATGAGTCACTTTTTAAAATAGATTTTTTTAATGAAGCTATCTTAGTCATGTGTTGTGTTATGTTTCTGTTACCTTTATATCCCATCTTTCCCCTGGGGCCTTAGGGCAGCTTTCATGGGGAGCTCCTCTTTTTTGTCCCCATAACAATAACACCGCAAGGATTGACTGAGAAGGATATCTTTAATTATATAATACAAAATAAGTTAAATCATGAGTCTCAGTATAGTCTACAGTCTATACGAGAAAGTTCACACAATACTTTCTAAAAAAATATGAGGTCATTATTGGGAACTGAAATGATGTTGTCACAGAAACGGCCTGGCTTCCAATCTAGCATTTGCAAAAGCCCAACATCAACATGTAACATCTGAGGTTAACTGCAAGGGATCAACAGCCTACTCCCTCTTATTTTTAATATTCCATGTTGACATCATCTTATTTTCAACAATGTCCAGAAGGAGCCTGTTGTTGCATTGCTTTTTGCAACGAAGTCCAAAGCAGAGCTTTCCAGATAGTACTGGACAATGTCTCTCACCATTGACCAAGTTGGCTAGACATGGTAGGAATTAGCATTGGAAAGGCACCCAACACTCCACCCCCGTGTTTAAGAAACTTTCTGCATTGTTGGTCTAGAGTTACTGCTCCTTTCAGAGTAAATGACACTGTCAATGTTAATAGATTAAGCTGCCTTGTATTGAGCAGAGCATTGCTTTGGCTGTCTTAGGACTGACTCAGAGGTGGTATTCAGCCGATTCGGGCTGGTTCAGGTGAACTAGTAATGGAAGTTTTGAGTAGTTCGGAGAACCGGCAAATGCCACCTCTGGTTGGGTCCTCCCTTCCGCCCCCATCATTCCGTGTCCTATATTCCCTTGTTTTTTTAGCTCAGCTGATTCATGTGGCAGAGCGGATTGCTGCGCTCTGCCACATGAACAGCTCAGCTCACCAATGTTGGCACTAAGGGCAGTCCTTGAGTGCTGCGCACAGGCACGCGTGAATTGCGCTCTCACAGAACCAGTAGGAAAAGATTTGGAATCCCACACTGACTTTGTCAAGCCTGAAGTATCCCATGAAAAACATCTACCCTTCCTCTGAGCTATGACGCCACCCCCTTTTCTCCAACAAGTTTGCAATAAGGACCTAAATCTCAAGCCTGATCTGCTTTCCATTCACATACTGTTTATTAAATCCAAGCTAATACTTTACAAAAGAATACATTGCAACTTGCTTTAGCATGGCATAAAACAAGATGAAAAGAAAGTGGAGGTGAGTGAATGTGGGGTTTTAAAAAAAAAATTTTTTTTTTAGAAGTTTCATTTCTCAATTAGCAGCTGCTAATACTTGATGTTCCTTGCCCTTCTGAATCTATTTCATAACATATCAGCAGGCACATAAGGGATTTGGGTTTATTTTTTTGCTAGCGTGGGATAAATGAACAGCCCCTCCCCACCGCGTTTCTGACATGGTGCCAAATACCTATGAGCAAGAAGCTTAAGAATTGTTTCAATAAATCTTGAAGCTTGTCCGAGATTGATCATCCTGATATTGTCATCCATTACTGTATTCAAAGGAGCTGCCTGCATGAAAGTTGATAGAGGGCAATCAAATCTTTGGCACAGCTCAAAATTATATCATTAGGTGTCTGCCTATGGGCTGACTTGTTCTCAAGCCCCCAAAACTAAACACAGCTGAGATCTAAATCCCCTGACAAATGAAGGAAATGTGCAAGGATCATGAATAACACATGGCAAATGGAATTTCTAAACATCACTCTGCCATGTGGCATACACCTGATAAATGACTGTCTGCAAGAGCACTGTTGAAAAGATACTGGACACTGGCCGGATGCCTTTCCAATAGAAGAAAGGAAAGAAGCACGTTAAGAGAGAATTTTAACACACATTTTAAAGTTAGGAATTACACACACAGACAGAGGGAGGGAGGGACATTTCCATGTCCACTTTTCTTCATCTGGTAAAATTTGGCATCAATGAATGCAGAGACTAGCCTTTGTTAACACTTCAGGCGGGCACTAGATGGTTGGAATGGCTCTGACTTACGGTTTGTTTCCCCAAACACCTGGAGGGTATCAGGTTGAAGGAAATGAGCGTAGGGCAATAGAATAACTAGCAGAGCTTTGGACTCTCCCTGTACCTTCTGTACATATTCTATCAAAATCTGGGCCAAAGCTACACGCAAAATGTATCCGTGCAAATTAAAACAAAAGCATGCCAGCTGACATATCCTGGCATACGCATATGGTGCATAATTTGGATTGTTGCAATTACATCACTAGAAGTACCTCTTGTGCCTGAGGTTATATCAGACACCGCAGTTCGTTTTTTATTCCTTTTGAAGTCATTGACACAGATGTCTAAAGGTTGAATCATGGCAATTGGGCCAACCTTTGTTCATCTGAGACGTTTCGATGCTCATCCAAGCAATCAGTCAGAGCAAAATTAGTTAGGCAGAGAGTTGTTGGGATGTACCAGCTCTTGCAACATCAACTTCAGGGGTTCTCCCCAAAATGGCTTGCAATATGTCAATGAAGACTCAATCATCCAGGCCGAATCATGGCAACTGGAGCAACCTTTGTTAATCTGAGATGTTTCACGGATGATTTGCTCTCATTCTAAAATCAAGAAAAAAAGAATGCCTTTTCATTTTAATATATTTCAAAAGTATATGAAAGAGTGGGGGAATCCTGCTAGCAACGAATGGCCTATATTATTACCTATAAGAGAAGCAGCTGTGCTCACCGCCCCGAGTCCCTTTGGGGAGAGGGGGCGGTTTATAAATATAATAAATTATTATTATTATGTGCCACTTTCTTCCTCTATCCTCTTTCCCTAGTTTAATTGATGTGGGTCAATCACTACAGAGTAGACAACCTAGCTAGAAAACTACCAGATTTGTTAGCTATTCCTAGAAATGTAGCATACATGTTTCATGAAACAGCCAATTGGACTCTATGATAGCATCCTTGGGCTGCTATGTTTAGGAGGATTGATATTATATAGGTTGTCCTTAATTTACTTGGTACCAGTTGCTTGGTAACCATTCAAAGTTATGACAGACCCCCAAAACGTTACTTACAACTTGGGTAACCCTCTCATGGTCATGTGATTGCATTTGAGTGCTTGGCAACCAGCCTGCATTTATGACCATTTGCAGTGTCCCAATGATTGACAACATTTTTTTGCTGGAGACTAGCATTTATTTCCAGTTTCTAGCGAAAAAGACACCCATTGTGAACAATGGGTTTGTTCACTAAAACAATCACCACAGAAAAATGCACTACCCAGGCTCAATTATGGCCGTACATCAAGGAAAACCTATAATTCATAGCATTCTTAGCGATGGCCACACTGGGAGCTATAATCTCAGTGCAACTCGTTTGCACAACAGTAGGGAGAAGTCACTGTAAGAAACTTCAGATTGGTCCCTGTGTTTCTTTTCAGCTTGTCCGATAGTCACATCTTCTGAACAGGAAGTACCTTTGCTAAACACGCCACCCGTCTATTGGAAGATTACAGAAATATTCAAGGATCACAGGAAAGTTTTCCTTCTGCTGCTCGTTTGTTCCAAGATGTGGTTGCTATTGAGGAGATAAGCTTTTGGAAGCAACCGAATATTCCCAGCTGTTGCATGACTAGCCTTCTATAACAGCAGCAGCAGGTTCTCGTCGCGAGACAGCAGAGCAACCCAGAGCACCCACAGGCATGGCAATGTCGGGAAGAGCATATGTTCCCTGTACACAGTAGCCAAGACCAAGAGACAGCAATTAGCACCAGCCGAATGAAAATGAATGGTCATATACATAACCTTAATAAAAATGTCATAGATGAGGGGTGGGGAAATTCCTACCATGTTGGATCCTTCTTCTTGGTAAGAAAAGATATGGCTGGTTCTCTGCTTGTTCATTGACATTACCAATAATATAAAAACTGCATTTCATTATCTATCTATCTATCTATCTATCTATCTATCTATCTATCTATCTATCTATCTATCTATCTATCTATTTATTTATCTATCTATCTATCATCATCTCTCTCTCATCTCTCATCTATTTCTCATTTATCTCTCACACCCACCCACCCACCCACCCACCCACCCACCCACCCACCCACCCACCCACCCACCCACCCACCCACCCACCCATCTATCTATCTATCTATCTATCTATCTATCTATCTATCTATCTATCTATCTATCTATCTATCTTCTATCTATCTCTATTGCAATCATCTATCATCTCTCCCCCACCCCCAATCATCTTCTTGAGGGACCATGATATTCTATATTCTATAACTAATAATTCTTTTTTTCCTTTTTGCCTTTACATTCATCTTTGCATAGCTACTCCAGGCACCATCAGTCTACTTTTGTGTTCTTCTTCTACATTCGTCTACATTTGATTCCATTGTTAAGTTATTAATTAGGCTAGCCAGACAAATGCAATGTTTCTTATTCGCAAGTTGGGATCTTGTGTATACTTTTTCCTTCAAAGGCCAATCATTTCTAATGATGTAGCCAAGAGGAGAATCTTGTTGTCATCATGGCAGATGTCTTCATTCATTTTTGGCAGTCCAAAGAAATGACAGAAATCTCAAACATCACTAGTTATGGACATAAAGGGGGCAGGGAAGGGGATTTTGCTATGAAAACAGGGTGAGGACCAAGTGCAACTGAAGCCAAAGATTATGTTGATGACTCAATATCAATATAAGCCAATATCAATGATCCATTCTTTATATGATGGGGGAGGGGCTAGCTCATTCAAGCTATCTTTGCAAAATATCTCTCAGCCTCTAGTGCAGTGTTTCTCAACTTTGGCAGGCAGCCTAGCTGGGGAATTCTGGGAGTTGAAGTCCACACATTTTCAAGTTGCCAAGGCTGACAATCACTGCTCTAGTGTCTTCAAGCAGAACTGAGAAATCTCCTACTTGAAGATCTGGAGCTGTTGCTTTTCAGCATTGGCAAGACAACTGCAGCATAATTTCCATATTTCCATTAAGGAGAGTCCACCCAATGCTAACCCCAAAGGTAATGCCTCTATTGCATTTGGGCTTTGCAATTTCCAATAATTAATGCTCTGTAATATCATAGCTGAGAAAAGGAAAAAGTCTAGTTAGGTGACACATGAATTGGAATAACATGATTATGAGAGAAAAGATAGAATAACCCTAATGGTATCTTCCATAATGCCTACCACTTAAAAAAATTGAATCAATTTACCATCTGATAAAGGGCTTTACGTTTCTAAAATGTGTAATTGTACCTTTATATGTTACAATTTTGTTTATAAACCCATATTTACTTTAGAGTTACATTTGTACCCTCCACACCCAAAATGGACATATCAATGCAATGAATGATACTTGAAGTCAGGTTTTCTGTTAGCATACCAGTTGCTCTTGTGTGGAATTCCACAGCATATCCCTCTGCAAAGTATTTTTTTTAATATTTGAAATTTTTAAAAATATAATTATATAGCGTGTTTGATTATGGGTATAGGTTCTGCTCCTGTCTTGGCAGCCAAGTATGTATGTTGTATCTTCTCTGTGATTTTTATTCGCAGCTGGCACTTCATCTCATACAATGCTGTTGTGGGACACACAATTTGCACACTGGGTTGTAGTGGCCTGGCTGAAGGATAATGAAAGCCATTGCAACCATGAAAGCAAAACAGTCAAGTCCCATCCTTTAAGATAGAGAAGATGGCTGAAAGCAGGGAATGAGTCGAGTGTAGGAAAAAGACATATAATAGCTCTTGATTCTGAAGATTATTTTTAAAGCACAACCGTGCATTTGAATAGATGAAATATCAAATATACTACAAACTCCAAAATGCAATTATAAACATATTCTACAGAGGGTTCTGCACTGCTGAAGATGGGAACATTTGTTCCACCATTATCTGGCCCTTTGAGTGTGCAGCCTAATCAGGTCCGGAGAATGGACTTCATCCAAGACCAGTAGATATGTCTTGCCCTATATGTGTTTCTATCAAGATTGAAGTTGAGTCCTGCCCAAAAATTCTACTGCTGCTGCTGCAATACTTTCAACCAGCTCTTTACAGTAGCCTAGGAAAATATGTATTCATTTCTCAGAGAACACAGAGCCAAAATAGAAGTCAAGTAACTCTGCTTCTTCATTAGTATCCATTAGTCTTTTTCCTACTTCCTACTTTTTGTCATTCTCAATCTCCTTTGTCACTCTTCACTTTAAATACACTACAATGAAAGTCAGAAAAACTGCCTTTCAGGCCAACTCAGCTTTTCAGAATTAAAATGCTTTATTAGTTTGCACTCTTCTTCAAATGTCCCCAAATAATTGTATCTCCAACTTAGCTCATGCTCTAAAAACTCGTGGAACCTTTTGCTTGTTTACTAACTGGTCAGCAGCATGTAGTGGTAGGCTGCTAACTGTTTAAGAACTGATTCTGCTGGCTCCATTGCCATGCTGGGACATGCTGCTAGCTGCAGAACATCTGATTAGTCTGCTGGGAATCAAGGCTCAGCTCTGATATCAAATGGCTTGCAAATTTCAGAAAATTTAATTCTCATGATTTGGTGCAAGTCTGCTGTAACACTCCAGTGCAGTGGTGGGTTCCGGTTCCTGTTGCAACCGGGACGTACTGGTCGTATCCCACCATTGCTCCAGTGGCTATAACAGTCAGCTAAAGAACGGCATTAAGGAAATCAACCCTGAATGGTCATCAGAAAATACTTTGATTTGGGGAAAGATTCAGGGGTGGACTTCAAAAATTTCAGCAATGGGTTCTCTGCCTGGTTGCTGGGTGGCTTGGCCATACTGGGCAGGGCCGAGTCAGCCTCCTGCACCACAGGGGGGGGCATTTTTGCCTTCCCCAGGCTCCAAAGGCTGGGGGAGGGTGAAAACTACATCCTCTTGGGTCTGGAGGCTTTCCGGGAGTCCTGTTCCCCACCCCCCGAGCCTCTGTGCAGGCCCTGCACTTACCTCACATCCAAAACAGGTCATGTTGAGACTCCTGGGAGGGGAGGGGCAGAGTGGGTGGGGCCAGCCAGGGGTGGAATTTGGAGGTTCTCCGAACCGGCCATTACGTTAGCTATGGGTTTGCCTGGGTTTCAGCCCACCTCTGGAAAGATTGAAGGCAAAAGGAGAAGGAGATAGCAGAGGATGAGATGGTTAGATGATCTTATTGTTGTAACGAACATGAATCTGAGCAAGCTCCGGGGCAATGGAGTACAGAAAGGCCTGGTGTGGTATGGTTCATAGGGTCATGTAGACTTAGGGACTAAGGGCAGGGGTGGGTTGTTGCCGCATTACTGCCGGTTTGCTTCATGCCGCCCTGGGTCCTCTGTGGAGAAGGGCGGGATATAAATATAAATTTTAAAAAATGCATGCTTTTTGCACGCACTGCTTGCTACGCTCATGCAAACCCCTGCCATGCATTTGTTATGCATGCGCAGTTGCCTAAAAATTGTTCTGCGCATGCGCAGAACATTATAAAATGACAAAAAAAAACAACCCCATGCCAGCAATGGCATGGGCGACTGAGGAACTGGTTCAGGGGTGGGGTCAGCCTGCTGTCCCTACTGGTTCAGCAACCCCATTGCAATTGCCACTACCGGTTCGCCGGAACTGGTGCGAACCAATAGCGACCCACCTCCTACTTAGGAACTGAACAACAACAAAGAATGGCAATTATTTTTCTCTTCCTTAGAGTATTCGAACAAATTCACTAGGAACATTAGTTACCAGATTTCTGATCAAGGGTAGTAATTACATTGTAGTAATATTTTTCTCTGGGGCTTGTAACTGAGGGCCACTCCAGAAAAACAGCTAATGGAAATGGAAACATGAAGGACTGAATACCACTATAAAAAACTCTGCCAAGAATATAAGAAACCAAAAATCAGAGAAAAGGATGGGATTTGAGGGTAATGTTTATTCAAACATGCTGTCTTCTATTTGTGCTCTTAAGTGGTATTGTCTGGGACTAAATATTGTTGTCGAAATGTTAAATTCCCATGCTCTAATTGTTAGTGGTCTGTGCCAAGATGATGCTTTCCTTAACTGCTTTCCATAACACAGTGTTCCATTAATTTCAAAATACGTGGTGAGATTCTAAATTCTTGAAAGAACCTTTCATCCAGAATATACTCACAACCCTCATTCTTACTGAACACCCCATCTCTGATGGATCCTGGGGGAGAAATCTGATTTTAGCCTTGATTTATTTAATGATAACAATAAAGCGTCTATATACATTATACATTTTGCTAAGCCAAACAGATTTGGTGGGATCCAAGCAAGCGAGATGCTAGTTACAAATGATGATATGCAGGTCAACAGATGTTCTTGTGTTGACCTCACCAGATAAAGAAAAGGATGCAGCAAAAAAGAATAGAAAATGTACAGAACTCTTTTTGGTCTTTTCTAGAACATGAGAGAGACACATCTCTGCTCCCTTTTATACTTTGCAAATTTCATGACAATGCAGCCTAAATTTTGCATGTCCATTTTAACAAACAGCGATATTAGAAATGGTGTTTATTTTATAGCCTAGAAACTCCATCTTAAATGTTAGCGTAAGTTTATATGACAGTTCTATTAAATATAAAATGGGCCCATTACAGAGAAAGCCCTTTCTGCCTGCTTTTATCTGTGACTAAATGGCAGAGGCAGCCCTGCAACTCCTCAAGTAAGACATTTTTAGAACTCTATTTATATTACAGCCATAACAAACTCGCAACTAGAAAATTATAATGGGCACAAACAGCTAATAAAAAAGAGATTGTTGAGAAATACTTCTTAAGAGCAACTTACAAGCCATTCCGATAAAATAGAGACTCTCTCTCTCTTTGCTTGGAAAAAGGCCACTGCTGTAACCAGAGCCACTTGGCAATAGGTAGGCCTGTCTAGCTTTTCATTTTCTATGACTATTCTTGCCAAGCCATTGTGAGTAGATGGGCATTTCCTTTCTTCTTCATGCGATGACCTCAAAAGTAAACTGCCCATAATTAATGTATCTCTGCTAAATCAAAGAGGAATGGCTTGTGGCCAGGGGTGAAATCCACTTACCTTTGCTACCGGTTTGGTAGCAATGCATGCACAGAGCATCAAATGATATCTGGGCGGGTGGCCATAGCATGCTATTGAGCGTGCCTGCAAAGGTAAGTGGACAGCGAGGGTGGGGGGAATTTATTGTGCCACACAATTTAGATTAGCTAGAAAGCAAGAAATCCTGCTTTATAGCTAATATAAATTGTGTGTCACAGCTGATTGTCAGAAAAACCAGTTCACCCAAACTGGTAGCATTTTTTTTACTACTGGTTCAGGCGAACCAGTAGCATTTTTAATACTGGTTCAGCCAAACCGTTCCTAACCGATAGCATTTTATCCTGCTTGTGGCCCTCCAGTCAGCAACATCTGGAGAGTCCCCGATCAAACACTCCATTTTTGAAACTAACACTCCAAGTGAAACTAAACAAAAGACATGGACTTAACTGGTGTTTGTGGACCACAGATTGTTTTCTTCTTCTGATTATAACACTGAACTCCTTTATGATTCACTTTGTTGGTTCCTAGTGGACTTTTGAAGTAAGATATGGTGCTAAAAATTAGAGGTGTTCTCCCAGTGATATTGATTTGATGATGGCTTGATAGGAATCCTTATTATACTGGTGCAGCTGTGGTTTATGTTGCTAGATTCCAAGGATTTTTCAGAAATTTCCAGGTACTTTTCTAAAGTAAATGAAGTGCCAGAAAATGTTGGAAATTTTTGGGAGAAATTATTTTCTCCCCACTCCCAAATAAATAAGAGGAGATAGTAAAACCATTGCTAGAAAGTATTTTTCCAATTTTCTCATTTTTATATAGTCAGTCTATATGTGTAAATTAAGGGAAGTGGGTGTCATTTTGCCATTGCTATGCAATGATTGGTGTTTTCAAAGACATCTTGTATGCATTGAATGATAACCAGGGATGCTGGAAAACACATTGTCTTATGCTGGTATAACTTCGGTATATATTCTGTCTGAGAATACATATCAGCACCCAATCTGGTGCTTTATAAAGGAACTGGGTTTCATTCATATGCAACCTACCATATTTTTCAAAATATAAGATGCTCTGGACTATAAGATGCACCTAGATTTGGGGAGGAAAAAAAATATCTGCCTCTGCCTCCTAGCAATTTGCCTCCTTGCAGCAAAGAGCTAAGAGCCTGGTCAGCTTCAGCACAGCCTGATTTAGCATGAGCAGCTGATTGGCCATTGGATCAGCCTCCCAGAATACCACCTATCACCTCTTCTATGCTGTGGGGATCACCGCCACCCATTGGTGCCATCACTGCCCATTGGCACTGCCACCTATCGCCGTCTCTGCATGCCCCATTTTTGGCCTCCACGTGTCCTATTTTGGCCTCTGCATGTCCCGTTCCAGGCCAAAAACGGGACACATGGAAGCCAAAAATGGGGCACACAAAGGCCAAAAACAGGAGGCACGGAGGCTGAAAATGGGGCACATGGAGGTGGCAAGAGATGATGGGCAACGATGGCATTTCCACCCACTTTTTGGATAGGTGGGGGAACTGCTTCTTATAGTCTGATAAATACAGTAATTGGAGAGAATCATGCTAAAGAAGGTCATTATATCAGATCTCAGTGCTAGCCATGAAAGAACCACAGGAATATATAGGAAGCAGAGATGTCCCAACTAGAATTAATCTGTCAATTCTAAATAAACAGGAAATCAACTGATGCTACTAAAAATGTTCATAAGGTATGCTAGTGCAAAATAGCCTTTGATTTCACATTTGCCTCATTCTTAGAATGAGGGCCTTAATCAAGGTAAATGTTTATCCTGGTAAGACATCAAAGGCAGTGGTTTTAAATGGGACCCACAGAACACTTTACAAAGTCTCACTACATCAGTTATCACTAACCATCTGTGAGTCTGGTATTCTACCAACAAAAATATAACCTGATGAATAATTGAATCGCCCACATTTGAAGTGAAAGATGAATCAGAAGTCTGAAAGCAAGCCAAGGTAATGTGTTACAGGGTGCTTTTGTGGCTGAATCAATGACTGTTTATTAAATGTGCAGATTAAAAAATTAAAACTGCAATATTCAACTTCAGATTCAAAAGCGCATTTGTCATTACATAAGAATACATGCACGCACACACACACACATGTATATATATATACATGGTTTCACAGGTATTTTTGAGAAACTCAAGCAAAGTTTGGCCTAATCTATGCTTCTCGCTCCAGTCTGTAATTTAGATTGTTTTATTTGGTTTTAATGGGATATAGTTTTAACGTCTTATAAATTTGTACAGGGCTATTTAATTTGATTTTAATTATGTATTTATTGTCATGTTTTTTAGATGTTGTAATTTTTCCTGTACACCGCCCTGAGTCCCTTCGGGGAGAGGGGACGGTCTAGAAATTTAATAAATAAAATAAATAAAGTTCAGTTTGAGTTTAGTTTGAGTTTACTGCAAGCACTGCATTTAATCAGTACAAACTAATCGTGTGGAACAATGACATTTCCTATGGAGAAATATCCTTCAAACCACGTGAATTACATTTCCTAGGATGAAAGTGAATTGTTTCCTTCTCATTCACCCAGTATGCTCAATTGATTTGCTAAGCAGTGGTTTTTAACTGTGGGATGACAGCGGGCGTGTGGAACATACCTGTAGGGATAGGGAATGGTCATGGGATCAAAGCACTGTAAGGGTTGAACAGGCAATAATTCTAAGTATATATTCCCCCCCCCCCCCCAAAGAAATCCAATATGATTAAATTACATTGAAAACACATCTAAGTATTCTGGAAGGTAACACCAGCAGATCTGGCATGATAAGAAAGTCAGTCATTTTGTATATATAAAAAGGGGTGGAGGGAAAGAATGGTTAGATCTAGATTTTCTATAAAAGCTGCTGTATTTAAACAAAAGCTACATCTGCACAGCTCTTCTTGCTCACACACCCCATTAGGCATGTAAAAGAATTCCACCATAAATTCTGCTGGAAACGAGGTTGGGTGTTCCATTTCCACTGGACTTTGTGAAGGAGTGAATGTTAGCATCCCACAAAGTCTGCTGGAGTTCACCATTCCCAGATCAAAAATCTACCCCCGCCCCTTGAATATGATCTCAGTGAAACCTGCGTGCAACCTTCAATATTTATCAAGAGGGTGCAAGGTCTCCCAGCTGAAGCTTCAACTTGGGGCTCATCCACACAACCTGCTTTCCATGATACAAAAACTCTGTTGACTCCCTATTTGCTGAGGATGAGTCCTCACAATGAAACCTTCACCTTACGGCAGGGGTCCCCAACCTTTGCAACTTTAAGTCTGAAGGACTTCAGCTCCCAGAATTCTCCAGCCAGCAAAGCTGAAGTCCTTCAGGCTTAAAGTTGCAAAGATTGGGGACCCCTGCCTTACGGGCAACCCACAGGCTAAGGCAGGTTGGAAATGATCCAATGTGTTCCATCATGAATGCAGTATATGCAGTTATGGGGGAATAGAAGACTTCTCATCTGGGCAATCTATGGTGCATGGAGAATGAAGATTGGATAATATGATCAAGGATGGACAATCTTAGCTACAGCTGGCTGACAGGTTTGGTCTGGCCTTTCTGCCCAATCTTTGGACTCTGAATATATTCTGCAATTTGGGTGTGATAGAGAACAGACCCCAGTTTCTGCAGATATTTCCTTCTTTAAATTGATTGCTTGGTCAATTTAGAGAGTGTAAGATAAGTAGCCCACATCTGACTTAATGTAATTGAAAGGACTCAACACTTATGCTTCCTTTCCCAGTGGCTACTGTTCTCAGAAAAATCTGAAGACTCCTCAGTTTCTCTCATGTAATTTTTTCTTCATCATCAGTAAAGTGATTTTTATTTATTTGATGAATATGTTACCTCTGCATGAAAGCAACCAATGACCAAATGGCATCCCCCCACCCCCACCCAAGAAATGAAAATGCTCACTCTTTGCTGTCCCCTAGTGGGCACATTTGTTTGAAGGATGAGCCAGCCAATGGGTCAATATTCTGCCATCTCCTATAGCTGATGGGGTCTCTCTCATACATCAAAATCCCTGTCTTCAACTCCAGCTTCAATAATACTTGAGCAGCACATCCGTCTGGCCTGCACAAATATTAGTGAGCAATATTATGGTGTAATTGAGAGAAGCACTCTGCCTACAAGTAGTAGTTGTTAGGTCAATCATTTGACAGTGTTTTTGATGAGGGCGGGAAGGGGACATGAAAATTGAATTCAGTATTGTATTCAGACCTTCTAAACCCTACTCCAGTTGAGATCTGGCATGTAAAGAACATCCTGCCCTCCATCTCCCATCATTGCTACTTGTGCTCATCATATTTGATGGTGAAAGTGACAGTCTGCTATTGTGTCAGGTCTGCCTCCCACATTAACCAAGAAAGAACCCACTCAAATCCTTTTTGAAGAATTAAGAGTACTTTTACTGGTTATGAAAAGAAAGCAGTTAAGTAAAGCAAGGTCTGAAGCCAAAGCGTGTGAAATCATACATATCAATAATATCCATCTCCCTTCCCCCCAACATTCCCCACCCTAGTGTCCAATCTGCAAATCCCTCAGGTATCAAGTGGGTTGCATCTCCAGAAGCATCATCAGGTTGGTATGCAGGACGGTTGGCCTTGACCATCTCAAGGCACCAGCCATCGGCATGTGCAGTAGATGGTGAGAACATACTCCCTTCTCCAATCTCCCTCCTGCACCATTTAACCCCATTCCCAAATAACACAGCCCCCACTCCCTGTTTCAATGGCAGCCGAAGCAAGCAGCAAAGGCAGAGGCTGGTATCTTGTCTCCTTCCAGTTCAAGTGACAGGAAAATGATGACATTGTGGTCTTTTCATTCATTCATTCATTCATTCATTCATTCATTCATTCATTCATTCATTCATTCATTCATTCATTCTTTCCTATAGATTCCCATGTCAGTTAATGATTCTGGGTGACTTACAGTTACAAATCTGTAAAACTAATAATATAAAATAACACAATAAATTTGGAACAATATTTAAATAATAAACAATAATTAAAGCAATAAAAATATCCGACAGCACATGAGATTATACTCTCAACCCCCTGGTCTTGGGGTGGGATAAGGATTCAAAGAGCTGGTAAATGTGGTCCATTCAAAATCGTAGCCCTTTACCATGGCCAAAGTAGACAAAATACAGTAGAATACGGTACTTTATTGGGCAAGTCTGGTTAGACACACAAGGAATTTATCTCCTGTGCATAAACTCTTATTATACACGCAAAAGAATAAAATAATAATCATAATATGTCTCCAGTGCATAAGCTCTTAGTGTATGCACAAAAGAACAAAATAATAACCATAATAATCGCAATAATGAAAAAAAAATCCTTTCTAGGGTGAAACCCAGAAAGAATTTTTTAAAAGCAGCTTTCGTTTCCAGTGAGTTTACGTGCTAGAGACAGCACTGTTGCCTCTGCAATTGGATGTTGTGAGGTGAAGCAAATCCTCCCACCTCCAAAGGAGAGGCCATAGCACGATATTGGAATGCATGCTTCACTCCTGGGGTGGAAGACATTTTGGGAGTGAGGCTACACATCTGCATAACATTTAGATATTCTATACATCAGAAGTTGAAATGTTCTCCTCATGTATGCAGATGTTCCTGGGAGCAGGAATTGAACCCGAGCAATGATTAGTGAAATAGGCTTTATAACTATAACAAAAAGAAGATTTATTTAGAAGAAGTATGTTTTATGGGTAGGCAAAGCCTAACCCTACCCTTTTACGGATAGGCAAAGACTAACTTTCCTCTTTCCAGTGTTTGGAATTAAAGCCATTATGTCTTGCTAGACCATAGTTGAGCAAATGTTTGACTCATAGGTAGGACTAAGATAAATGGACTGTCTGCGCAGAAAGCTCATGCTCATTTCATCACATGTAAGTGAACGAAAGACAGGCATGTTCCTAATTCTGATATAAAAGCAAAAGAAAAGAAGGCTTTTAAAAGTTTTGGACCAATCTCTCCCTCCCAAGCTGCATAGTCCTTTAAAAATAATAATCACTCTTGACAGTCATTTAATAATGGTGAGTGCTGTATGGCACTATTATTATGTGTTTCATCTAATGATGAATTTCCTTTTACCCTATGGACAAAGTACAAAGCGGGGAAATTATCGCGGTGATACTTTTAATAACTTCCTGTGGGAATGCAAATGCCATCCGGTGCTGTCTCTACAAAAGAGTTAAATCATGCAATTTCACAGATTAGACAACATAGGGTTACTAATGAGAAACTTCATTTCGGTGATAAAGTCCCCCCCTCCCCTTTCAAGAATATTTTGAGAGGCCTGTAACCTTTGGCTGACACCCAAGGAGGCTATTAGTTTAACCATGGGACGCACCAGCAAATATTCACGAGTCAGCAGAACCTCTCTTTTTCGGAAGGCAGTTCGTAACCTTCTCTACAAAGACTTTGAAAACTCAGGAAGAGCCGAGAGAAAGAAGAAAGTACATAGGAAAAATAAAACATTCGACTTATCAGCTTCCGATAGCTGCTTCGCTTTAGCTTCCAATGTCTTTTCGACAATGTAGGTTTTAACTATAGCCGCTCTGCATCCCCTTTAAAATGTCATGCTGCCCTCTGTTCTATAAACATGTATCATCCATCACTAAATATTTAGATCTGAATTGTTGGGGCTGAGTTCTGTGCCAGGGGTAGGGGGATTAATTCTTTTCAAGGTCCTGGTTTGATAGATTCTTTGCTGAAGTAAACATCCGAGCCAAGCATATGCTCAGGCCATAAAACCTAGAAATCCGCTTGGAAGTTTAACAAAGGGGTCATTTGAAGCATGTTATCATAATTTACAGGGAGAGTGTCAGTTTTGTTTTGCATGACTCATCTACGTAGGCTCCTCCCTGTTTGACAAAAGCCATTGCCATGCAAATGATACGATAGAAAGAATTATCCCCACCCCCTCGCCCCTGGGGAAACACTTGAGGTTTCTCAAGAAGGAGGCATGATGGACTGTTTGCTATCTCACATCTGCCTAATGAACTGAGATGTTTTACAGACACAGGAAAACTATGTCAGGGTTTACAGAAGAGGTGACAATGGGAAGTAGTTCTGAGTAAATTTCTATAAAGTTAGATCTCTCCCGCCCCCTCATCCCTGCCCACAAGAGTGGCAGAACATTTACTTTGGTTTTCAACCTAGATATCTGATTCTATTGTCCTGAGATCATAAGCATTATGTCTGCATATAGATACAAACTATGGTGCTGGAGAAGACTTCTGCGAGTCCCTTGGACTGCAAGGCAATCAAACCAGTCAGTCCTAGAGGAGATCAACCCCGACTGTTCTTTAGAAGGCCAGATCCTGAAGATGAAACTCAAATACTTTGGCCACCTAATGAGAAGGAAGGACTCACTGGAGAAGAGCCTGATGCTGGGAAATACTGAGGGCAAAGGAAGAAGGGGACAACAGAGAATGAGGTGGCTGGATGGAGTCACTGAAGCAGTGGGCATCAGTTTAAATGGACTCCCAAGGATGGTAGAGGACCGGAAGGCCTGGGGGAACATTGTCCATGGGGTCACGATGCATTGGACATGACTTCGCAACTAACAACAAAATATGGACACACTCCAGATTCACTTTCTCAAATTGATATCTTGGTTTAAAAAAAGTGGAAATTGTGGTGGGAAGCTGTTCTAAAAGTACATGATGTAAGATATCAAATGGTCCACAACTCTTAAATCAAGTAATAAAACATCTTTGTTTCATCTCATGTCTGCTCAGCCAAGGAACAACCTCTAGGAATCTGAGAGAAAGGAATCTGAGAGGAAAAACTCCTACATTGTACATTATGAAGAACTCATGGGCTCCTTTGATATTCAACAGTAACAAGGTGTTTCATGGAATCTATTAAGGCAGCCATCTGATAGTCCTAAGTATGGTTGCCTTGCTGTTATCCAAATTTCTGAAACTCTTTGATGGGAAACTTGCATGGATCCCTACATATAGTGGCTTGAGCATTAATATGAATTAAAACGATAGACTACTAGGAGGTACAAAGCGAAAGGATCTAGTTCCTTATCCAGCCCTAGAATCCAAATTAAAGTATTCCAGAAAGATAGTTATCCAATGACCTTTGAACGTTCAATAAAGAGGACCTCTTTGGTGTCATTGTTGAACTCTTTTTGTTTTTGGAAAGTCCCACCTCCAGTATAAAGTATTTTTTTGGAGTATACAATGCACATTTCCTGCCAAAAAGAGGCTGAAAATTTGGGTGTGTTTTATACGCCTAATGTAGCCCTGTCCACCTGACGGCCCTCACCCTTCGGCCTTCGTGCACCTTCTTCCTGACTGCAGAGATTGCCACAGACAATGGCATACGTTTTTGGGCTCTGCACCTTGCATTTTCAGCTTCCAAATGCCCCGTTTTTGGCCTCCTCGTGTTGCATTTTCGGATGGTAATTGGCAGCAATGATCTCTGCAGCCTTGAACTGGTCTTAAATGGAGCATTTGGAGGCTGAAAACGCGAAGCGCAGAGCCCAAAATGGCAACCCAGAACAGCTGCTGCCTTGTCTTACCACTTCTGCGCTTCCCCTGCTTTACTAACTGGAGCTCCCTGCCACAATCAGCTGTCCTTAGAACCTGCTTATCAGCCCCAACGTGTACACCAGAGAATTAATCTGCTAAAGCTGACCAGGCTAAGGATGCTAGTGGCAGAATTTTTCCCCCTGTTTTCCTCCCCAAAAGCTAAGGTGCGTCTTATACTTCAGAGTGTCTTACACTCCAATAAATATGGTATGTATTATTTTCTTCTGAACTTTTCCTATATTTTAGCTTCACAGTTGTGCTTCAGCATAGATTGAAAACTTCCTTGCTTATTTATTTGACAACCCTCCTTTTCCCCTTGACTTTAGATGGTTAACAACAGAGAACATCCCCCCTCTCTTGGAAAAAAAGCTACCACATAAACACAACCATCAAAACAGTATGCAATATGTAATCTACCAAGACCCACTTAAAGTAATTATTTCTCACTGAACCACAATGATTAGACTCCCCTAACATTCTAACACCAATAGGAAAAAGGCAATTTTAAAGGTTTTCCTAGAGGTTAAAATGGTTGGGACCACTCAAATCTTGGGACAATCAATTTTTTCCCCTTTCAGACAGCAGACACCACAATAGAGTAGGCATATCTCCTGGGCCCCATTAGATGACATTTCTTCACAGAATGAGCCTACAGCATGCCTACTAATTTTTCTATTGTACATTTTTCTAAAACATCTTATGGTAGAATCCAATGATCCTCTTCTATGTATGATGCTTTTTCCAAATAATTAAATGGCTACTGCCCTATACGAGACCGCCAAACTTTTTCCCAAAAGTTTGATGACGCATCCAGAGCAGATCATGAGATACTGGAGAAAGGAGGAGAGGAGCTAAAAGTCCTGCAGTGCAAATAGTCATCAGGTCACATAATGTTGGATGCGTCAATGTTCTCATAAACTTTTCCAGTGACTAATATTATTACATCTACATCTTTCCAATGGTTTGCTGAAATAGTTGCTCTTAACGAAAATCAGTGAGGTTTTTTTTTAAAAAACCCTTAACTTTGGCTGAATTTTGCTCTAAATAAGAACAGAGAAATAAATAATAGTTCATAATTTATGATCCTAACACCAGTATTTCATGTGCAAAGATTCTTGGGTGTGGACAATTTCTTTTTCAAATAAAACAAGGGAAAAAAAGAAACAAAACAGTGCACATTTCATTTACAAGGTTCTTTGAGTAACACCAGAGAAAGACATGTAGAACACAATAAAATCCATGCCCGAGTAGATAAAGTTTGAACTTTATGAAAATTACAAAGTATTCTTGTAAGTTATAGAAAGGTTTAATGGGTAAAAAGATTTGTCCATTTTCATTATGTAACATAATGCTGTTGATAAGACTTCTCCAACATTTTTACTATTAGATAATAAGTTTGTCTCTAGGTGGGTTTTGAAATTTAGCCAGGGCTTAATCATCCTGACAGGCTAAAAGCTAAGGGAGTTTCTAAGTTTGCATGTTATTTCAAACATAATACAATCAAATGTTTTTTGATAAGATACAAGGAGGCCCACCTAAGAGGAATATTTGACGATTCAGATTCAAGGTGAAAGTGAAACTAAGAGGGGCTTTCTTCAAATTTTCAACAGTTATATACTCCTCAATAGAAAGAATAAAGAGTGTTGTTCTTGGCATGACCAGAGATTTGTCTAACCAAGTGGTCATTTGTGAAGCCACTGCATTATGAATGTGTTCTTCAGTTGACTTTTAACTGAATGGAACATTGTTATGGTGTTCTCTTTCAGAAACTGAAATAACAATGTAAAACATAATAATAACAACAATCAACATAATGCAATCAAATATTTTTGATAAGATACAAGGAATATTCCACCTAAGAGGAATATTTGACAATTCAGATTCAAGGTGAAAGTACCAAAGTGGTTGATGTGCTTGGTCATAATCAAAAGATCTGAATGCAACAGGAGTAGATAGAATCTCAATTCATCAGTTACAAAAAGCTGCATTGGTTACAACAGCAACTTTATTAGAACATTATCTTTGACTACTCTATATCCTTGGAAAAATTCTGATAGTCAAAAGGATCATATCTAGTCAGAATTATCTGCTTAGTTGAGTGTAAGTACTGTAGTATGATTAGGAGTAATAATAATAATTCAGAAAGTATAAATATCTAAAAATGAAGTTGAAAGATTATGGCATAAACTGGTCATAGTAGTCCCAGTGGTCATCAGTACACTGGGTGCTATACCAAAATATTTTGGAGAGCACTTAGAAAATAGGTACACTGACAAAATTTCCATCAGTCAAATTACAAAAGGCCGCACTACTTGAAGATGATAATGACATTGATTTTATATATATATATGTATGTATGTATGCATGCATGTATATATGTATGTTAGGTTTTGAGCTGATAAATAAATAAACAAGGAGACTAGGATAGATCTATTTCGAGCTATTTAGCTCTCATCAGCTAGCCATATCCTCACTGGGACTCGAACCAGGGAAGTATTACATGTGAGGCAGTTGTAATTGCCACCAGACCACTGGTTCTATCCTGATCAGCTGACACAGGGGGAATAATTATATGCTTGTGTCTAGCTGATCAGGATAGAACCAGGGGTCTGGTGGCAATTACAACTGCCTCACATGTAATACTTCCCTGGTTCGAATCCCAGTAAGGGTATGGCTAGTTGATGAGAGCTAAATAGCTCGAAGTAGATCTATCCTAGTCTCCCTTGTTTATTTATTTATCAACTCAAAACCTAACACACATGTAAAAAAAACAAAAAACGAAATTAATAGCTTTCTGTCTAGATGGTCTCTGGTGATGAGCCGAAGGGCAGAAAAGGAAAGTAGTATGTTTCCTCCCTTAATTGGGGTTTACCAGGGTGTTGTGACACAATATATATATATATATATATATATATATATATATATATATATATATATATATATATATATATATATATATGCTGGTCTTGTTATATTCGGGTGTTTTTCTGCGTAAGAATGAGGTTGTCTTTGCAACGTTTCGGCAAGATCTCACTTGCCATCTTCAGGCTTTGGTCTGTGGCTGCATAGATGCCGCCCTTCCTTAGGCCTGGGAGACAAGTATGCATTGTGCCACAACACCTGGTATGCCTAAATATGAAGGAAGCTAGCAGTAGGTATTCCTCGGTGGAGCTGGTTTTGCCAAAAAAAGAAACTTGAATTTCTGCACCATCATGAAAACAGCCCCTTAGAATCTTTAGATATCTGTTCATAGCCACAGAAATGCCAAAATAACACACAAAAACATGTGTCTTTATGTTGTGATGCAAGCTGGGCCCTTTATTGTTTGTTTATTTGTAGGACATATTATCTGTCTCAGTCCAAAGGACTCTGAGTGATATACAATTTCAAACAGCAAGAACAATAATAAAAAAGAATCAAAATCCAGTTACTATTTAAAGATGACCACCAAAAGCAAAGATTGCATCTGAAATAAAAACCATGATAGGCTCCAGAAGTCAGTCAGATGGGATAAAAAATACATTGAAATAAAGCAGTTTTTACTTGTTGGTGGAGTTGCAGCAGGGCTACAGTTAACTTTGGGGAGAGAGTTAAAGTGAGGCTATTCCAGAGAAGCTTGGCCTCTAACCTAATCTAACCCCCACAAACCTCACTTAATGAGACTGAGCTATGTAATATTATCATGAAAATAGCAGGAAACCTGAATCCAGCCCACACTTCGGCCAAAAAATATGCCTGGGGGACGGACGGACCACAAATAATGGAATTGTTATATATGTATACCCTTAAAAGGAGGATATATGTTAAAATTATTAATATGAAAGATGTGTCTTGGAATGCAATGATGAACACCATCAATATTAAATGGAGTTCTGCTCAGACGCTGGCAAACATCATGTTGGAGAGAGTGGAAGAGAAAGAAAGAGGAAAAGAGGAAGACAGGAACCAGGAGAGGGGAGGAAAAGAGGGAGTGGAAATAAGGAGAGAGAGGAGAAGGGGAGAGTAAGGGGAAGTAGAGAAGAGAGGGATGGCAGAGGGCAGAAAGGAGGTAGAGAGGAGGATGGAGGAGGAGGGCTCAGGATGGTGATGGAGAGAATGTAATATGGTGTATGGAAAGCAGAAGAGCAAATGATAATTACTGTGGGTTGATGGGAATAGAAACTGATATAATATTGGATAATAGAAAATCGTGTTGGTTAATGATGTAATGGTATTCTTGTGGTTAAGTGTATGAAAAAAAAACCTTTTTTCAAAAAAACACCACCACCTCACAAGGGGCCTGTGTTAGATTATCTCTCTGAATGGTGAAGAGGACTCAGATTCCAGGATGGCCCCATCACCACAGGCTGGCCAGACTGAGGCACGACCATTTTGAGCTATACATGCTTTCCCACTCACCTGTGGCATCTCCCTATAATACAGGGGTCTCCAACCTTTGCAACTTTAAGTCCGAAGGACTTCAGCTCCCAGAATTCTGGGAGCTGAAGTCCTTCGGACTTAAAGTTGCAAAGGTTGGAGACCCCTGCTATAATAGATCCTTCCAATCTTGCATTTTCTCACTAGATGTTTTTCAGTCAGCTTAATTGGATCTGGGGATGTATTTCAAAGAGTAAAAGCAGAGTTAATGGCCATACATAATGATAACCAATGTTCACTAAGCCTTCAGAACTGGGTGGGGGGAGCCATCATGTACAGAACTGGAATAGGGAGGGGTCTAATTTTCCATCCCACCTTTTATTGCTCCAAAGAAAAAAAGAGATAATGTTTGACAATCTTGCTCAGACGTGTATGACATATAAGGGGGAAAAATGGAGTACTTTTTTTTCCTGCCCTGTACTGCAGCACAGACGCACTTGCTGAACTCAAAGTTTTGAGCTCCATCAGCAAGCTACAGTAGCTATCTGGACAATGTTTAGAAAGTGGATTGTTCAACAGCAAGCCTAGGCAACCCTAAGTATTTCAGTGAGAAATACAAAGAATCCTGCATTAGCAAGAGCTTTCTGGAGAAAGTCAGATGGAAAAGTGAAAAGCATGAGTGTCCAAAGGAACTGGCTACCGTATTTTTCGGAGTATAAGATGCACTGGAGTATAAGACGCACCAATGTTTTGAAGAGGCAAATTAAAAAATAGGTTTTTGCACTCTGCAAACCTCCCAAAAACGGTCTTCCCCCCCGAAAAAGGGCATGAATAGCCCTTAGGAGGCTTGTAGAATGTTCTGGGGTGGGGGAAGGCACATACAATGGCCCATTTTGTGTCAAAAAAAAGAGCATTAAGAAGTTTATAGAGTGCTCCTGGGAGCTGGGGGGCAAAATTGAGCAAAAACAACCCATTGTTTTGCTCATTTCTGCCCTCCCCAGCCCCCAGGAGCTCTCTGAAAGCCTCCTAAAAGCTAAGCATGGCCATTTTGGTGAAGGGGTGGGATTTCAGGCGGTAAAAAAAATGCTGTATTCAGTGTATAAGATGCACCCAGATTTTCAGCCTCTTTTTTGAGGGAAAAAGGTCCGTCTTATACTCCGAAAAATACGGTACTTTAGTCAGAACGAGGAAAGCAACATCATGACCTCTGTATGCAAACTCCACCCCTTTTGCATGTGCATGCAACATTATGATGTACAGTATATGATGCTGTTTTTGTCCTTGTGCCCCACCTGCAGTTGCTGCTGGTGCAGAGAAGGGAAAATACAGTGAGATTCACTTTGTGTTTGAATGATGATTGAAACTAAAGAACAAAAGCATTCAGGAGAAAGGCATCTTTAAGTATATTTTATATTTTATTTTATTTCATTTTATTATTTTATTATTTTATTCTATTTTATTTTTAATATTCTTTTTTATTTACCAGTATATTTATTATTTTATTATTTTATTATTTTTTCCACCTTTCTTATTTTCTAAGTAACTCAAGTGAACATATCTAATACTCTTTGCTCCTCCTATTTTCTCCACAACAGCAACCCTGTGGGCTGAGAACAAAGTCTCCCAGTTTGCTTTCATGCCTATAGATGGACTAGGACTCACAATTTCCTGGTGCTAAACCACTACACCAAATTCATTGCAAACTCACTGCAAATGAGAGACGTATGACTGTTATGGCTACTGCAAAACAGCCTTGTTGCTGAAAACTTAGGGGGGAAAAACAGCTAAAGATAATTTGGCACAAGGAAGGCTTGATCCTCTTTTACAAGTTTAGAGCAGTTTATGTGATTGTTCTTTTTTTTAAAAAAATTATGGGCCTCATGAACTTGGAGGAAATAAAACAACCCAGATGCAAAATTAAGAATAGTACATGAAGAAATAAATTATTCTGACTGTAAAAAAAATGTGAAACAAAACAAATATTGTTTGAGAGATGTTATTTATATATTTTAACCTATATTTTAATACTTTAAAATATTTTATCCCCAAATGTTTTTTTGGCCTAAGAAATTGAGGAAATGCCCAACAAGTCAGAATAACGCCTCAAATGGTAGTACCATAATAATTTTGAGAAGTTCTTCACACAATTTCAATAACTGAAAATGCAAAGAAATATTGGTATCTTTTCTAAAGGGTGAGTCTCTTCTTAATTCTAAATGGGAGCACATTCCAATGTTTGGAATCAACATAGGGAAAAGCCCCATTTTTTCTGTAAATATTGATATTCACAAAAGGGCAACGTCCTATTTTAATAAGCTTCTCCTAATATAAAGCCTGTGAATAGCCAGACAATAAACCACTTTTAAGGTTTTAAGGTTTCAAATCAACACTGGGAATTAAATCTCAAAATCAATTAGAGAATTGCCTGGTAATTTCTCAGAAGTCACTCTTATTTGCAGAACAGATGCTTGTTTTCTTACTTTATTCTTAATTGCTTAAGGATTTATTTCTCATTTCTCTTCATTTTCCTTCCCATTTCCTTTGCAGAAGAGAGTTCAGCCATGTGACAGAGCATCACCAATATTGGCTAATAATCTCACAAATATATGCCAGATTGGACCTATTTAGTAATCAGATTAGGGACCACCAGGTATTCCAGGACTACAATGCACTTAAAAAAAAAACCCTCAGAAAAATGTAATGGCAAACTACATTCTGTATTGTTACAAAGAAAGCTATATGGGCATGTGCCCATGATGCCATTAGGAACTGAATGCAATTGAAGGCGACTGCTTTTATTGTATGGGCAGCTCTTAGCATATTTGTTTTGTTACTAATCTGTCAATCGCTTTGAAGCCTTCATAGCTAACTTCTTAATCTGAATAATCCCCATAAGAATGGGTCTAAGTGATGATTTCCTTTGGCATTTAAGGAAGCTAGAGTGGATGTAGTCCGTTGGAGAGATTATTATAAAAATAAGACAGGATATTGACATCCTTGACCAATTCATAACCGTTCAGTGGTTATTCATAATGATTCATAACCAAGTTCAGTGATCCCTTCAAGCACTCGTGACATCCCGACTCGACTACTGTAATGCTCTCTACATGGGGCTTCCCTTGAGGTGCACTCGAAAGCTACAGCTAGTCCAGAATGCAGCCACGCGGGTGATTACAGGAGCTCCTAGACACTCCCATATAACACCGATCCTGCGCGAACTGCACTGGCTTTCTGTGGTCTTTCGGGTGCGCTTCAAGGTTTTGACAACCATCTTCAAAGCGCTCCATGGCTCGGGACCTAGTTATATGCGAGACCGTCTCCTGCCCCATACATCCCTTCGACCGATCCGCTCCCACAGAGAGGGCCTTCTCAGGGTGCCGTCGGCCAGGCAATGCCGACTGGCGACACCTAGGGGAAGGGCCTTCTCTGTGGCAGGCCCTGCCCTTTGGAACGACCTATCCCCTGAACTTCGCATCATCTTGGACCTCCGCCTCTTCCGCCAGACACATTTCTTTCACCAAGCCGGCCTAGCGTAACCTCCACTGTGACTATTTTAGACAGTTTTAATTTTGGGGATTTTAATTGGATTTTAGCGCAGGATGGGTATTTAATATGTTTTTTAAATTTTGTATTTTGACATTTTGTATGTGTTTTTTAAATTCCTGTGCGCCGCCCTGGGTCCTCTTCGGAGAAGGGCGGGGTATAAATTTAATTAAAATTTAAAAAAAAGTGTAAGACCAACACGGGAGAATTTTACAAGCTTTCTCTTCTCTTTTGAAATAACTTTTGAGCTTCCTTTCATCAAACTGGATGATAGAGAAAACAAATATTGCTGAATAATTTTAGCACTGTATTAATATGAACTCTGTGGAGTGGAGAATCTTCAAGGATAATATGATTAGCTTGCCTAAGTGAATACAATGCTATAAAGGTGAAGGCACAGCAATTATCTGAATATTCAGGGATAGAACAGAATTAATCCAACCTATGAAACTGAAATTATAGAAACATATAATCATAGGGTTGGAAAGATAACAGAGTAGCAAGAGTTGGAAGGGATCTTGGAGGTCTTCCCTCATCGAGTAGGAGACCTTGTACCATTCTGAACAAATGATTGCTCAATCTCTTCTTGAAAACTTCCATAGATGGGGAATCCACATCTTCAGCAAGTAAGCCATTCAACTGATTAATTGTTCTCACTATCAGGAAATTTCTTCTTAATTGGATCTCTCTTATTGAGCTTCCACCTGTGCCTTCTCACCCTGGCCCCAAGTGCTTGGGTGAATAAGTCTTTTCTTCTCTGCAATAGCCCCTCAAATACTGGAAGTCAGTAGTAGTCACCCCCAAAAGTAGGCTTACCTACTTTTCTTAATTGTTCATAATACTTCAGACCCCTTATCATCTTTGTTGGTCTTCTCTGTACCTCTTTGTAGGGTCTCAGCATCTATTCTCCATCATGATGACCAGGACTGGATGCAGTATTCCATGTGTGGCCCCACTAGTACGGTATATAGCAATACTATCACTTGTCGTGATCTTGATGGTATTCCTCTGTTGATGCAGCCTAGGATTACACCAGCTTTTCTGGCATCTGCACTGCTGTCTTATACTTAAGTGGCTGTCCACTAAGACAGTTACTACTGTTGAGCCAGGTACCACCTATTCTATACCTGTGCATTTGGTTTTTCTTGTCTAAATCTAGGACCTTACTTTTCTCATCAGTGAACTGTATTTTGTTGGATAGGGCCCAGTGCTCAAGTGCGTCAGGATCCTTCTGAATCCCTCAACATCTCCGTCTTCCGTCTATTACAGCATGTTGGAATGGGTGAGTATTCCTATTTATTTTATTTTATTTTATTTATTCTAAAAAAGACTAACTTGTCCTACTAAGGAGATTTACGGAAGAGGTGTCCTGAAATTTAATTCTGCATTGACCTTTGATCTATGTTTCATTCAGAAGCTCAAGATGACACACACAATATTCTCTTGTCCTATTTTCCATAAAACACATTCCTGTGAAGTAGACTGAGCTGAGAGAGGGAGACCCATTGGCCTCCTCGAGAGTGGAGCAACAAACATATGGAAAACATGTTGCTCATGCTCTGTAATTCAAACTAATGAGGCGTTATAATGATTTTTTCTTGCTTGCAGTTCACTGGCTATTGAAAGCAAAGCTTAGTTTTCCAGAGAAATAGGACCATACCCATTTTTTTAAAAACTGTGTGAACAGCTCTAAGGACTTCATATTATTGAGTTTAGATAATGACAGGTCTGCTTTTTATCTCCCCTAAGATAATAAACAAAACCCAGTGTGAGAATCTGTGTGAAAGAGATCAACTTTAAAAAAAAAAAAAATCTGTTCGATTCTGATAGTCATTTTTAAGTTTTGGTGGCACTTTGCCTGCAAACAATTGCATGCAGGTTTACTAGCTTGTCTTTCAACAATTTAAATGGTTAAAAGGCAAATAATCCCATTCCCTGCTCAACTTTTCCATCTCCTGTCATTCCTGCAGGATAACCCAGACCGAGTTTGAACTTTGAAAGTTAGGAGAGGTGCTTTAACATTTGCATCCCATCTGCTCCCATTCCTTTTCCAGCGTTCCATATAGGCTGGGGTGCCTGGTATTAAAATGCTGCTGGTGACAGTCTAGGTTTTACAAGTTATTGCTGCTCATATTCCACAGTGAATAATAAATCCTCAAGGAGATCTTTAATATAAACATTAATAGTTTCCCACATCTTTGTTTAGAGACTCAGCCAAGGATTTCTAAACTTGAAGAGCTTATTCTTCCCAGAAAAATGGTTCTACTTTAAGAGCTCCCACATTTGAACCTTTCCAAGATCAGGCTTATTAGCAAACTCAGCCCAAATTTGCAAACTGTTGTATTGTGTGATTTTGAGATATTTCCCAGGACCTGATAGTTAGATTAGGCTAAGTGGGCAGGTAGGTGTTTGTGTGTATGTTGGTAGGCCTAGTATGTATGTATGTATGTATGTATGTATGTATGTATGTATGTATGTATGTGTGTGACGTTTTTGAGCTGATCAATAAATAAGTCAGGGAGATCAGCTGATCAGCTCAAAAATGTAACACATATATAAAAAATCACACAACGGAACTCATGGCCTTCTATCTAGATGGTCTCTGGTGATGAGCCGAAAGGCAGAAAAGGAAATAGTATGTCTCCTCCCTTAATTGGGGCCTAACAGGGTGTTGTATATATACGTTGTTGTATATATATTTTGTTGTATATATACTTTACATACTTTATTGATCAGCTCAAAAACGTAACATACATACATACATACATACATACATACACATGCATACATACATACATACATACATATACATACATGCAAACACAATTTTTCCTTGTTTAGAGACCCCAGTTGGTTCCCACAAAATGGTCACGAAGTAAAACCATGTGACTGTGAGAGAGAAATAGCAATAGAACTTAGATTACATACCACTTTACAGTGCTTTTACAGCCCTCTCTAAGCAGTTTACAGTCAGCCTATTGCCCCCAACAATCTGGGTCCTCATTTTACCCACATTGGAAGGATGGAAGGCTGAGTCAACCTTGAGCCTGGCGAGATTTGAATGGCCAAATTGCAGTCAGCAGAAGGAGCCTGCATACTGCACTCTAACCACTGCACCACTGTGGCTCATGTGAGGATCATTGGCTGTTGCTGTGTCACTTAGATAAACTTATCTCTAGTAACAATGCCAGCATTACTTGCACAGAGTACAATGTGCACTGTCGTCAGATGCAAAAATGTAAGCATAAGTACGCACATTGATTGGAATTTGACTTGTTTACTACGGTATACTACTGTGTATTACTGTTTCACTTGCAAATAGTCACTAATTGAGCAGTTACTAAGTGAGGAAGGAGTGTATTTGTACATCTATTATACCCTAATAAAAGCATTTGGCCGTACGTTTTAGTTATTTTTAGTATACATGCTCATATTCAGAGTGGTGCTGTGGCCGAGAGGTGGAGCTCTCACCTCACAATAAGGAGACTGTCAGTTCAATCCTAAGTAGAGGCAGATATTTCTCTCTATGGGCACAATGAAAATATATCTGCTGAACTAAACTCTACATTGGCGACAGGAAGGGCATTCGGCCAGTAAACACTGAGCTCTATTCAGTTGCCCAGACTCTACCCCGCCAAGGATTATGGAGTCATTTAAAACAAGAAGAGGATGATGATACATGCTCATATTCAGTTTTGTTTTCTCTTCCGTCCCTTCGTTTTAATGCTCTTTTATGATGAAACGTGTCAAATAAAGAGCATAATTTTTTAACATGTACATTTCTCAAGTGAAAATTAGTTATAAAATTCCAGACAACTGTAGTGTTTTTTGTGTGTGTATTAAAAATGGAAAGTAAGTAAGTAAGTAAGTAAATAAGTAAGTAAGTAAGTAAGTAAGTAAGTAAGTAAATAAGTAAGTAAGTAAGTAAGTAAATAAGTTTCTGCAATACTGGCTGGTTGGGGAAGAGAAGGAGAAAAGGGGAGTTACAAAACGTCAAAATGGAAGAATGCTTGGCAGGAAAATGAAAAGAGGTGAAGCACGCTTGGAAGGGTGCATTGGGCAAGAAAGAATACGACCGCTAAAAAAGTGCTTAACCCCAGTGTCTCCAACTCCAGGCATTGGGACAATAAGATTCTGAGGATTAAAGACATGAATAGATACAGTTATGACCTTTCCTTGATTTTTTTTGGGGGGTGGGTGGCCTTTATTTGTACTGATTTATTTGTTTTTTATCATTATTGTTAGCCCTTCCCTGCTCCCGAATTGTGTGTGTTGGCCATATGAATCTTATGAATGAATGAATGAATGAATGAATGAATGAATGAATGAATGAATGAATGAATGAACCACACTTTTGAGATCTGCTTAATTCTCCAACTCTGTGCACACTCAAAGATATTGAAGACCGAATGAAAGACCTATTTTACATTTCACGCCATCATAGTCTAGCTCAGTGATGGCAAACCTTTTTTGGCTTGCATGCCACAAGTGGGGGGAGCGCAGGGGGGGTTGTGGGCGGGTGTGCCACACCCATAATGCTATGTACATGACCCCAGCACACATGTGCGCACGACCAGCGCTCCCCCCTTTTTTAGCGTGCTTTTTTCTCTCCCCCCAGGCTCTAGAGCAGTGGTGGGTTTCTGCAGGCTTGCACCTACTCGCGAGAGCCGGTTGGTGAAATTTAGAGAACCGGTGAGAGGGGGTTCCACCGGTGTACCTGGAAGTAAATCTGGCCCGTCGCTGCCAGTGACCCAACGAGAAGGAAAGGAAGGAAGGAAGGAAGGAAAGAAAGAAAGAAAGAAAGAAAGAAAGAAAGAAAGAAAGAAAGAAAGAAAGAAAGAAAGAAAGAAAGAAAAATTTATCATCACAATTGAGTCCAAAATGTTGGTTGCTAAGCAAGAGCGTTAAATGAGTTTCACCACATTTTAAAAGGTGGCCACTCCCACCCTGTCACATGACTGCCAAGCCATGCCCACAAAATAGGCCACACCTACAGAGTAGGTTCTAAAAAAATTTGAAACCCACCACTGCTCTAGAGGCTTTATAAGTTTGCTTGTAGGGCCGGTTTTTCGTGCTCCGGAGGCTTCAGGAGGGCAAAAAATGTCCTCAAAAGAAGGCCAAAGTCAGCTGGCCAGCATTCACATGCACACTGGGCAGCTCACAGGGCAACACTTCGCGTGCCCTGACAAATGGCTCTAGCTCCTTGAGCCTACAGTTGTTTTTATCAGCTGCAGTTGCTCCTGGAAAATAAGGTTCCAACTACTGTCCTTTTAGTGCTGGTAACGTCTAGGTAGCCTTTTTGTAACATGCTTTATGTGATGCTGCTCTTGTTTTGAAACACACCTTGATTCAAGCGTTGGCTGTTGTTCTATTGATGAATAGTGAAAGGGCAGGAGCAGAGAGTAATACACTGTGATGATATACCGCATGTCATATTCAAGATAGGAGAGGATATCAAACAAGCATTAATCCTAATAAAGTAGCCATGAAACTCCCCAATCCATTCATAACACAAGCATCTAAGGCTATTTTAGAGCTTTCTTTTAAAAAGAAAAAGAAGGAGATATTCAAATGAGGACGTTAATAATAAAATTAGATTTTGATAACTGTTCTTTGCTCCTGGCTTTTAGATTATATTTATTTTTAAGGTCTCTTCATCCATACTTATGGCATGTGTTTAAAATAATGTGCTTGTAAAAGAAGGGCTTTTTTAAAAGATCAGGGAAATATTGAAATTAAAGACTTACAAGCCATAATTGGAGGTAAACTGGCTTTCTCTCATGGGACATTAGTATTTAATTGTGTCATGGAGCAACAATAAATTTTCTTCCAGTGCTCATATCCATGCTGTTTTTATAATGAAGATAAAGTACTAACAATTACCTAAAATATGTAGGACACAACTTCTTCCAGGAAGATAGTGAGGGCTCATGTCCTCTTTATGGCATTTTCACTTTATTGTACAACAATCTTAGTCACCCTAGTGTGAGTAACAGCTCATTCTACAGGCATCCAGTAACTCCGACACTTATTTATTTATTTCTGTAATCAGGATCTAATCTTCTGGAACCAAATCAATAAAAATAATTGTAGTGAAAGGGGGAACTCTGCAAAGCTACACATGGATGTCTTATAGAAATTTTATGAGGATCCTGCATATTGTTTGATGTTTCCCCCAAGGAATGAAATGTTCTAACCTTCAACACAAAAACTACATGTGGGTGGAACTCTTAAAATCTCTCCATACCTCAGATCCTATCAGACTCTCAACCTTCACTCCAACAGGAAAACAATAAATGGTTTATCACCCCATCTTTCTTACTGTCATGGTACAAATAGAGAATACAACATATTTATTTATTTGATTTATATTTTAGTTTTCCACCAGGCGCCAAGGGCAACATGAGCCCCTCCATTTTTTCCCCATAACAACCCTGTGGAATGGATGGGTCGAAACTGATTGGCATAAAGTCACCGAATGAGTTGTCATCATTGAGTAAATGCAATCCTTTAACCCTACACTTACCTGGTTCTTTGTTGTGTAGAAAATATTCTTACTGATCCTCTCTCACCAGGATGAATTACTTGAACATCTGCAAATATATTTTTTCTCTTAGTGTGGAAAGGATTATAAATGTCATGACATGGCTGTGTCATATCTGCTGAGTGACATATTGTTCTTGAGTTTTCAGATGTATACTTAAATTCCGATAGAGTTTCCACAACAAACAAGATTTTTAGCTCAATTATAAAGATATTTCATGGTGCAAGTTTCAATTCCTGGGAAAGAAAAAAACTCTTGATACATAGCCACTGTCTGCATTTGCCAGTTTCCGTAATCTACTCTTTTCCATATAACTTGGAACTGTAGTTCCTAGATAACATTGAGGAAAATGTATATTAGATCTGGAGACTACAAGCTGGAGGAGGGACACTGTTTGACACTGCCTTCAGGCCAGATGTGTCATGTGCTGGCCACACCCATAACTTGTTTAGTAAAGGGGGGGAAGTCACAATACATCATGTGATGCTATAACGACATAGGTTTGACACCCCTGCTGTAGACTGAAGGATCAATGGACTTACATGTTATATTCTTACACTCCTAATAGCTTAGAAATGGCAGGTTTTATTGAGAGTTGCTAAGAATACGGATTTAAAAACTATTCCTCTGCATTCTGCTCCCATCCCATTTGAACAAAAAGAGAAAAAATCTTTTAAAAATAATAGCTATCTACGTATAACTATTTTGTGAATAATGTTATGAATATTCAACTGTATGTTCTTGTCCTTAAAACATTCTAGTAGCCATCCCATATAAAAATGGGTCTTGTCCACTTAGTAACATTATTATGTTGGTGGGCATGTCTTCAGGGATCCTCAAAGCACATATTTAATGGTGAAATATATGGACTCCTCCTAGTTTAGAGTTTTAAAGGTTAAAACCAATGTTTTGAATTGTACTAGAAGGACAATTAGGGTGTAAGACTCCACTAAACAAAGTCCATGACATTAAAAACACCATTGTTTTGTTGAGCACATTTTTTCTTCAAATACCCTGTTTTGGAACCTACTTTCAGGTAAGAGCGGCCCACAAATGTACAGGGTGGTACGGGTGGTATTGATAGTCACTCAAGAGTTCTAACAACTCTGAGACTCTTCCTCTTTTTGAACTGCATCCAGGAGGAGGAGGAGGAGAAGCTGCTGCCTCCTCCTCCTCCTTCTTCGCCTGCTCTTGCTTCTTCTGTTCCTCCTCCCCATTCTTCTTCTGCTCCTCCTCCTCCTCCTCCTTCGCCTGTTCCTGCTTCTTCTGCTCCTCCTCCGCCTTCTTCTTCACCTCCTCCTTCGCCTGCTCCTCCTCCTCCTCCGCCTGCTCCTCCTCCTCCTTTTTTGCCTGCCCCTGCTTCTTATGCTCCTGCTTCTTCTGCCTCTGCTTATCCTCCTCCTCCTCCTCGCCTCTTTCACCTCCTCTCTATCACCTCTTCCCTCCTCTTCTGTTAGCTTTGATAAATATATACAGTACGTACATATATATAGTACATGCAACAATTGTGGGTTCTGATTGCTCACTAAAGTCTTTCCTCTGAGAAAAAAGTATCTTTAGAGAATCTTTTTGAGAAGGTTCAAGGAGAAGTGTTAGAATTTTTCTCTCACTCATTAGGTAGAATGTGGAGCCTCTTGCTTTCCCCCCTGCATTGAAGAATCTCTTCTACGCATGGAAATATGAGCTCCTTAGAGGAATGGTGGGTTCTCTATGAAATAAGAAATATTTTCAAGCATGACCATGATTTGATGTTCCTTAATTCAGATGCCAAGCCAAATTGACCCAGGAAGACACCTAGCATTGGTTAGATGGAATGTCTTTTGTAGCATAAGACAATTGAAGCATCACAACACAACTGCAAAAAGCTCTGCAATTTTGTTCAGTTCAATCCAGTTTTCATCATTAAACTGTTATTTAAATCCCTTTCTTGAGTACAGTTTTTCTTCACACCTTTGTGTGTACCTTTTTTTAAAAACAAACTGATTTTATATTTTAATAATGCATATGGTAACTTTCTAGCTATCTGCCGGATCAGATCCTGCCCCACACATCCTCACGGCCGATTCGCTCCCACAGAGAGGGACTTCTCCGGGTGCCGTCCACTAGACTTTGTCAGCTGGCGACGCCCAGGGGAAGGGCCTTCTCTGTGGCGGGCCCAGCCCTCTGGAACGACTTTCCCCCCGACATCAGAACAACTACGGACCTCCGCTCCTTCTGTCAAAAACTCAAAACATACTTTTTCTGCTTGGTTGGCCTAGGTTAGTCTCTACCTTTGGGGTGTTAGGGAATTTTAGTGTTATAACTTGGGGATTTTAGCACAGGGATAATCCTAATTTAATTCGTTTTTATTCACTGTATTTATTCTATGTATGTATTTTTATAGTATTTTATTTTTTTCCCCTGTGCACCGCTCCGAGTCCCCTTGGGGAGAGGATGCGGTATACAAAATAAAATTATTATTATTATTATTATTATTATTATTATTATTATTATTATTATTATTATTATTATTATTATTATTATTATTATTATTATTATTATTATTATTATTATTTATACCTTTTCAATTGGAAATCTCTTTTTCTTTCCTTTTTAATCTAAAAAAGGAAAGAATAGAAGAATAGAATAGAATTCTTTATTGGCCAAGTGTGATTGGACACACAAGGAATTTGTCGTTGGTCAGGGGTGGGTTTCAAAATTGTACACTACCGGTTCTGTGGACGTGGTTTATTTTGTGGGCGTGGCTTTGGCAAATGTATGTTTCAAATTGGAGATGGGAAATAAAATATGCTGTAAAACTTTTAAAGTAAAGGCAAAAGAAAGCAGAAACCCGAGCCATGGTGAGCTGAATGCAGGAGAGCTGGAGGGTCTGAGCATGTGAACTCGGGAAGGGGGGGGCAGCAGCTGAAAGAGCAAGTCAGCAATCTTCTGACTGCCGAGCACCTTGCTCATGAGTAAACCGAAGATTAGAGGCAGCCGGGCAGATCCTGACATGCTTGCTTGGCTGCTCGCCCTGCCACCTCCGAGCTCACAGGCAGTAAACAAAGCTGCCGCCTCCTGCTTCCATGCATCGAGGCCACGGAGGCAGGTTGCAAAGCCTCGGGGCTCCCTGAACAACTCCTGCTGCTTACCTGTGTGTAGGCACTAGGAGGCAGTTGTGTGGATGCACATGATGAAGACGAGGCTGGGCGATTGTCGGAGTGAGCCGATTCAGAGGCGTGGCCAGCCAGCAATCACTACCAGTTTGGTGACCCATGCCCAATTACTGCTACTGGTTCTCCCGAACCGGTAGCAACCCACCTCTGTCTTTGGATTCAACTTCAACTTCATTCTGGGGTGTCTACAGAGTATAATATTCGGTGTCACCAAACATTCTCACTTGTGATACCTATATAAACAGTCAGAGCATTGCTTGCACCTTGTTGTCATGTTGAGCTTCTAAAACCATACTTTGGGCATACGCTGCTTCGGAGGGTCATATGGAGGCTGAGTTGATGCCATTGTTAAGAAACCTGGTAGAAAATTACATTTCCTTTCACTGATAGTAATATAAACATGTTCTCTCATGGCTAGAACAAGGCAGACAGAGTAAAAATTGCATTTACAGCTCTTCTTGGATGGAAATGTTTACATTTTGTTCTGAAAAATATACTGGGCACTTTAATAGTGTAGCTCAAAGTTCAGCTTGTTCAATGTGAAGAGAGCTGTGTGGGATGGAGGCCCCAAGGTTAGTATGGACTGTCCTCCCTGAGAATGCTTGCTAAAATACTTCTTACAATTGGGTGCATCCCAAGGGAAATAAATTGTGTCCAATATGAACTTCTGGTCCTCTCTGATAAAGAATGATCTGGCAAAGATGTGGTAAGAGTTCAAATTCTATCTGGATATTCTATCAGAGGAAAACCCGAGACAATGCTCTGGCGCATAACTCTTTAGAACTCTAAAAGCCCAATTAAAGGCAGGGTAAAAGAGTGAAGAGATTGTGTGCATTTTCCTAGAAACCAGGGAAGAAACACAATTTCCTCTTCTGCCCAGATCTGTGATCAAGATGGGAGGCATGTTTTTTTGTACCTTAAGCCAGGGGTGTCCAAACTTGGGAACTTTAAGACTTGTGGACTTCAACTCCCAGAATTCCCCAGCCAGCTATGCTGTGCTGGGGAATTCTGGGAGTTGAAGTCCACAAGTCTTAAAGTTCCCAAGTTTGGACACCCCTGCCTTAAGCAGAAGGCTTCACAATCAGCTCAGGCATTGGATAGCCCAGTGGTTCTCAACCAAGGGCCATGTGGCTCCCTAGAGCCTTAGGATAATTCACAGGGGCCATAGATTAAAAGAAATGCAACGGGAGGCATGGCACATGCTAAGGGGGGGTGGCCTAGAAAATCAAAGTGAATCAAGCTGCAAATGCATTTTTTTCTGACACCATAGCAGTGTTTCATGTCCCTATCCAGAATGGACCTGGACAGGGATCCACAAGAGAAAATGACAGATGGGGATCACAGCAGAAGCGGCTTGCTCCTGGTTCAGCCCGGATTGGGCAAACCAGTAGTGGTGGTGGTGGGAGGCCCATTCGCCTGGACACTTCTGCGCATGTGTGAAACGAGCATGAGCGAACCAGTAGCTCTGGGATTTGCAACCCACCTTTGGATCACAGGCAAAAACAATAAAACTGAGAAACATTGATATAGTTGATATTTACTCATCCCGGTAGGATTTGAGTTAACCAGGGCTAACCAATCACGTGCACGTATGAACCGGCTCCCTGTTTTAGTTGGATCTGATGACTTCTTCTGCATAGATTTATCATGCATTTTATTGGGGTTAAGGTCTAAGAAGCCCACTCAATTTCTGCATGGTGACATTTCCTTAGGATATATTGCTATCTGGGGAGGTCTGTGATTTGTCGTGCTTCGCATAACTTTGGGGTTTCAAGCACGGAAGATCCTTATCTGTTGCTGAAACTAGTCCAGTGGTATGCTAAGTACGCTGTAGCAGGGCTTCCCAAACTTCGTGATGCCGTGACCTCCTAAAATAATACAGTAATAAAACTGTCAGACTGCATTCTGATTGGGCTCCTGACCATGCTGGCCTTCTGTATTGACACATTTGTCCTGCTGGAAGAAATGAAGAGGTACAGTATTTAGATGGTCTAGAGTGGGTGTCCAGGCTTAGTGTCAAGATCCAATGTGATGGAGGCACCCTTGGAAGAAATAGAAGGTGATGTCATGATGATGTCATGTGACGTATTAGGACTTTCCCCGCCCCTTCACTAAACTGGGTTTGGGCATTGCCAGTGTGTGATGCATCCAGCCTGCAGGCCAGGAGTTTGCCAGCTCTGATCTAGGGCATTGCAAGAACCTGATGGCCATGCAAGGACAATCAGAGAAGAATCCTGATACTTAGACCTTGAAGTCTAGTCCATTGAGGTAGGATGTGATAGAACACAGCTCCCTTTAGACTTGCTCAGCTAGACAAGCCCTGTGCTGCAGATTGCCAAAGTGATATGGTTCTTGAATAGATGGTTCCTTAAGCAAATGGGCCTGGATAAGATGTGGGCAGGCCAGTGGTGGGGATTCAATTTTTTTTTTGCTACCGGTTCTGTGGGTGTGACTTAGCAGGTGTGACTTGGTTCGGTGGGCATGGCAGCGGAAGGATACTGCAAAATTTCCATTCCGTCCCCACTCCTGGGGAAAGGATACTGTAAAATCCCCATTCCCTCCCCACCTCACTAACTTGCTTTTTAGCTCCGTTCTCCTGTGCAAGCCAATAGAAGAAGACTCAGCCCTTCAGCTGGGACTCCCATCAGCTGGGACTCAGGAGGCAGCGAATAGATGAGGGAAGAGCTAGCCAGAGGTGGTATTTGCCAGTTCTCCGAACTACTCAACATTTCCACTACCAGTTCGCCAGAACTGGTCAAAACTGGCTGAATACCACCTTTGAGGTGGGTATGGATAACAGAAACATAGGATGAGCCAGTAAATATGCACACGTGTGGAGGAAATGTGGTGAACAATAGATGATATTAAAAACTTGCTTTAAATCCATAGAAATGACTACACTGGTTTCCAGAAGCCTTATGTGTTATACTTGATAGAATCCAGGGAATATTAAATAAACAGACCTCCTACTTCCTCCAGCTTTGGAACTGGTTTTAATGATAGAGTTCGTTATTTGCAAATAAATAAAGGAGCAACTTTCATCAGCCTTAGGAAACAGACTACTTGTTGATAGCCTCCAGCCATTTTTAGGCTCAGAATGTGATGACTACATCATTACTGAACTGGTTTCCTCCTCACTGAATCCCCCAAAATGCATGTTATATTCCTGCACAGCATTCATTGGCACTTGACCTATTCCCTATTGCTTTATTGGCCACTGATAATAGCAGCAAAAATATATGCTTATTGGTAATACTTAGAGATTGGGCTTTTGCTGATAATACTTTAATATTCTATAAAGTGGAATTCAAAATAATGTCATTGCACAAATATAATCAGGAGACCCTATGCCAGTGATGGCTACATTTTTTTGGCTTGCGTGCCAAAAGTGGGGGGAGCGCAGGGGGGTCGTGCGTGGGCATGCCACACCCATAATGCTATGTGCGTGACCCCCTGCTTTTGGCGTGCTTTTTTCACCCTCCCCAGGCTCCAGAGGCTTTCTAGGAGCCTGGGGAGGGTGAAAACAGCCTCCCCCCCACCTCCAGAGGCTTCAGGAGCTTCCCTGAAGCCTCCAGAGGGAGGCAAATGGCCTCAAAAGAAGGCCTAAATCAGCTGGCCAGTGCACACATGTGTGCTGGAGCTGACAGGGCAACGCCTCACGTGTCCTAAGAACTGGTTCTGCGTGCCACCTGTGGCACCCATGTGGTAGGTTTGCCATCACGGCCCTATGCTTTGCCCCCTCCCCTCCCCCCAATAGAATAGAGCTAAAGCCAGGCACTCCGATAATGGAGGACAATAGACAGACATTACTCTGGAGGCAACAAGGAAGTAAAATATTTTGTTGGTTAAGAAGAAAAGAAGCTGCACTTCATCCTCTCAATATAAGGTTTTGCAAGTTTTGAGTCAATTATAAGGATCCTTGCAGATGGAATGATTTGAGTCAATCCTTATAAGGCCTTCTTGATCTGGAAGAAACAATTTAAAAAATGTGATCATGAGGCTAAGGAAGTGTATTTCAAAGCTAAGTTCCTACTGTCAGTCTTTATTGTCTCTCTTCCAGTCTGAATCTGGTGAGGAGACAGACTAGGCTTCTGCTATGGCTACCTGTGAACTCCACTGTCATCATCTTTGCTGCATTCTTGTAGTAGTACTAAACAAAGATAGGCTTTGGTCCTTCATGGTCCATGGTCACTATTTGAACCCTCTGTCAGTCAGCCTTTTTTTAGAAGACAGTCATGTTTAGAAATAACCCAGGACAGGTAGTAGGCATGGAGCACCTCCACACCTTCTACCTGTTAGTCATTCAAAGAGCCTACCTAAACTGCCTTATCCTGAACCATTCTTTTTTATACAAAATAATTAATGGCTTTGATGGCTTTTCAATTTAATGTTTAATGTTAATGGCTTTTTTCCATCAGCAAATGGTGCTCGTTGAAGGGATATGTGACCAATAAGGTTTCTTAATATGTCTCACATAAAGCCTCTAAGGACAGCACCTGAGAATAAGCCAGGAGTGTCAAACTCAAGGCCCGCGGGCCAATCTGGCCTGCGAGGCTGACCTAGAAACAGTGAAGGACCAGCCTGTGGTGCCTCTGCCAATGAAAATGGAGCTTGGAAGGGGCCACACATGGCCCTCCCGAGCTCTGTTTTCATTGGCAGAGAGTTGCAGGAGGCTGTCGTAGCCGACAACAGAGCTCTGGGGCCCATTTTCGCTGGCACAGCACTCGTGCCACCACAGGCGCCCCTGACATGAGTGACGTTGAGCTGGCCACGCCCACCCTGGCCATGCTCATCCCACCCCCACTCCTGAGGTCAAATATAACCCTGATGTGGCCCTCAATGAAATTAAGTTTGGAATAGACATTGGTGTTGAAGACAGCACAACTTAACACTGCTGTACTTTTCAGCTAGCTCACGGATGAGAGCAGTTTGGTAACCAAGGTCAGGGAAGCTTTGCGAGTTGGCACAGTGTTTTTCAAACTTGGTGACTTTTAAGCAATGTGGACTTCAACTCCCAGAATTCTGCAACCATCAACAGTCCCAGGGCCCAGAGACTTGCAGTTCAATATGCTTTAGCTTATCTTTGGTTAAGGCTAAAACACTTTGGCAGCAAAATGGATTTTAAGGCTTATGCAAAGCTTTTTTTTTGCATAGTGGACAGAGCAAAATCTTTATATATTTACTGAAGAATGAAATGTTGCATATCTGTTGGCTGCATGCTTGCCAAAAAATGTTCTAAAGGCAGATGCTCTGGTGTTCCTCTGTTCAGAATGATAGTCTTCAAGAATGGGAATTGGAGGGATTTTTCTGCATTCCTGCAAGGGTTATAGCTGGAGGGAATTATGCCATAAGCCTGGACTTCCTCAGAGACCGATCCACAATTCTATCCCATGGATTTTCAAAGCTATCCATTTGCAATTGTTTGAAGAACAACTTTGGTATACATGAAGTAATTGCATTAATATAATTGCTGTACATTCTTGGCTGTACAGTTTCATTAATTTTATCCATCAGTTTATTAAAAAAAATAGAAGGATGAACCTGTCATCCAATACCCATCACAGAAAATAAAATCAGGTTAGCTTTCATATAATGTAACATTATATCATTATTTTATTAACTATTCAAAGTCCATTTAAGATCTGAATACTTAGTAAGATTTGAATCAGTATTTCTTTCTTTTTCACAGGAGAACCAGACGTTGAGACTGAGCTTTTTAATTTATTTTTATGACAACAAACACTAGAAGTGATGTGCAATCAATAGTTGGATATGACCTGTGGCTTTGCGATAATGTTGGTCATACAGACTTACTCCTTACTTGGTTGCCTGTGGGAGTAATGAGAAGTTTCTATTGGAGAAATACTTTTGACTGTGTTACATCTCATTTTTCAAACCTTGGTTCATGATTGCATGATCAGTACACCAGAACGAAAAACTTTGAAATGAGGAGGTGAGCTGTGATTCATCACCATTTCCCATCTGTCAGACCATCAAGGTGGAACTGAGGAGGCTGCTAAACTGTGTGAGTGCTGATAAAGCCCAGGAAAGTCTGGATTGTGCTGATTAGCTAATCTGACGCGTCTCCCTGAAAGTACCAAGAAGATTGAATGGCACACTGATAGGGCTGCTTACCCAGGGGATCTGAACAGCCTTCCCCATTCATTCAGTGGCAGAAAACGCTCTACACATCTCGTTCTGCGAATTGTTCTGAGCATTCTCTGACAGTGAAGCGAAAGTCTTTTGTGGATACATTTATAAAAAGCTGCACAGATATGTAAAGCACCAGCTTTGTACCATCTCAAACAATCCCCTTTCAAAGGGTCTACTGGTTCCCAAATGGCCTGGAAATGCAGTAGGGGGGGGGGCTGCAGAGGTTAAACAGTGAGAAGCTCAGCAGCTGCAAACTGTCATATAACATCTCACTTAAAATGTCCTGCATGCTACTTGGTTGAAACTGTCACCCCTCCAGCAATAAAAAAAACAATGCAGAGAAAGCAGATGTGTTTTCTATTTAGAATTAAACAGTTTATCTCAACCACTGTCATTGTTGCTGGGGGGAAATAAATAAATAGCCCTGGTAATGTAAACTTCAAAGAGATGGTCTTGCCAAAATGGCGGATTTTGAGTCTGGTATCCACTGAGAACCTTCATTTTGGCCATAGCGATTCTTCTCCCCCCCCTCCCTCTTTCTAGAAAAAGAAGGGGGATATTGGCAGCTTGTGCTGGAGTGGAGTGGTCAGAAAGAATTTTTGGCTACTCTTAACATCCCATAACTCATGTCATTTGTATGTAATGGTCCAGAAAATTTAAGTAAACATCATAAATGTCTTCGGTTATTAAACTTTCCATTCAAGCATTTTGTTGAACTCTTAATGGATAGTAAAGGGAGACATAATGAAGCATATAGTGATTTGCCTCCACAGTCTTTCTGACTCGCAGACCTTAAATGAATAGCTGAACCAAAACCATGCCGCAGGTTTTCAGCTGCCCAAGTAAAAGAAGAGGCTACAAGAGAAGTTACTAATGAACAAAGCTTTTTTCCAGGTTGGAAATTAATGTCCTTGACTAGTTAAGGTCATGCTGAGGCTCCCTACAACCCCTATCATAACTAGAAAATAAGGCAAAAGGCCAAATACTGGTGGGGGAAAGGGGAAATTGTTGCACAACAATAACTGGAAGATGTCAAATTGAGAAAGGTTGCAATAAATGCTCTTTCAAGGCGTTAATTATTACAATGACTACAATGCTGTGTTTCCTGGGAAACAATCACTGAATTGTTCTTTATCTTCAAAACAGAAGGAATGAATCTTTAAGATAGATAAGCAAAATGTACAGTATGTTGGCAATAATGGACAAACACCTCAGAGCAAGGCACAATCACTTTGATCTGGCTATGGTTTTTTTTTAATAAACACTCAAATAAAAAAGTTCCAATTATCCTAATGTGAACAGTTATATTTCTGGTGAAAACTCTCCCACCAAACTTAATATTTTCTCTAAGAAACATTATATTATAGTTACAAGAGGTGAAGATGGAAGAACCCTAACTTTAAAGCTACACCCAATGCAATGATCTTTTTGGGTCCCCCTTCTAAACTGTAACAGGTTTTTCCAAGCATGGCATCTCCAATGGACATCATTAAACATGTCAAAAGGTATTGGTGTGAGATTTGTAGCCCTTGAAAACTAAGATGATGATATTGATGATGGTGATGGCTTTGTATCTTGACTATTGACTCTTCGAGACTGCCTGGATAAATCACTCCATTTCTTCACCAGATTTTTGGAAGTGGTTTGTCCTTGCTTTCTTCCTTGAGCTAAGAGAAATGAGTGATCTAAAATTACTTCATTAGTCTGGTGCCTAAGGCAGGGCTTGAACTCACACTGTAACCCTAACCACTACACCAAATTGAGTCTCATGGATATTTGAAAGCAGAGATGATGGAATGAAATATAGATCCCCAAAGAGTGGGTGTTGTTGCTTGATGACTAATGGGTTTTAATCAGAAATTAAATAAAGATAATGTTTTGTCTTTGGATGTGAGTTCTACTTTGGTTTTAGCTATTTAAGCTAAACAGTTACTGGATTTCTGTTACACATGATAATCACATTGTGATAAATAGCAATAACACTTAGACATATATGCTGCTCTAAAGTGCTTTACAACATTCTCTGAGAGGTTTGCAGAGTCAACCTCTGTAAATATATTGCCCCTAACAATTTGGGTCCTCATTTTACTGTCCTCGGAAGGATGGAAGGCTGAGTCAACCTCAAGCCCCATCAGAATTGAACTCCTGGTTATGGGAAGAATTAGCCAGCAATAATGAATTTTAACCACAGCGCCACCACGGTTCATACTAAAGTGGAATGCAACCAGACGCTAAATAGAGAATTGTACCAGGATGGTCTCTGAACTGGAGTTCTAAATGACTGAATGGCAGTCCTTTTCTGATATGGCCCCACCAGTGTGAAATATGCTATCTTTAGAAATAAACTTGGCCCTTTCACTTCTGGTTTTAGGAAATCTCTAAAATCTCTCTTATAAAAAGATCCTCCTTTTTAAATGGGCCTTTGGTGGTCCAAATACCTAGTGAAGTATAGGGGTTTTACCTTAATTTAGTTGTTCTTACAATTGTTATTACTCTGGGAACTGCTTGGCTGTCAAATTCTCCTGAACACTCCTTAGAGGTGTTTGATTGGGGTTGTAAATAAATCAGTATTAATAAATAAATAAAAAACAATGATGTGTTCGCTGAAAGTAATTAGAAGGGACAATGTTGTACATATTAGCTATGAATGTTTGACACCTATTTACTCTTGTTTGATTCAGTTCACTCCACCAGGATACAGCTGGGTATCAGAGCCTCTCCTTGAAGATGGAACTGAATCTTCTTCATGAAACTGAAATTGAGGATAGTATTGTATTATTTATGATGCTTTAGGTAGAATTTTAATTATGTTTTTTTAATATTTCATTGGTCCGTATCAGGGGTGTCAAACTGGCGGACCACAGGCTGAATACGTCATGTGATGGCAACATGATGCGGTGAGTTTGACACCCATGATCTATATTGTTAATATGTTTTTATCCATACTTATTTACAAACACTAGTTTTTTTACATGCTAGAAAAAACTGTCAGGGATTAAAAGAAAAATTGAATGAAAATTGAATATATTGATATTGTTCTTCCATCTTGCCCTGGATTTACAGAAAAGTAATTTCTCAAAAATGTACTAAGTCTGAGCTAAGCCTGTGCTATTGCTTTAAAAAGAATGTAAAATTATGCAGATGGTCAATAATGGAAGACCAGGTGGACTGCATCTGGCAATGTTTATCATTTTTAATATTTTGAAAGCAGATGTTGGTGCTGAGATACTATGGGTTGCATTCATAGGAAGCATTGTTGGACAGAGTGACTTACTAATCTCTTGTAAGAAACTACAATGTTTTGATCCAGTTAAGATTAGCTATTAATATACAACAAGCTAGGCATTGCTACAGTTTAAAAAAAAGCACAGAACAGATGCTTGATAAAAAATAAAACTAACAGCCAAAATCATTCCTGATCTTCATATAAAAATGTAAACTAAAAATATTTTATTTGTCTTTTAATGAACTGCTATGAAACAGCTTTAGTAGTCAAAATATTTCACAAGCGTATGCATATGCAAGTTGTCATTGGTTAACATAATCCACCTTTCAACTCTGAGAAAATAGACAGTATGAACTCTCACATGCCAGGATGGCAAATGAGATACACCAGGACCTTCTGAAGATTTTCAGATCTCACATGTCAGATCTGCTGTCTACCCTCATCTGGAATGGCCCAATCTTGATTGTATTGCTTATCTGGCAGCCAAGGGTTGACATAGATACTTACTCTGGAACCTGGAGGCATTGTGTATATATCCTGTGATTTAAAGAAGTGACATTGAAGTGTCACAGGTTGTAAGGCCAAATGCCACTTGTATCCCAGTGACAATAAATGATTTTTTGTGAAGCTGCCTGATTTGGAGTTTGTTGGCTGGAGCAGATGGAGGGATGGAGTGCAACCTGAAGGGACAAGACCATTCCTCCATTTACCATGCTTTCACGGTGAAGGTTTTTAAGAGTACAAAGAAAGAAGCTACCTCACATGCTACATAAATGCAATTCTTGTTCACTTCCCCCATTTAACATGGAAGGACAGTTGTCTAGGTAGAACTTCTGATAAAGCCATGAGTTTCATTACATAGATATCTTTCATCATGAAAAGACTGCATCAATAAATGTGACTCAATATATAAAATGACCATTCTGTGTTAAATTCATTTTAATTAATAAATGTACTGTAACCCAGCATTTCCCAACCTTTCCAGATTGGCGGCCCAATTTGGGGAGGGAGGGGAAAAGAGGGGATGGTTTTATGTGAGGAGCAGGCACATGCGCCGGTTGTGAATAGGCCACGGCCTGGTAGCGGGTAGTTGGGAATCCCTGCTGTAACATGTATTATTTTTCATTACTCTGTGTATCATTATCATCTGTAAACTCCCTGGAGGATTCCACCAGGATTCAGATGGTGGTTAAATTGCTTCATTGCTTCATTGCTCCATCGATCCATCCATCCATCGATCCATCCATCCATCCATCCATCCATCCATCCATCCATCCATCCATCCATCCATTCCATCCATCCATCCATTCCATCCATTCCATCTAGTGCAAATATCATATATTGAGTCCAAATGCAAATGGAATCATTTACCCTACAAAATCTGATGTAAATAAAATATAATTCATGCAAATTAATAACTGCATGACTTACAACTTGATTTAATTTGATGATCACAGATATTGGGTAAAATCTGTTCTTTCTCTTCACAAGAGAATAAAATTGTATTATAAACAAGTATTTGAATATGTCCATCGTTTGATCATTCTGACTCACTGTCATTCCCCTGTTCTGAATTGGGTCTTCTTGTGTCTGATTACTTTCTTTTTTTCTTTTTTCTTTTTTTTGGTGAGTCAGCATTGGACAAACCTAGTTTGAGATATAAGTTATAATATGTCACAAGCTACATGCTTCTTTCAACTGTCATTTTAAATCAGGATTCTGCATGGAGGTCAACTAAATTCTATCCCTAAAGGAAGTCTAGCATAGAAGAATGCCTGCCCTCCTAGTCATACACAGTGTATAAGGTTCAGTCAATATTCCCATGCACCCAGTTTCAAAGTGTCAAGGGTCTGGTGGGCCCACACATACTTTGTAGCCAAATAGTTGGAAGATAAGGTATTCTGGCTTAAAAAAATGTTTTTGCAAAGCACTGATTCCTCTCAGGTCTTCATCCTAAAATGCAGGGGTGAAATTCAGTAGGTTCTGACAGGTTCTGGAGAACCGGTAGCGGAAATTTTGAGTAGTTCAGAGAACCAGCAAATATCCCCTCTGGCTGGCCCCAGAGTGGGGTAGGAATGGAGATTTTGCAATATCCTTCTCCTGCCACGTCCACCAAGCCATGGCCACAGAACCAAAGTTGTCAAAATAACTTTGAAAGCCTGGGCTGGGCTAGCCTGGAATTAATAGAATTAGAAGGGACTTTGGAGGTCTTCTAGCCTAACCCCCTGCTCAAGCAGAAGACCCTATCCCATTTTAAACAATTACCTCGATACCACTCACGAGGGTGGACATACACCGGATCTCATCTTTGTCTCAGGCCAATGGAAGAGTGATCTGGGTATAGGGGATATAGTCATCACGCCCTTGTCATGGTCAGACCACTCACTTCTCCGCCTCGACTTTCCGACCACTGCTCCCCTCCGCGGGGAGGCGGAACCAGAGTCTCCAATCTGGTACCGCCCCAGGCGCCTGATGGACCCGGATGGGTTCCAGACGGTGCTTGGGCCATTTCCTGTATCCCTGACCCGTGCCCCGATAGAGGACCTCACCGCCGCATGGAATAGTGCGGCCGTGGGAGCCTTGGATCGGGTCGCGCCCTTGCGGCCTCTCGTGCGGCAGCGAAACACCCAGGCTCCTTGGTTTACCGAGGAGCTGAGGGTGATGAAACGCCGCAAGAGATGCCTAGAGAGAAGATGGAGGTCTACCCGATCTGGATCTGACCGGACACAGGTAAGAGCCCATTTACGGACTTACATTGTGGCGCTGAGAGTGGCCAAACGCCATCATTGTGCCACTCTCATAGCATCCGCAGACAATCGCCCTGCCGCCCTGTTTAGGGTGACCCGCGCCCTCCTCCAACAGAGGGTGCGGGAAGCCCCGTTACAGGGTAGAGCAGAGGAATTTGTGACTTTTCTGCAGGAGAAAACCGCTCAGATACAGAACGAGTTAGCCCCCATTCATGGCCCAGTGAGATGCCACGAGGGAGATCTTGTTTGGGAGGAGTTTGACTCCGTTACTTCCGAAGATATGGACAGGCTACGTGGGCGACTGCGAGCCACAACATGTTTACTGGACCCGTGTCCCTCCTGGCTTGTACTGGCATCCTGGGAGGTGACACGAGGCTGGCTCCAAGAGGTTGTCAACGCATCCTTGAGTGAGGGTTCCTTGCCTGCTTCCCTAAAAGAGGCGATGGTGAGGCCCCTCCTTAAGAAGCCCTCTTTGGATCCAGCTCTTTTAAACAACTATCGTCCTGTCTCCAACCTTCCCTTTTTGGCGAAGGTTGTCGAGAGTGTGGTGGCACAACAGTTTCCCCGTCACCTGGATGAAGTTGATTATCTAGATCCGTGCCAGTCCGGCTTTCGGCCCGGGCATAGCACCGAGACGGCATTGGTCGCGTTGGTGGATGATCTCTGGAGGGCCAGAGATGGGGGCTGTTCCTCCATCCTGGTCCTATTAGACCTCTCGGCGGCTTTCAATACCATCGACCATGGTATCCTATTGCATCGGCTGGGGGGGTTGGGGGTGGGAGGCACCATTTTGCGGTGGTTCTCCTCCTACCTCTCTGGCCGATCGCAATTTGTGTTGGCAGGGGGGCAGAGGTCGACCGCGAGACCCCTCATATGTGGGGTGCCTCAGGGGTCGGTCCTCTCGCCCCTCCTGTTTAACACATACATGAAGCCGCTGGGTGAGATCATCCGTGGTTTTGGGGTAGAGTACCATCTATACGCTGACGACACCCAGCTGTATATATCTACCCCAGACCACCCCAACGATGCCGTAGCAGTGATGTGCCAGTGCCTGGAAGCCGTGCGGATCTGGATGGGAAGTAACGGACTCAAGCTAAACTTGACCAAGACCGAGTGGCTGTGGTTTCCGGCTGCCCGATTCAACCAGCTTACTCCATCGCTGGCCATAGGGGGTGAACATCTTGCCCCTGTGGATGGGGCGCGCAATTTGGGTGTCCTCCTGGATACCCGGCTGTCAATGGAAGACCAGGTGACGGCCGTGGCCAGGAGGGCATTTTATCAGGTTCGCCTGGTACGCCAATTGCGCCCCCTATTGGATCGGGACGCCCTTCGCACAGTCACTCATGCCCTCGTGACATCCCGACTGGACTATTGCAACTCTCTCTACATGGGGCTTCCCTTGAGGTGCACCCGGAGACTTCAGCTAGTCCAGAATGCAGCCGCGCGAGCAATTATGGGTACCACAATGTACACCCATGTAACACCGATCTTGCGCGAGCTGCACTGGCTGCCTGTCGTCTTCCGGGTGCGCTTCAAGGTATTAATTATCATCTTTAAAGCGCTCCATGGCTCGGGACCTAGCTACTTTGCGGGATCGGATCCTGCCTCATACATCCTCACGACCGATTCGCTCCCACAGAGAGGGACTTCTCCGGGTGCCGTCCACTAGACTTTGTCAGCGGGCGACACCCAGGGGAAGGGCTCTCTCTGTGGCGGGCCCAGCCCTCTGGAATGACCTCCCCCCCGATATTAGGACCACCACGGACCTCCGCTCCTTCCGTCTTAAATTGAAAACACACTTTTTCTGCCTTGCCGGCCTGGGATAGCTACTCCTCTGCTTTTAGGGTTTATTGGGGATTTTTAGTTAGATAGTTTTAATGGGTATTTTAGCACAGGTTACTTAATTTAATCCATTTTTAATGAAATATGTATATAGCTATTGTTCTTATTTCTCCTGTGCACCGCCCCGAGTCCCTGTGGGGAGAGGGTGCGGTTTATAAGAAATAAATTATTATTATTATTATTATTATTATTATTATTATTATTATTATTATTATTATTATTATTATTATTATTATTATTATTATTATTATTATTATTATTATTATTATTACCATGAAAAACAGCACCTCTCCCAGCACTATTCCCAATTAAATGTAGCTTAATGTGGTGTTCGTAACATTACAAGCGAAATACAGTTAATTTCTTTTTTAACATAAAGATGAATAAGATTGAAATATAATGTTAATAGGTAAGGGGTGAATAATGAGATATAAAATAATGTATCTGCTATAGTCCTTCCAAGCACAAGTTTAGTTGGAAATCAGTGTTAATAATTTATTTTATTTTCGCAGAAAAGCTAGGTCTTGACACGAGAGTTAAAGAGTAGAATGCCCTCTTGTGTTATTAAGACACATAGCTAGGTCTTAGAACCAGCAATAAAGTAGTACAAGTTAAAATTTTAAAATCTACTATTATGTGAGACTATAAAGAATTTGAATAACTGAAACAAATTTGGAAGAATATATACAACAGACAGTTTCAGAGATAGAGGTTTCCCCTTTCCCGTTTAGGATTTGTGAATCTGTTTGCAGATCACAGGAGCCTATACAAAATAACAACAACAACAACAGTAATAATAACTACTACTACTACTATTACTACTACTACTAGTAGTAGTACTACACAGTTATGGATGAAACATGTAACAGTTATATCCATTGTCATCGTGGCACTTGGTACCATGTCCAAGAATTTTATAAGATACACCAACAAATTGCAGCTTCCTGCAATAACACCAGTGGAACTGCAAAAAAAAACTGTGCTACTCAGAACATCGTATATTTTAAGAAGGTACTTGCTTGATACCTAGAATTCTGGCAGCAACCCATATCAACCATTAGCACCAGTCAATGGTATTTGTGATGCATTTTTGAATGTTCAGTTGATTGAGTTTCATATTTAATAAATAAAGTATAACAACAACAACAACAACTCATGCTTAAGATCAGGAGTACTGAAAAAAGAAACAGAAGACTTTATTTTGGCAGCTCAAGAACAAGTCTTGAAGGCAAAAATTCAGCATGTTACCACCAACAGCAAATATTGCCTCTGTAATGAGAAAGATGAGACAGTCGACCATTTGATCAGTGGGTGCAGCAAAATTTCACAAACTGACTACTTACAACGCCATGACCAAGTTGCTAAAATCATTCACTGGAAATTGTGCCAGAAGTTTGGATTTGAGTACAGCAAAAACCACTGGGAACATCAAGTTAATAATAATAATATAATAATAATATATTTATTTTATATACCGCGTCCTCTCCCGAAGGGGACTCGGAGCGGTGCACAGGGAAAACTAAAACACATAAAATATATACATGAATAAATACAATACCTAAAAATAGATTAAACCAATCGTCCCTGCACTAAAATCCCCATTAAAACTAATCGTTCCCTAAAAACCCTAAAGGAAGAGACTACCCTAGGCCGGCCAAGCAGAAAAAGTGTGTTTTTAATTTTTGGCGGAAGGAGCGGAGTTCCGTGGTTGTTCTAATGTCGGGGGGAAGGTCGTTCCAGAGGGCTGGGCCCGCCATAGAGAAGGCCCTTCCCCTTGGCGTCGCCCGCTGACAAAGTCTAGTGGACGGCACCCGGAGAAGTCCCTCTCTGTGGGAGCGAATCGGCCGTGAGGAAGTATGGGGCAGGATCCGATCCCGCAGGTAGCTAGGTCCCGAGCCATGAAGCGCTTTGAAGATGACCACTAGCACCTTGAAGCGCACCCGGAAGACGACAGGCAGCCAGTGCAGCTCGCGCAAGAGCGGTGTTATGTGGGTGTACCTTGCGGTCCCCATTATAATAATAATAATAATAATAATTTATTAAACTTGTTGACCGCTCCCTCTCCCCGAAGGGACTCGGAGCGGTGCACAGGGCTAATAAAACAATAAATACATACATATAGTTAAAAAACAAATTAAATATTTCCCTGCGCTAAAAATCCAATTAAAAACTAAAATCCCCATCTAAAATTTCTAGCAGCCCCATCGAAGAGAGACTATCCTAGGCCGGCCAAGCAGAACAGATATGTTTTTAGTTTTAGACGGAAGGAGCGGAGGTCCGTGGTAGTTCTAATGTCGGGGGGAAGGTCGTTCCAGAGGGCTGGGCCCGCCATAGCTCGCGCGGCTGCATTCTGGACCAGCTGAAGTCTCCGGGTGCACCTCAAGGGGAGCCCCATGTAGAGAGAGTTACAATAGTCCAGTCGGGATGTCACGAGGGCATGAGTGACTGTGCAAAGGGCATCCCGATCCAATAAGGGGCACAACTGGCGTACCAGGCGAACCTAGTAGAACGCCCTCCTGGCCACGGCTGTCACTTGATCTTCCATGGACAGCCGGGTATCCAGGAGGACACCCAAGTTGCGTGCCCCATCCACAGGGGCAAGATGTTCGCCCCCTATGGCCAGCGATGGAGTGAGTTGGTTGAATCGGGCAGCCGGAAACCACAGCCACTCTGTCTTGGTCGGGTTGAGCCTGAGTCTGTTACTTCCCATCCAGATCCGCACGGCTTCCAGGCACTGGCACATCACCGCTACGGCATCGTTGGGGTGGTTTGGGGTAGATATATACAGCTGCGTATCATCAGCGTAGAGATGATACTCTACCCCAAAACCACGGATGATCTCGCCCAGCGGCTTCATATATGTGTTGAACAGGAGAGGCGAGAGGACCGACCCCTGAGGCACCCCACATGTGAGGGGTCTCGAGGTCGACCTCTGCTCTCCTGTCAACACAAATTGCGATCGACCAGAGAGGTAGGAGGAGAACCACCGTAAGACGGTGCCTCCCCCCCAACCCCCCCCCCCCAGCCGATGCAATAGGATACCATGGTCGATGGTATCGAAAGCCGCTGAGAGGTCTAATAGGACCAGGATGGAGGAACAACCCCCATCTCTGGCCCTCCAGAGATCATTTACCAACGCGACCAATGCCGTCTCAGTGCTATGCCCGGGCCGGAAGCCGGACTGGCGCGGGTCTAGATAATCAACTTCCTCCAGGTGATGGGGAAACTGTTGTGCCACCACACTCTCAACAACCTTCGCCAAAAAGGGAAGGTTGGAGACGGGACGATAGTTGGCTAATAAAGCTGGATCCAAAGAGGGCTTCTTCAGGAGGGGCCTCACCATGGCCTCTTTAAGGGAGGCAGGCAAGAAACCCTCACTTAGAGAAGCGTTGACAACCTCTTGGAGCCAGCCTCGTGTCACCTCCCAGGATGCCAGTACAAGCCAGGAGGGAAACGGGTCCAGTAAACATGTGGTGGCTCGCAGTTGCCCACGTAACCTGTCCATATCCTCGGAAGTAACAGAGTCAAATTCCTCCCAACCAAGATCCGCCTCGTGGCATCCCACTGGGCCATCAATGGAGACTAACTCGTTCTGGATCTGAGCGATTTTCTCCTGCAGATAAATCACAAATTCCTCTGCTCTACCCTGTAATGGGGCTTCCCGCACCCTCTGTTGAAGAAGGGAACGGGTCACCCTAAACAGGGTGGCAGGGCGGTTATCTGCAGATGCTATGAGAGTGGTGCAATGATGGCGTTTGGCCACTCTCAGCACCACAATGTAAGTCCGTAAATGGGCTCTTACCTGTGTCCGGTCAGATTCAGATCGAGCAGACCTCCATCTTCTCTCTCTCTTGTGGTGTTTCATCACCCTTAGCTCCTCGGTAAACCAAGGAGCCAGGGTGGCTCGCCGCCGCAAGAGAGGCCGCAAGGGCGCGACCCAATCCAAGGCTCCCATGGTCGCAGTATTCCATGCGGCCACGAGGTCCTCCATCGGGGCGCGGGTCAGGGGTACAGGAAATGGCCCAAGTGCCGCCTGGAACCAATCAGGGTCCATCAGGCGCCTGGGGCGGAACCAGATAGGTGACTCAGGTTCCGCCTCCCCGTGGTGGGGAGTAGCGGTTGGAAAGTCGAGCCGGAGAAGTGAGTGGTCTGACCATGACAAGGGTGTGATGACTATATCCCCTATACCCAGATCACTCTTCCATTGGCCTGAGACAAAGATGAGATCTGGTGTATGTCCACCCTCGTGGGTGGGGCCTTGAATTAATTGGGTCAGGTCCATGGCTGTCATGGAAGCCATGAACTCCCGAGCTACCTCGGATGATTTGCCCACCGATGGCAGATTAAAGTCCCCCATGACTAAAAGTCTGGGGGTCTCAACTGCCATCGTAGCGATCACCTCGAGGAGCTCGGGCAGGGCTGCTGCTACATAGCGGGGAGCCAGGTATACAACCAGCAAGCCCAACTGCCTCCCTAGGCCCCACTTCACACAGAGGGACTCACAACCGGTAGTCTGTGGCACAACGGTCTCTCTCGGCTCCAGACCTTCCCTAATGATAACCGCTACCCCACCACCCCTGCCTAGGGCCCAGGGCTGATGAAAAGCGCGGTAACCTGGTGGGCACATTTCAACGAGGGGGAGTCCTCCCTCGTGGCCCAACCAGGTCTCCGCAATTCCTACCAGGTCCGGCTCCCCCTCTGACACAAGGTCATAAATGAGGGGGGCTTTGTTGACCACAGACCTGGCATTGCAAAACATTAGCCGAAGGCCCTGGCTCTGTACTCCCTGACCACCTAGCCTGCGGGGGTTGTGGCACCTGACCGTTTGCAACCAACGGCTACGTGCCCCCAACCGGGAGAATGAGACTTGTCTCCCCTCAGACCTGCCTCTCCCCACGACACTGTGGATGGGTATGCCCTCCATCGGGACGACTCTTATTTACCCCCTCCTGCCGGAACCTTCCGCTTCCCTCCGCCGGCTGCTGGTCCGGCCCTTTCTTTCCTCCTCCGTCTCTACCTATCTATACCCTCCCCCCTCCTAAGAAGGTTCTAGAGAATGAAAACGTCAAGATCTTGTGGGATTTCAGAATTCAGACTGACAGGCACTTGGCCTACAAAACACCTGACATAACAATAGTTGAAAAGAAAAAAAGTTTGGTTCATTGACATTGCAATACCTGGTGATGCACGAATTGAAGATAAGCAGCAAGAAAAAAAATCACAAAGTACCAGGACTTGCCAATTGAAATTGAGCGACTGTGGAGAAAGAAATCGTGTGTTGTCCTGATTGTAATTGGAGCCCTTGGAGCAATACCTAAAGGGCTACCTCGCTATTTGGAAATTCTAAATTTATCGGACTTGAACATTTTGATTCTACAAAAAAACACCCTACTTGGAACAGCTTATATCCTTTGACGTTACCTTAACAGTTCCTAGGTCCTTGGTTAGGATTCGAACTGTTGAGCTACCAACCAGCTGTGAATCTCACCAAAGATTAAACAACAACAACAACAATAACAGCAGCAACTCTTTTTCCAGTCTCTCAAAGTATTTATCATGCACCATTATATCATCAGACAAACCGGAAGTAAATCTTGTCTCAAATAGAGTAACCTTTTATGCAAGTAAAGTTTTCCCCCCCAGTGTAGCCTAGCAGTATTTCTCTGAGCATAAGCTTAATACTGCGAAGTTCCCTGAGATGGGGTGATGCTTCAGTCCTTTTCTCCAAACATAGCAAGAGCCTGCTAAGTCAAGTCATCTTGATGTGACTTAGAAGTTCTAGGATTTCTGAACTCAGTTTCAGAACATAGATCATGGGTGTCAAATTTGCCACGTCACGTTGCTATCACATGACGTTTCGTGATGTTTTCCCTATTCATGGAGCTGAGGTGGGCATGGCCTTCTTCGGCCTGTGGGCCGCCAGTTTGACACCCCTGACATAGACAAATGGTCTGCATCCCGAAAGAGATTAAGTGTAAAGTAAGCTAAAAAAAAAAAGTGGGAATTCTCAAATTCAAATTATTTGCTGAATAACCCCCTCCACTCCATCATGCTAAGTGGGTTGTAAACTGAAGTAGTTATATCCTGATGAAGTAAAATAGCTTTCTCAATAAAAGCCACTTTCTCCAACACTAAAAGAACTTTTTTTAGAAACTGCCTCCAGAGCTGGTTGAACAGTGGGAAATGGGGGAAGAAGATATTTTTAGTATCGAAAATTCCAAATGTAGCAAACAATAATTCCTGCTCACCAATTATTTTTTTTAAAGTGGTCCAAAATATTCTTTCCAACAGGTTGTAGAGGAAGTGAGAAACCTTGTCAAATCAACCATGGCAAGGTTTTAATTTCACACATTTTCTTCTCGTTTGATGAATTCATTTGAACATGTATGTACATACAGTATATGAGGATGCATATTAGAAAAGTAATTCTTGAATTCAGTGCTTTTCCTGCTGCCTTCTTGTATGACCACCAAATGGTGCCAGGCTTGTTTTCTTTAGGAAGATCAGATTTTAGGAGATCTACTCTTAAGGATTTTTGTTGACAATCTGCAGCTGAATGACTGCCATTCATTTTACCCATTCGCTCAGCCTCAAATTCATTCACATTCTTATCTCCTGCCAAACTGAGAGTAAGATGTAGATGAATTGTGTTCTTTTATTTATTTCAGACCTTGAAATAAAATTCATAATGCTTACCAGATGAGGGCAGCATTTGATCATTCTAGATTCTTACTTGCATCCAAAGCCTTGTCAAAAAAGTTTAGGGTTTTCCTTTGGCTTTCCAGAGATTTGAATCTACAGTTGCAACTGATGTCCTAAATTAAATCCTTTTGTTGTTCCAAAAAACAACAAGCAAGATGGAAGAGCTGGCAGATTGGCCCCCTAAGCAAATAACGCACTCACAGCATTGGAAGAATACTGCCAAAGTACAAAAATGTGCTCTGTAGCTCAGCATGATGACTTACAATTTCAGGCATGGCCTAAATACATCATTAGAGTTAATACGGCAACAAATTCTTTCTTATACTTTTCTGAAAGCTTTCTTTCAGGGCAAAAGGCGCACCTATCCTTGTCTTCATTCAAAGGATGTTTTTGAATTGCTCTTGGCTGAATGTCTATGGGAGCACCCCTTGATTTTTTCTAAGGTGAGATAATGTGCTGGTGGTATTATTATTTTTTGATGTGTTTTGTAAAATTCTTGGACATGGTAACAAGTCCCTGATGACAATGGGTATCACTGTTACATGCTTCATCCATAACAGTGTAGCAGCAGCAGCAGTAGTAGTTGTTGTTACTGTTAATCTTTGATAAGATTCATAGCCTTCGGGGCTGGTTGGTAGCTCACCAGCTCGAGTCCTAACCAAGAACCTAGGAACTGTTAAGGTAATATCGGAAGATATAAGTTCCAAGTAGGGTGGTTGTTTTGTAGAATCAGAATGTTTAAGTCCAATAAATTTAGAATTTCCAAATAGTGAGGTAGCCCTTTAGGTATTGCTCCAGTACCTAAAACACACAATTTCTTTTTCCACAGTCGCTCAACTTCAATTTGCAAGTCCCGGTACTTTGTGATTTTTTCTTATTATTTTACATATTTCTCTATTACTCTGCAATTGTCTATCTATGTGTTCAGATATGTTCAGAAAATGCCTGTGCGATGTCTTTCCTTTCCCTCGGAATTTAATTGAAGCTTGGAAACTTTACAAAGCCTTAGCGCGGCTACCCTTTAAATCTTGTGTCCAGTTTTGGCCACCACAATTTTTAAAAGATGAGATTCTGGAAAGAGTACAGAGAACAGCAACAAAGATGATTAGGGGGTTGGAAGCTAAAACATATGAAAAACAGTTGCAGGAATTGGGTATGTCTAGTCTAGTGAAAAGAAGGATAAGGGGAGAGATGATAGCAGTGTTCCAATATTTGAAGGTTAGCCACATAGATGAAGGGGGAAAACTATTTTCCAAAGCCCCCAAAAGCAAGACAAGAAACAACAGATGGAAACTAATCAAAGAGAACTAAGGAGATATTTACCAACAGTGAGAACAATCAACCAGTGGAATGGCTGCCTTCAGAAGACGTGGGTGCCTTACAATACAATAGCAGAGTTGGAAGGGACCTTGTAGGTCTTCTAGTCCAACCCCCTGCGTGGGCAGGAACCTTAGACCATTTCAGACAAATGGCTATCTAACATCTTCTTAAAGACTTCCAGGGTTGGGGCATTCACAACTTCTGGAGGCAAGCTGTTCCAGAGGTTAATTGTTCTAACTGTCAGGAAATTTCTCCTTAGTTCTAAGTTGCTTCTCTCCTTGATTAGTTTCCACCCATTGCTTCTTGTCCTGCCCCCAGGTGCCTTGGAGAATAGTTTGACTCCCTCTTCTTTGTGGCACCCTCTGAGATATAGGAAGACTGCTATCATGTCTCCCCTGGTCCTTCTCTTCATCAAACTAGACATACCCAGTTCCTGCAACCGTTCTTCATATGTTTAGCCTCCTTGGTTGCTCTTCTCTGCACTCTTTCCAGAGTCTCCACGTCTTTTCTACATCGTGGCGACCAAAACTGTATGCAGTATTCCAAGTGTGGCCTTACCAAGGCACTATACAGTGGCATTAACACTTCACGTGATCTAGATTCTATCCCTCTGTTTATGCAGCCTAGAACTGTGTTGGCTTTTTTGGCAGTTGCTGCACACTGCTGGCTCATATTTAAATGGTCTTATTTAAATGGCCTTATTACAGCAGGCTTTCAAGAAGAGACTGGACAACCATTTGTCTGAAATGGAATAGGGTTTCCTGTTCATGTTGGGGGGGTTGGATTAGATGAACTCCAGGGGCCCATCCAACCTTGTTATTCAGTTAGGTCACTGAAGAGACACTTGAACAACAAAAGCTTTCAGCCCTTATAATTTATTTTTGCAAGATTCTATAAAGGCTTCAGAATGTCATTTTGTTCTGATCCTTAGAAGCAATTGGACAATTAAAAGCCTCACTGAAATGGAATTAAAAGAAAGATGTTTCCTTCTAGGCTTCTGCTATTGAGATTTCAACACCTGCAAACAGCAGCATTATATTTGGGGTGGAGTGGGGTGACTGATATAACAGTGCAACTTTGAAATGGGAATGCAAGAGACTTGCTTGTGCAAGGAATGATCTGAACTGGGCAATCAAAATAGATACACTTCTAGCAGGGATGTATTATTTGCCACCCCACCCCCCCACAAATATGTTGTTGACAGAAAATAAGCTTTTAAATATTTCCTGCATTTTGAAATCAAACGTTCAGGTGGTGTGAATAAGGACCTTATGCAATAGAAGTGCAGAAACAACTTGGTAAATAGAGAATCAATTAACGTAAGGCATTGGAAGTCAGTTCTTAAACTTTGCTGGTCAGATGAGGACACAGTATCTGTGAAATAGACAAATAGAAACAGAAATCAACATTACTTGGATTTTCCCCAATAACACAGAAGCTCAGCTCGATAATGAGTACTTCAGATGCTCTTATCAAACAAGAGCATTTTTGAGTGCTTTATTCAATCAGGAGGAATAGATTTTAATTTTTTCCAGACTGAGAGCCATAGCTCATTTAAAAAATCTAACTGTGGTGGGTGGTGCATACTCTAGATTGTGACTGGCCAAGGAAGAGAATTGTGCATCTGTTGTGCCACCAAACGTTGCCGAATATTTCTACAAAGATGCATTTTAAAATATTACAATGCTTTTGTTAACTAATGGAATTTGAATAATGTTAACATGCAATTTTTTCCACCCACTTAAAAAAAAGGTGTGCCTCCCATTATCCTTGAAGTCATACTAAAAATAAAAAACGGCACAGCAAGACTGTGTGCACAATTGCAAATAAAGAAATAAGAAACATGGTAGAATGTCAGAAAATTGCAATTCTCCACCTTTCTGTTTTGTGTAGAATTCACTCTTTAGGCAAAGATTTGTGTGAACGTGGAAATGGAATCAGTGCTGGGCTATCAGCAGGTCTTTGACATCTAAAACAAACAGCAGACCAGGATTTATATTTGAATCACAACTGAGAATCAAACTAGAAATGGTGATCATGGCCAAAAGCAGAAAGGAAACAGAGACCCATCCAAACATGAACACTTTATTCCACATACAATCTTTTAAATAGCCAGGAGGATCTAATGATCAGTCCAGGGTGCTTTTTTCCTCACCAAATTGTTCTATTCTTTAGTTCAGGAGTCTCCAAACTTTGCAACTTTAAGTCTGAAGGACTTCAGCTCCCAGAATTCTCCAGCCAGCAAAGCTGGGAGCTGAAGTCCTTCAGACTTAAAGTTGTAAAGGTTGGAGACCCCTGCTTTTGTTGAGAAAATAATTAGAACTGCAAGTGTGGATTCATTGAGGTGCATTCTTGTTCTGCCTGTTCTCAACCTTCTTCCTGCAGCTACCAGCATTTGTTGGAAAGGTGAATAGCAATAGCCAGATAAAAATGTGTTGAAAAGTAAATGTGTTTCATGTGAAAAGGGAATGGTAATTTGTTGCCACTCACAAATAATCATGGGTATTCCGGCATGGGGAAAAATCCCCATCTTCCTTGCAGCTCTCACAAATAGCTTTTTACAAATCGACTTGTTAGGATAATTATCCTGATGTTGGGTTGACAATATATATATAAGCCAGGATTAATAAAAAGTATATGTAACTTTAAAAGACTATGTTGAATCTGATTGGCTGTGCTTCCCAGCTCAATCATAAAAGGCAGCTGGAAACACAGTTCATCCCTTTTGCTTTCCTTTGCTTCCTGATTGCCACTGAGGAAGGAGCTGAACCTGAAGACGGAAGAGAATCATTGTTTTGACTGACTGTAAGATAACTGTGGTTTTGGTGAAGCACTGTTTATTGTTAGAGGAGTTAGTATCACTGTTTGGAAGAAGTATTTTAGTTACATCAAGAGTAAAGACTATTTATTTTTTCTACTATCAGTGTTTTAGAGTTTTTGTGCGGTTTAAGCAACGTATCTCTTGCTGTCCGGTGTATTGCACTATTCCGCCTGTTCATTTTCCAACGGAGGTGTTTTTACCCCTAACACGACTCCATTGGGGATAGAGGTTGAAATGTTCTCCTTCTATGTAACCTATACAATGCAGCTGAACAATGTAATGATGAATGATAGATTTGCCTTTAAATTGAACTGCCTCCAAAAGCAGCTAGATCTCACTGATAAGCACCCTGTGCTGGACAAGACATATGCTATAATTCTAATGGCATCTCAAGAGGTCTTGATTTCATGATCCATCTAGGAAGTTGTGATTAGAGCAACTGAGAGTGGTATGAATACCAAGTCCATTAAGAATGGTCCTGTTGATCTCGGAATCCATTTTCTCTCTCTGAAACCAAGAAGCAAATATTTTGTAGCATAAAGCGGACTGAAGCTTTATAAAGTTTTTATACCTAGAGCAGGGGTATCAAATTGGCAACCTGTGGGATGGATGTCTCACACGCAGGCCATGTCTACCCCAGCTCCGCGGAAGAAAAAATGCTAAGATATGTCATGTGACGGCAACGTGATACTGTGAGTTTGACATCACATGACCTAGAGCCATGATGGCAAACCTATGGCATGTGTGCCACAGGTGGCACGCAAAGCCATTTTTGAAGGCATGCGAGGTGTTGCCCACATGTGTGCTGGCCAGCTGATTTTCGGCCTTGATTTTCTGCTGTTTTTCATCCTCTGGAAGTTCCTGCAAACCGGAAGTTCAGGAACGGACTTCTGGTTTGCATGTTGGGCTATTTTCTGCCCTCCCCAGGCTCCTAGAAAGCCTCTGGAGCCTGGCGAGGGTGAGAAATGGACCTACCTGGCCCACCGGAAGTCTGAAAATGGGCCATTTCTGGCCTCTGCAGGCTCCAAAAAAGCCATGTGTGCATGTGTGGGGCAGCAGGAGGGTGTCACACATGCATTCATGGGGAGCATGGTGCAGGGGGGCATTAAATTATGGGGGTGGGCACACAAGCATGTGCAGTAGCACATACGTGTGTGCTTTTGGCACCCGAAGCAAAAAAGGTTGTTTTTTTTTGCTAGAGCAATCCAGACCACCTGAAATGAATGAAATTTATTTTGCTTTTGGGCCAAGGTCAAAACATAATCTAAAACTTTATTCTAATTGCCGCCAATAATTTACTGCAGATCCTAATATTGTTGTAAGCATACAGAATCAGAGAGAAATAGAGAAATATGTTGCACTCAAACTCCAGCTCCTAGAACGACATACTCATTCCCCCTCCTATGATATTTATAGATTTTATTAGTAGTTTCTGCACTGCTTATGATACATTCATATATTCCATTTATGCTAAGCAATGAATTATTCCTATGTAGAAAGGGGGGGGGGAAATCACGTGGTATGCGATTCTTAAAATCAATTTTGTGGTTAGTACACACATTTTTTTGGAAAACACTTTTTCTGTCATAGTTCCTTTTGTTTCTCTAAGTGGATGCAGTGGTGTCGAAGGAATATAATTTATATAATTAAAAATTACAGGTAGTTCCCAACTTACTGCCACAACTGAGCCCAAAATTTCTGTTGCTAAGCAAGACAGTTGTTAAGAGACTTATGCCCAACTTTCTTGACTGTTGTTAAGTAGATCACTGCAGTTGTTAAGTTAGTAACAGAGTTGTTAAGTAAATCTGGCTTCCCCCATTGACTAGTCAGAAGGCTGCCAAAGATGATTGATGATGCTCGTCCATCGTGTTCAAAGTGGACATTGACATCTAACAGGTTGTGGGCTGTCCATGATGTGTCTGCAGGTGGCTGGTAAGGCCTATACAGGCATGAAATGTTCTGCCAGATGTTGAGCAGACATGTGTGGGCACCATTGTTGCAGCATTTGTAGCCCTGGCTTTGTGTAGTGCTTGCTTCTCTTGTGCTATAGTTGTTCTTCTGTCTTCAGATGTTTGGGAACCTTGGTGGATCAGCATGCGCCATGTCAACCAATATCGTGCCAGGGTTTCCCAGGAGTGGTGTTGATATCCAGGGACTTGAAGGAGGCTTTCAATGTGTCTTTGTATCGCTTCCTTTGTCCCCCATGCGATCGCTTTCCTTGAGACAGCTCACCATAGAGCAGCTGTTTGGGGATGCGATGGTCTGGCATCCTTGCAACATGGCCTACCCAGCATCTGGGGTTTCATCAGCAGGGTGTCCATGGCTCGGGGCCTAGTTATATGCGAGACCGCCTCCTGCCCCATACATCCCTTCGGCCGATCCGCTCCCACAGAGAGGGTCTTCTCCGGGTGCCATCGGCCGGGCAATGCCGTCTGGCGACACCCAGGGGAAGAGCGGGCCCTGTCCTTTGGAACGACCTACCCCCTGAATTACGCACCATCACCGACCTCCGCCTCTTCCGCCAGTGTCTAAAGACACATCTTTTCCAACAAGCCGGCCTAGCCTAACCTCCCATGGGGACTATTTTAGATAGTTTTAAATTGGGAATTTTAAAATTGGTTTTAGCATAGGACTAGAATAATTTAATATGTTTTTAAATTATGTATTTATTTTTTGTATGTTTTTAAATTCCTGTGAGGGCGGGATATAAATATGATTAAAATAAAAAATAAAATAAATGGCAGGCCAGCTCAGGAGAGGACTTCTGTGTCTGGCACCTTGTCCTGCCACTGGATCCTCAGAATTCTATGGAGGCAGGTCGTGTGGAAGTGGTTCAATTGCCTAGCATGCCTCCTGTACACAGTCCAAACCTCATTGGCATACATCAGGGTAGTTAGCACTATTGTTCAGTAGACGTTGAGTTTGTAGCAAGGGTTATTCCATGGCAGTCCCACACGTTGGTCAGTAATCTGCCAAATGCAGAGCTTGCCTTGGCGATTCTGCAGTTGACCTCAATGTCAATTGTCATTGCACAGAAGGTGCTGCCATGGTATGCAAATTTGTCCACTGCTTTCAGCTTTTGTCCATTCACTGTGATGATGGGCTCTTGGTGTTGGGCTTTTGGAGCTGATTCAAAGATGATTACCTGACCCTGGGACACTGCAATCGTCATCAATATGTGTCAGGTGCCAAGTATTTTATCATGTGACTGCGGGAATGCTGCAATGGTCTTAAATGTGAAAAATGGTCGTAAGTCAATTTTTTCAGTGCATTTTAACTTAGGATGGACACTAAATAAATGGTTTAAATTGGACACCGTTTTGCTCTGAGACAGCAGGTAGCACGAGAGGATACACTAAATCCCCAACTGGATGAAGTTGCTTGAACAGACCATTGTTAAGGATAAGAAGCATGAATAATATTAGAGGCAGATAGATAGATAAAATGAAGACCTATGTCACGTTTCTTCGGCTGTCAGAAAGCCCATAGATCACATCAGATGAACCCTGAAACTGGCTTAGGTGGAAACACCCTGCCGGGATCCCCTTCTATGCAGAAGGTTGTCTCTCAGGGATGAACTTGTCCGTCTGTTTTTGTGGATTAATCACATCTGAGGCTTTGAAAAAATAGATTCCCAGCAGCTGGCACATGCCTCAGACATACCATCATACATGGATAAAGAAGTCCACCTAACCATACCAGTCAACTCCCTGCTCTGGATGGCTAAACTTGGGATCAAAGATCTGAAATCTTGAGAGGCTGAACTAATTCATGAAGAGTTAGGAAGAAACCCTGACATTATGCTATGCTGATTATCACATCCCAAAAAAGCAAAGGCAGAAGAAATAAGATTCAAGACATCAAGTAGAAACACTTAACTAATGCTTACAGTCTGTATGCATTTGTTACCTTTTTAAAAAAAGAGGAGGGAGGAACTATGCACATAGGAAAAACCGTACGACTCACCTTTTCTCGACAATTCCACTTACAAAGATGGAGCGGTTAATAAAAATATAAAATATATGCAGGATGTTTTTAAGCGCTAAAGACTGTTTTTAAGAAACTCAACCAAAGCATTATCTGTCTTGTATATCAAGGCACATGGCAAGGCCACATATCTTAAAGGTGGAAGATTTTTTTATTTTAAAAGAAACAGGATCAACTAAAGATCGCACAATAGTTTTCGGCTAATCAAAATAATAAATATGAGGTGTAGAAAAGGTGAACTACTAATCTGAAACCCACATTACAAGAACACCTGATGAAGCTGAGTGAATAGAGCATGTATGTAGCTTGACTCTATGGAGATAAAGTCATCTTTCAAAGTTTCAGAAGTTCCTCCTAGGCTCATTCTGGAGATGGTGAGATTTAAATATGGGATTTTCAACAAACAAGTAACAAACCTGGGTGGAACATTAATAATGATAATATAAGCATGTCATAATTTAGCAATAGCACCCTGGACTTACGCACTGCTTCATAGTGCTTTACAGCCCTCTCTAAGCCCTCTCTCAGAGTCAGCATATTGCCCCAATAATATGGACCCTCATTTTACCCACCTTGGAAGGATGGAAGGCTGAGTCAACCTTAAGCCTGGTGAGGTTGGAACTGCTGAACTATAGCCAGCAGTCAGCAGAAGTAGCCTGCAGTACTGCACTCTAACCACTGCACCACTGCGACTCATAATTTAGATCACAATGATTAAAATAAACACCATTACACATCAGTGAATTTAAAAGAATGTTCCTGAAATGCAGCAAATAGAAGAGCAAATATAAAATTGTATCATGCAAATGGGAACGCAACATATTTTGCTTCTTGCTTTTGAGGAGGTGGACTCATTCACTTTTTATTTGAAACCATTTATTTGGTAATCAAATGGATCAGAAGTGCAGGATATCGTTTGTTCTATTATTATTATTTTCCACACAAAGTGAAAGTTTGGAAGAATAATGTAATGGGATCAGTGGTGGGTTCCGGATCCCTTTCCAACCGTACTGGGGCGTTGTGCAGGTGCTGTATGCACCATGCACATGCGTGGAAGCGTGGAAGCCTTAAAACACTGGTAAGGAGCTCGGGCAACCTCCAGAGCACTGTACCGGAACAGAATCCAGTACTATGGGCAGGCTCCGGTATGCCTGTACCGGGGCCTACCGCTTGCAACTCACCACTGAATTGGATCCATCCAAGCATTAGTTGCTCCTTGGAGCTCCTTTAAAATAATTCATCAGGCATTATTGAGGATCCAGAATTGATTCAGAAAATATGCATTCATGCCACTTAGCAGTAACATAAGGCCTCTGTTGTGGGAAAAGGAGACATTTGCGGGATCGGATCCTGCCCCATACATCCTCACGGCCGATCCGCTCCAATAGAGAGGGACTTCTCCAGGTGCCGTCCACTAGACCCTGTCAGGGGGCGACGCCCAGGGGAAGGGCCTTCCCTGTGGCGGGCCCAGCCCTCTGGAACAACCTTCCCCCCGACATTAGAACAACCACGGACCTCCGCTCCTTCCGCCTAAAATTAAAAACACATCTTTTTCGCTTAGCCGGCCTAGGGTAGTCTCTTTTATGGTTAGGGTGAATTTTTAGTAATTAATTGGGAGATTTTAGCGGAGGATTATTTATTTTATTTATTTTTATTTTATTAAATTTATACCCCGCCCTTCTCCTTGTTAGGACCCAGGGCGGCGCACAGGCATTATTAAAACCACAAAAATACAATAAATATCAATTTAAAATATATTAAATTAGTTAACGCGTGCTAAAACCCATGTTAAAAACCTTCCCAAATTATAATTTATTTTTAAAAAGTCAGAAATTAAAACAGAAACTGTTTAATTTGTTTTTATCTTATATTTATTGTTCTTATTTTTGTATTTTGTTGTTTTTATTGTTTTAATTTCCCTGTGCCCCGCCTCGAGTCCCTTCGGGGAGAGAGAGCGGGTTAGAAATAAAATTATTATTATTATTATTAAGATGGTTGACCACAACCATGGGCCTAAGACTGCCTTCTTAACTTTTTTTTTACCCTTATCAACCCTGCTGATGCATCTGAATACTACAAAACCAACAATGTTTGTTGGGCTTCTTGTATAGAAGCAAGCATATTTATCTATCCGCGAGCAATTGTATAGTTATTTTGTTCAGAAAGCTTTGTTTGCAAACAGTAGCTTTAGATTTCAGTTATGTATAAATCAGATATAGTTTGTCAGATTCCTAACTTGACTTGATTAAGGCTGCTTTTTCAGAAACGTTTTTCTAAAAATAAGACGACTGCAAGATTGCACAAATAGTTTCCCCCCATTTTATTTGTAAAGGAAGTAGTAGGCCTAGTTTAGCATGTGAATAAATCATAGCTCCTGGCTTTTACATTTGGCTAACATTCAGAAACTCTCTGGGTTGCTTATCATGCATGGTGCCATTGCCAATATTTTTAAACTGTTATCGTGCACATTTTCCCCTCCTTTCTTAGCCAACTACAGACAACGTAGCCTGTGCTCTGTTTAAACTTAGCTGCATCATATCCAATGTGCTCAGATTCCACAAGACCCCAAGTCACATTTATAATGTCACTCCATCCAATAAATCTCTGGGTCTTTTAAAAGCAATTCCTATAAACTAGCTTTTGGGAAAGAGGCCCTAGAATATGATCTGTCTTTCTAACCCAGAATAGAAGCACTCACTCTTTAAAAATAGGCAGAGCCCCTAGCAACATGCTTTAGTCAGTTACATTGGAGTAAATTTTTCAAGTCCTGCATCTAAAATATTTAGATTTTATTTTGTTGGTGGCTTATTTTTAGCTATATTTGCCTCAGCTGTTCAATAGCATACTTTATTTATTTATTTATTTATTTATTTATTTATTTATTTATTTATTTATTTATTTATTTATTTATTTATTTATTTATTTATTTATTTATTTATTATTTAGACTTATATAACCGCACCCTCTCCCCAAAGGGACCCGGGGCGGTGTACAGGAAATTAAAACATATGAATATCACAATGATAAATAATTAAAACCGAATTAAATAAATTATCCCTGCGCTAAAATTAAGAATCATTAAAACTCAACCCCATTTAAAACCAAGTAAAACAATTTAAGGTACAGACTATAGGCTAGGTAAAATAAATTAGGCCAGACCGGCCTGATGGAACAAATGGGTCTTTAATTTCTGGCGGAAGGCGTGGAGGTCCGTAGTTATTCTGAGGTCGGGGGGTAGGTCGTTCCAGAGGGTTGGGCCCACCTCAGAGAAGGGCGTGGCCCGCTGGCATTGCTGAGTGGACGGCACCCGGAGAAGTCCCTCTGTGGGAGCGAATTGGCCGGAGGGATGTGTGGGGTAGGATACGATCCCGCAGATAACTAGGTCCCATGCCATGGAGTGCTTTAAAGATGGTAATCAACACCCTGAAGCGCACCCGAAAGGCCACAGGCAGCCAGTGCAGCTCGCGCAGGAGCGGTGTTACATGGGAGTACCTAGAAGCTCCCAAGATCGCCCACGCGGCCGCATTCTGGGCTAGCTGTAGTCTTCGGGTGCACCCCAAGGGGAGCTCCATGTAGAGAGCATTGTAGTAGTCCAGCCAGGATGTCACAAGCGCATGAGTGACTGTGCAAAGGGCGTTCCGGTCCAATAGGGGACGCAACTGCCGCACCAGGCGAACCTGGTGGAACGCCTTCTGGCTATGGCCGTCACATGGTCTTGCATAGACAGCCGGGTAACCAGGAGGACGCCTAAGTTGCGTGCCCGATCCACGGGGGCTAGATGATCACCCCCTATGGCCAGTGATGGAATCAACTGGTTGTACCGGGATGCCGGAAACCACAGCCACTCAGTCTTGGATGGGTTGAGTCTGAGTCTGTTGCTTCCCATCCAGATCCATATGGCTTCCAGACATTGGGACATCACTTCGACCGCATCTTTGGGGTGGTTTGGGGTAGAAATGTACAGCTGTGTATCGTCAACGTAGAGATGGTACTCTACCCCAAAACCACGGATGATCTCACCCAGCGGCTTCATATATGTGTTGAACAGGAGCGGCGAGAGGACCGACCCCTGAGGCACCCCACAAGTGAGGGGTCATGATATACCCATGATGGCAAACCTGTGGTGAACCTATGGCACACGAAGCCATCTCTGACGGCATGCTCAGCTCCACTGTGCATGTGTGTGTGTCTCCCACCAGTCAGCTGATTTTGGGGTCTCTGCCATGCATGCGGGAGACACATACAGACATGCAGGGGCTGCATGCACAAGGGGTTGCACAGGCATGCATGGGGGAGCATAAGGGGGTGCAGTGTGCCATCCTCATGGCCCATTTTTGGTCCCAGGGGGCTTCAGGGAAGTCTGCTAAGCCCAAAATGGGGCACGGGGGGGAGGGGCACGTGCATGCGCAAGTGGAGCACGAGGGGGGGCAGGTGGCGCACAGAGTTTTTGTGTGTGTGCATGCACAGGGGTCCGGGGCACATTACATGGGCACGCACTTGCGCAGTCATGCACTCACACATGATTTCGGCACACGAGGACAAAAAGGTTAGCCATCATAGGCATATATCTTTGTTGATCATATAGATGTTTGTGAACTGCTAATTAGAAAGTTAATCACTTCTCTAAATTAACTTATGGATATGGTTTAGTGCGTACTGAAAAAAACCCTAGAAAACGTGTGTCGATCATTCTTGTATTTATGTATTTGTGTACGATTACAGAAGGAAATCTAAACAAAATGTGGGTTACAAATTTTTAGTGATTATTTCTCTCTCCAAATTTTCTTTTCAAATTTACACCCTGAAAATGTACCAGTATATTTTAATTGTGGCATTCTCTTTAAAGTTCCTACTCTATATTATACAATGAAAAATTTGATCCATGGACTTTTTCCTACTAGAGCCTTGCTGCTTGTCTTCTGGGTGCAAATCTTATGGAATTGAAGCCAGTTTAATACCTTTAAACTGTACAGTTTAAAGCTTAGCCCTTTTGGTAGAGTTCAGTCCTTTTAATTTAATTTTTTTTTGCAGTTTTCAATTAAAAAATGCAAGAATAAATTCACCCAGCTTGCTACAAGAATCACTCTTATCTAAATGAAAACTCCAAAAGTTGAAAATTGCAGTGTTACATTGGAACATGTTTTCTGCCACAGACTGGGACTGAAATATTGATATCAGTAATAAAAACGGGTATCTACATTTTTCTTGTTCATGGGAATGTGTAAGCAAATCAGTTTCCAATTGGAGGCAGGTCAGGTCAATGTTTTGTTGATGTAAGAACTTCTGAAGAGGCCTTAGATCTGCCTATCTTCTCCCTCTTTTCAAAGGGGCATTTCTTGCCTTTAGTGCAGGGAAAAGGGTGTGTGTGTGCGTGTGTGTGTGTCTCGTATGAAACATTTGTAGAACATTGGGGAATAGAGGCCTGTAGTACTTGCAATACCCTGGTTCTGTTTAGAAGAAGTTGAGGATTGTATAAGCTAAACTTTAAACATGCAAAGTGTTCAAGTTGTGTGATAGACAGTTAGGTTTAGTGGTTAAAGCAACAGGCTAGAAAGCAGGAGACATGAGTTCTAGTCCCGCTTTAGCCATGAACGCCAAGTGGGTGACTTCGGGCCAGCCACTCTCTCTCAGCCCAATTCACCTCACATGGTTGTTGCTATGGGGGGAAAAAGGAAGAAGGTGACTTGTCTATGTTCACTGCCTTGAGATATTTGTAAGAATAATGTGGGATAAAAAAAAATAAAAATGAAAAAGGCAATGAAATGATGTTAGATCAAGCCTGCAATTTTTTTCCCTGCAGCTAAATACTAAGAACATCAATCATAATTTATGGGTTCCAGGTGCTGTTCAAATCGGTACACCAATTGCAAAAGCATACTATTCAGTATAGGTTTAAGCACCCAACTACTGTGTGCATGTGTGCACAGGCACACACGAGAAAGAAAGCTATGAAGCATCACTAGCAATCCAAATAATAGATTTAATTTGCACAATTTTTTTTAAAAGTCTGAAATTGTTTGATACACTTCTTTTAGAACCTTTTTTCTCTAATACAGGGAGGTATCAAACTCAATTTCATTGAGGGCCACATCAGGGTTTGTGGGGGTTGGGGTTCAGCTGGGTATGCCCAATTGGGTGGGCGTGACAAACTTGACACCGCTCCCCAAACTGCTGGCATGTTTCCTCTTTGTATTGTGTGGACCGGGCCGAAGCCATGCTGGCCTGATCTTTCTTCGTACTGGGTAGACCGGGGCAAAGCTACAATGGCCCGATCTTTCCTCTTCGCATTATGTAGACCAGGATGGCCCTGCAGGCCGGATCCGACTACACCTCGAGTTTGACACCCCTGCTCTAATCTTATTGCAATTATGTTGACTTCCCTCAAACCCAAGTCCAAGTCCTCCCCTGGGCTGTAAACCCAAGTCGGCATATGGTTTTCAATAAAACATGTTGATAGAAAATATGCTGATAGATCCTGAATGTTCAGAAAGCAAATGTCTTAAGTGTATAGGAGAAAGGAAAACTGACTTCGAATTTTTTAATGTGAAGAGGAATTCTGTAGAGCAATCGCTTGTGCAAAATAGTCGTCTACCCAAGGATATTATTTTGACAGAAAACACATTAAATTAAGTCTTGAATATATGTTCTAAAAGCTGAGATTGGGATGCATAAAATCCTTTTCCAAGGGTTCAAATCAGAAAAAGGATAAGACTAGGATATTATTTCTGGCTTAAACCGCTGTTCAACAAGGTTTTTCATTTAGGGAATGACTATATTTGAGGCACTACTTTTTGGATGTTTTTGTTTCTACAATGCATTGCAAAACACGACATTTCAAAAAAGAACATCAAGGATACAGGAGTATTATGATTGTGCAGAAAATGACAATATTTCCACATGTATTTATTGAGAAATACTAAAGATATACACATTTTGTACAAGCTTTCAATATTAATTTACAATTTCTTAAATAATATTATCCCTAGATAAAATCATGATTTACATTACACAGGTCCTTGGCTTTAAAAGTTCCATAAGGCTGCTATTGCTGGGCATTCAAATGCAATATTGGCTCATGTCAGTTATGCTTCACGCTAAAGTACTAAACACCTCATTGATTCAAGCATTTAAACGTGGCTCCAACCCTTCTCCCTGCAATCCAAAATGAAAACCACATCTAAAATCTAAATGGACACAGCCCCATATTTTTCAACATACAAAAAGATTTAGATTGGGTTCTGTTGCACAACCTATTTGAAGAGCAAATTTACTTTGGATTGCAACTTTTTAAATTTGTGTTTGGTTTATAATATTTGAGTTGGTCCTAGTTAAGATGTTATCCTATTAAGAGAATTTCCCAACGTATTTTACTTATTTAAATCTGCTCCAATTGCTACTGTTATGTGGGAAGTATGACTAAAAAACCCTCCAACTATTAAAATTGACCTGTACAGGGACACAAAAGTTTCTCTCCACGCAACTGGAGGAAGACAATGGAAAGCCATGGATCGGTCTGTCACAGCAAAGTTGATGCACTATGCCAGGGGTCTGCAAAGTTGGCTCTTTTAAGACTGGTGGACTTCAACTCCCAGAATTCCCCAGCCAGCTATGCTGGCTGGGGAATTCTGGGAGTTGAAGTCCACCAGTCTTAAAAGAGCCAACTTTGCAGACCCTTGCACTATGCCAAAGGCTAATGAAAACGGGACAAAGGACGACATATTAAGTTCTAAAGGAGGAGACTGTGTGGAAAAATGTAGAAAACTGTCTACATACTTTATTTTTCCATTTCACTAAAATAGTTTATTGATTTGAACCCTCTATCCATTATTACTTTGTACTTCTCTTAAACTAAATTGTGCTGCTCCTCTATCTCAAGCCCTGTATTTAAAGTGCTTCATATTTAAGTGCTGTTTCTGTTCAAATTGGTACAGCAATTGCAAAGCATAATCTTCAGAATATATTGTTTTAAGTGCACAACTATTTAACAAATGTTGTGTATATGTGCATATGCACACAAGTAGATGTAAGAGAGAAAGCTATAAAAATACCAATGGCAGTCCAAATTTGATATATATATATAAATCTAGAATAACACTATCTTACTTGTAATTGTTTTGACCTTTCTCAAATGCCAAAATCAGGTCAATTTAATTCACCTCAAATTTTAATTCAGCAGAAATGTCCTGTTTTTCTCCATTATCATTTTTTAAAGGAATCACTTAAAAGGTCAGTATTTGACACAGCTTATTTCTGCATCTAAAAGTTGGCAATTCTGATCATTGTTATTATGCATGGTATTTCATGGGTTTTTTTTTCAAAACATTAATGGATTCAATAATAATGGAGCAATATTTAGCAAACTCAAATGTAAAGCAAAATAAACAAAGGCGATTGTGTCAATTGAAAACATAGCAATATCTCAACTCTACATCATTGCCAAACAAACTTGTACTGTATAATAGTGTCATTCTGTCATTTTGATAAAACAACTTCCATTTATATTTTTATAGAATATCTTGATACTGAGGAACACCTTTATAAGAAGTTTAATTACATTAAAATACACATTGTTCAATGATGCATAGGTATTTTTTTTATTATAATCCAAGACCTGGGATAAGGGCTTATGAATTTTCACCTCAAATAACTAAAATATGTGACAAGTATAAAATTGGTTGGATGGCTTGCAGACAATCTATTTATTTTGAAATATCCAAATATGACCAAAAACATTTCTATATTGACAAGTTGATACAATAATTTTCAGTGGGTCTTTGGGCAAATAAAACAAGTTTAAAATAACAAGTCTGAAAAAATAAAATGTTTGCTGCGTTAAAAATAATCACAAGTGAAATGGTGAGAAACACCATCTATAAGCTCTTTTAAACTAGAATGAATTTTATTAATGCAGAGGATAGCACAGAAAAAAAATTAACTTCAACTGATAATAGGTTTTTATTCATATTGTAGACCAATTCATATCTGAACACTATTATTTTGTGCATTCCCAAGATGTAAATGTTAAGTATCTTAGTTTTAGTACTCAACAAAGGATTTAACGTCTTTTTTTTTTAACATTTCATCCCCGAGTACAGTTTGCATTCTGTAAGGCAAAAATGGCACCTGCGTTTTTCCATTATTAAGTCTCTGAATTTTGCAAGGATTTTCACTCAGCCAATAATAATGGTACAGGTAGACCTAACTTACCAGCTCATTGCAGTGATTGCTCAACATTATGACAACTTCAGAAAAGAGATTTATGACTTCTTCTTCATTTTTGCGGCTGTTGCAGCATTCCCGCCGTTACTAGAGTGCAATTTGGGCACTTGGCAACAGGTGTACATTTGCAATGGTCATGTGATCACTATTTGTGGCTTTCACAGCTGGCTTTCAACAAATCATTGGGGAAGTTGCTGATAGCTGAAAGTCGCAGTCGTCACACGTAATGGTTGTGGGGACTTGCTTAATGATCGCAGTTCATTTGTTAAATTGGGGGCAATCACCTGATGTTTCACTCTACAACCAAGCTGCTTAGTCAGAGCTGCCACCAGCCCTAGTTGTGAATGGTAAATAAGTACTACCTGTATACTGTAGAAAGCCACTGTCCCATCACACAAATGGTTATAGAAAAATGTGGTAACAAAGGGCCAATTCTCAGTTTTGTCTTCCTTCATTTTCTCATCTATACTCAAGGTGTTTCAGATTTTTTAAACTCTTGCGGTCGTGTTTTTTTAGTTTGATTTGCTATCACAGCTCATTAATTGGGAGTGTCAACTGGTAACTGCCCCTCAGCCACGTGTGCAAAGCATAACTGCAACAGCCATTAATTACATCAAGAGGCTGCTACCCTGTTCTTAAATACTATCCAGGCTCATTCTTTTCCTCATCTCCCATAAAGCTTACCAACAAATTATACATCACTAGAAAAATCACAGAATCATTGAATTGAAATGAACAACTTGTGGCAATTAGACAGGAGAGAATCTGGCCCTAAGAAAGGTATACAAGGCAATTAAGAGGAAAATATCACAAAATGGACTTTAAAAATAAAAGCAGTACAACTTATGACCACAAGAGCCTACAATTTCTGTTGCTGAGACATTTGTTAAGTGAGTATTGCCACATTTTATGACCTTTCTTGCCACAGTTGTTAAGTGAATCACTGCAGTTAAGGTAGTAATATGGTCATTAAGTGAATCTGGCTTCCTCACTGACACAGAAGGTTGCAAAAGGGGCTCCTGACCCCGGGATACTGCAACCGTCTAAATACGAGTCATTTGTCAAGCATCTGAAGTTTGATCATGTGATCATGGGGATGCTGCAATAGTCATTAAGTGTGGAAAACAGTCATAAGTCACTTTTTTCAGTGTGACTGTAACGTTCAATGGTCACCAAATGAACTGTTGTAAATCAAGGACTACTTGTGAAATAGAGCATTGAAATAAACAAGGTGGAATTACAGCACTCATCCATCTCATGTTAGAAGTCCTTAGACATTAGAGGGAACAAAAGAATTCTTGTTGTCCACATCAAAGTCACAGCTTGTTTAAATTCTTGGGGAGGGGAGATTCTAAAGTGGGTGGGCTGTTGTAAGGACAGGATAGCACATGTTGCCCACGTCTTTTGTAACAAATGACTTGTACTCTATTATTATGCAAACACAAGATCAAAACAATATGCAGGGCTGAATCTACACATTGAAATAATTGTTTGATTTTGACTTCATATATTGTATGAATCAAACCAACTCTGGTTTATTCAAGAACCCATAATGTAGTGAAATGTTAGAAAAACCATTGCTGCAAATAAATGTAAGCATAGTTAACATGCATACGAAAAACTAACCAGAGAGGAACAGAGCATTCCACTGAGATTCATGCTGACCTACAGCTACAAAATCAGTTATGACGGATTTAAGTCCTGGTAGAAAATCATTTAATTGAAAGGATATTTTTTGACTGGACCATATCATGGGCAATTTATGGATTACATTTTTCTTTACTTGACAATGTTAGGAAAATATTATTGTTCATCTAGTAATCTTTTTGTTTGTCTACTGCAGGGGTGTTAAACTCAAGGCCTGTGGGCTGGATCCAGTAGTTGGATAAGGCCCATGAGGCTGTCCTGGTTTACTCAATGCATAGAGGAAACATGCCAGCAGTTTGGGGAGTGGCATCGTGATCACGCCCACCGAGTTGGCCCCACCCCGTCCCCCAAGGACACCCACAGTCATGATGCGCCTCTCAATGAAATTGAATTTCACACCCCTGGTATACTGTATTTTTTGTTGCACAAATATCTAGCAATTCCTTTTCTTTTTCGATTTAGCTGTTTTCTTTTACTTAAACTTTCATTGGACCACATTCAGCCATGTTTATATGTACCTTATTGAATGTTAAATATACTACATTGTAATTTGGTACCAGGTCAATAGGTAAAAGTAGCCTGCTAGTTTTTTTTACACATATACCATAAATTAAACTCATTGCAGCACAAGTTATCCATGTGTATAATTTTTTTAAACGCAAAAATTAAGGAAAAATTGTCAAATAATTTGCCATGTTAACTATTTTCTCAGAATACCGAATATTCCAACCTTTTGACATTTTTAAAAAAAAAATATTTCCATACAATCAGTGGAATTATGAAGAATCTAAATAAAAACGCTAACTTTCAGTTATATATATTTTTTCTCTTACTGCAACAAACACTTAAACTGCTTTTATGCAGTACTGGTTAGTTGAATTTGAAATTTGGTCATGTCAAAAATTATCACAAAGATTTATCTTTTTATCTACATAATTTTAAACCAATGTTACACTGTAACACACAAACAAGATCTTGTCATTTAAGGCACAACACACCATTATGCACATTCTGTCTGCCAAGTTTATAAAAGAGACAATTATTATTATATTCCCCCTTCCCACACACCTCCAAAAACAAAACAAAACAATATAATAAATTGCATCCACTTCCAAAGTCAGTTGCTAATGTCACAGTAAATTATTTTCATTAATAATTTACACCGATTATGGATTGAGACAGGACTGCCATTGTATAATCCAAGTGCATCCCAATTCTCTGGGTTAGGTAGGTAGCCTAAAGTTTGATTCAAACCTCCGTGCTGAGACTATATCCCATTGTGAGGAATGTTGTTGAATACCACCCTTGTCATTCACAAAACGCATTCATTCTTCTCCTTCTCCTTGTCTATTGCAAACCTTGTTCACTCTGGCTAGGGCTCATTTGGTGTGTACCAGCAACCATTTTTCTAGTTCTTTAGTCATCAAAATGCTGAATATGTAAGACCGTGTAGAGAATCCTTATGTCGTATTAAAACGTGTGTCTCCATTCAGTGATCTGAATTCTTTGCAATGGAATCCATGTATTGCTCTTTCTTTTTAAGACGATAATCTGTGTAAAGCCAGAGGCACCATATCCAAAGTAAAAAAAAAAAAAATCAGTGTACTTTGAAATATGTATAAAAAACAGAAGAGTTACAAATACTCTAATTCCAATGCTTGGTGTAGAGCCAGGAGGTCGGAGTGGCTAGATATTCTCCAGAAAGGCATGTTATGCTGCATTAATTAGGGGGGGGGGGGAGAGAGAAAGCAAGAAGAATGAACAATATATCTATCACACCCTTCACATATTTTCTTTTATATATTATGATTATCCTTAGTAGGACACAGACGAGAAAATAAAACAAAGCAAATGTCCAAATAGATCTGAAAAATTATACAAAAAGTTGCATAAGTACCATAATACTTATGCAGTATTTGGTTTTTTTTTAAATTGAATTGTATCTGTTTCTGAGATTGTCTCGATCAGTCCTTGTAGTTTCTTGGCTTGGCCAAGTTTTTCAGAAGTAATTTGCCATTGCCTCCTTCCTAGGACTGAGAGAAAATGACTGGCCCAAGGCCACCCAGCTGGGCATTGTGCTTAAGGTGGGGGACTAGAATTCAAAGTCTCTCACTTTCTAGCTTGATGCCTTAACTATTACACCAAATCGTTACTCCAACTTTATTTACCAAACCTATGTTAGGAATAATATTGTTTATATTTCAAATAAGTAAATTTAGTAGCAATCAAGTATGTAATAATCTTCATTACAAAATATTTTTTGTATAATACAGGGGGAATCCATTAATATAAAATATGAATGACTTTTACTGGATCACTGTGCTTAGTTTTAATTTACAACTATCATGTCTTGCGATTTCTTCAGAAAGTACAATATTTGAGAATAAGTAGGCAAATGAACGTACCATACATTTAATTCTAATGCTTGCTTTCCATTTAACCTTTACAATACAGCTCATTTCTCTCTGAGCAGTGATTACGCAGAATATACCCCCAAATTGAACCTATACATCTGTCTATATAGGCGATACTACCCCCACCCCCTATATTTGTTATATATGGAATGAAATTGCTGTCATGTATGAAACTTTCCTTGAAAGCAACACAGTCACTTAGGTTATATTATTCAATATTCACAACTTCTATGATGACCAAGTATCAGCCTGACTCCAGTGAATTTAGGAAAGCAATCTCTTATGAGGAATACACCCTTTCTGCAATTGAAAGCATTGCAAAAGTTCATGTCTGTTATTATTGTTATCATGTCTGTTCATGCCTCGAGTCCCTTCGGGGAGAGAGAGCGGGTTATAAATAAAATTTATTATTATTATTATTATTATTAAAGCTTAATAACTTTATTTTTTACTGACTGCAGATCTATTTGAAAAAAATTGCCTTTTCCCCTCTTTAAATCTACAAATGTTCATGCACACAACAGGTGAAGTTTGAAGGAAGCATGCCAACTCTAAAATAATCAATCACCCAGTTTCCTGAATAGGCTACCAGACATTCTTAACACCATATTGCATCTATAAGGCAACCATTTGGAACAAGCAATGCAACTAAAGTTGCTAAAAGAAAACCAGGATATAATGTATGTATTTATGTATGTATGTATGTATGTATGTGTGTGTGTGTGTGTGTGTGTGTGTGTGTGTGTGTATGTTAGGCTTTTGAGCTGATCAATAAATAAATCAGGGAGACTAGTATAGATCTATTTCAAGCTTTTTAGCTCTCATCAGCTAGCCATACCTTTATTGGGATTTGAACCGGGGCTGTATTACATGTTAGGCAGAATCCTTAGCCATTATGCTACCAGGTTCTCTTCCTGATCAGCTGAGACAGGAGGATAAGTATATACTTGTGTCACAACACTCTGTTAAGCCCCAATTAAGGGAGGAAGCATACTGCTTTCCTTTTCTGCCTTTCGGCTCATCACCAGAGATCATCTAGACAGAAAGCTATGAGTTCCGTTGTGTACTTTTTTTATATGTGTGTTAGGTTTTTGAACTGATCAATAAATAAATCAGGGGGACTAGTACAGATCTATTTCGAGCTTTTTATTTATCTTTTTATTGATCAGCTCAAAAACTTAATACACATAAAAAAAGTACACAACGGAACTCATAGCTTTCTGTCTAGATGGTCTCTGGTGATGAGCTGAAAGGCAGAAAAGGAAAGCAGTAAGCAGTATATATATAATCTCCTTTATGTTCTGAGATTGATGTACATTAATTATATTATATATTTTATATGGGATCCAAGACACATTCTCTTCATTCTGTATGTCTCAGGCAAGACAAAATGTTGGGCACCCATGCTCTAGATGCAGTATATCTAAATCTATACATTTTTTCCACTTTTCTAGCTTTATTCTGAAGTATGAAATGTGTTGAAGTACAGTAGATTTCCTGCTAGATTTCTTTAAGGACAATGTTCATATATTAGGCACTTATATGATCATAAATTATTTTAATAATCAAGTAAACAGTGCTGAAATCTTCTTTTTGGCTGTTCTACACTGAACACAAAGTGTTCAAAGGTTTAACATTCAATTTAATAGAAATCACAGCTCTCTAAATGTAAATGAGGAATAGATACAGCTGTGCCTGTCTCGAGAATGAAATCAATTCAAATTTTAATCAATTTCTTAAAATATATTTATAGCTTACATTATGGAATAAGTAGCTTTTTGCATATTATTCCCTTCAGATTTGTAAGAAGATCAATGTGCTTTTTCAATTATATGACACAAAATACACTTTTCTGGGCCTTGCAAATCCACGCAATAGGTTTAATTTGCTTAGAGTTAGTTTTTTTTTTTTTAAAAGATCTATGGTATAATCAGCATATATTTTATTTAATTTCCACATCTTTCCCATCCTCATAAAGCCTGTGCTTGAATCCAAATGGTTTGATTATGTCTTACTTCTTATGATCGTGGCATATGAAACAATTTGACAATGTGCCACACTAACAGAAATGCAAACAAAATAAGCTTGCGTAAATATCTATAGAACACACCAACATTTCATGAAACAAATTACCTTTTTGGCTGCCTGTTCTTCTTCTACACCATCCCCAATTACAACATATACTACTTTTCTGCCAAACCTTTGCATTATTCGTTCAAAGCAACTTTCTTTTCCTGGAAGATAAATGAGATAAGTGTTCAGAGAGAAGTTACCTGGTTAGCTGCATGCTCTTCATCTCGGCCATCTCCAATCACAACATAAGTTATGTTAGTGCCAAACCTGGACACTATACGCTCAAAACAGCTTTCTTTTCCTGAAAAATAATGCACTATTTATTTGAGCTCTCAAAAAAGAAATATCACAATGATCTCTAAAAAGTCTAACGGATACATACACAAAAACAAATTATCACAGACAAGCCTTTCATAATATTGGTGTCTTTTAAATTTATTTTCTGCCACAACATACACAAAAACAAATTATCACAGACAAGCCTTTCATAATATTGGTGTCTTTTAAATTTATTTTCTGCCACAACTTAATAAAAACTCAGGAAAGCTAATATTTGGTTTGTTAAGACAACATGCAAGAGGCTAATATGCTAGAGGCTAATAAAGCATGTAATTTGCTTGTTCTTCTGGACATAAACAACCAGGTTGTCTGTTCTCTTGTAATCTGGGTATTGCAAAAGCTGCACTTGTTTTCTTAGAGTAGCCCTTTTTATTTTCAAAGTTCAACATTTTGAAGTTCAATAAATTTTCCATCCTGGGAGAAGGTCAATTTTTCTGAATAAGGATGTTGTGAGTCAATGAAGCATGCAAAAGATTTTTTAAAAGGTGTACCACAATATGCAGGTGTATGAACAAAACAAATCTCTTCAAATCATCAAAGCAGCTGTATACAGTTGCTTTGAAAGCCATTCAAGCATGCAGTCCCTTTGCTTCAAAAACAGTTGTGCCTTGCAAAAAAGAGAGCCTATTTTAATGAGAATACATGTTTGTAAAGTACCTCTTTCAAATGCTTGAATAACCTTACTAATGATAATAGTGGGGTTGGTACATCCAAAAATGTGTGTGTGTGAGAGAGAGAGGGGGAGGAGGGAGGGGTAACTAGGAATCTCACTCTAGTTGTCTAACTCTTTATATACAGTTTTTACATACAATTCTTACATTTGTTAACTGAGCTGAAATGACATTAGTAGATTAGAAGATGTTTGAAAAATATCAGCAAATTATGTAAATTGAAAAGAATTGAGATACATACCTATTTTAGTTGCACTGTAAATATTTTCAATAGGAAAAACACCTCCTAAACTATACAGAAGCACTTTTGCTAGAGCCGGTACAAGTTGAGTTGTTGTTACCAAGACATTTACACAGTTACTCCTATAAAGAAAGACAGAGTACACATCTGCATAATGATAAAACAAATTAGCTACAGGTCAGCCATCAATTACTACTTCAATTATTACTATAGTAATAATAAATATTGCAATATTCTGTACGTTGCAAATTTCATGGTTGTGATGATCCATAGATAAACACCTTCAACTGAGTTTCTAAATTCATAAAATATGAACTACTTTATGAATGAAAAAATAGCCTTTTTGTCCGAGATAACATTTTTATTTATCACTTTTTGAACTTACAAAGAAATCAACATAATTTTTCAGGCTATGCAATTTATAGAATATGATAGCTGGATGGGCGAATAAGCTTGGGTTTTTGTAGAGCAGTACCATGTCCTTGATTTACTACAGCAAAATTCTGAGACCAGAATTTCCATTGCTAAGTGATGCAGTCGGGAGAGGTCCCCAAAGCTATGGGTCTAGGGGACTGTAATGCAAGTCGTGGAAAGTGCATGAGGAAATGTATGAGAGGCATGGCACAAGTGCAGAGGGATTGGGAGACAGCAGGCAGGTAGGGGAAACCTATCCCAGTGATGTGTGATCTTTCCTGCTGTCTTCCCAAATGACTTCCTAGGGAACCCAATAGGGAAGGTTGCAAATATTAATCATGTGATCATCAGGCACTGCAACCAATCAGAAATATGATCCTCTTGCCAAGCTTCTGGATCATAATCACATGCCATTGCAATTAGGCATTGATGAAGACCCCAACCTATAGGTTGGAGGCTACCTCAATGCCTAATCTCCTACTTACAATATCACCTTTGCATTATGTAAGGGATAGGTGGATACAGTGGGACCTCGGGTCACGACTGTAATCTGTTCCAGGACTTCAGTCGGCACCTGTTTTGGTCATGACCGGAAGCAAGAGTGACTGCACATGCATGGACACGGGAAAAAAGGTATGGAAGGGAATTTTCCCAGCAGCTGTGTTTGATCGCCACCCAAGGATGTGTTTGTGAACAGAGTGAAACTTTTAGTGGATTTTTTGTTCGGCACCTGATTTGGTCATGGTCAGAACCGTTCGTGACATGAGGTCCCACTGTATTCTGTTCGCCAGGGGATGCCTTTGGAATATTATTCTTACCAAATGCCTTTGATGTTGAGTGTAGTGAGACTCCCTCTAACCACTCTAATCAATTTTCAAGAGGCAGCCATGCTTCCACAGCAAGTATGGTGTTACAGCAATCCTCTATTTTTATTTTCTAAGAATGCCTAAGGGCCATGGATGCATTCCTGTTACTAAAGAGAATACCAGCTGCTAGCATTTTGCTATCCATTTATTCTTGATTAAAACAGAAATAAAATATGCCAAAAAATGCATGAAGCCTAATGGGTTTGCAGAACATATCTGCAGGAAATTGAATGCATACAATTATCTTGTTGTCTGCTCTTGCCTTTAATATTGTTTTGCTTCTGCAGTATAATTTTTTAAAAAAAAATAAGTTTGTACTCACCTTGTACTAATAATTGATAATGATTTAAGTGCATTGGTCAGCCAGGAGTCAGTGAGAGCTTCAATCTCTGCTCTTAACTGTAGCCATGCATCTCTTTTTGCAGGGCCAAGAAGTCCTGATTCATAAAGGAAAAAGTTCTTAAAAGTGCATTCTGTTTAATAGGAATTATAGTCCCATGTTAATTCAGACTGATAACATAATTTTCTACAAAAACATTTCAGTTCACTTGCTTGTGAATGTAAAAGAGAGCAGAGCAGAGCAGAGCAGAATAGACAGCTTTATTAGCCAAGTGTGATGGAACATATAAGAAATTTTCTCCGGTGCATACTGCTACTTCTAAGTTACTTAATAATAATATACATTAAAGGTTATTTTGTTTCAGAACCAGTGGTGGTTCATCCATTCACTCACTCATCCACCCACCCACCCACCCACTTGTCACCCATCTTACCATAAGGTACTCTATGTGGTTTATAGTCATAAAATATATTTACATTAAACCATAAATAAATTAAGAACTGAAGAAGCTTCTTGGATGAGAAGAGACACGTCTTCAAGGAAAAACAAAGAAAGTCAAGTTGTCCTTTGAAAAAGCACTTTTGGGATACACAAATTAAAACCAAAGATTAATATCGAAGGACATATGGGGAGGGTGGCAGCAGAATGGGGATAGGTGGGATCTGATGTTACTTGATCAACCACTTCCACTGTCCTGTTCCTCCATTGGGGGTCCAGGTCAACTGGCAGAGCCAGGTGTTTAGGGCCTTACAAAAGGATAGGGGCATTGGGACCAGCCTCACATCAGGGGGAAAGATGTTCCGTGCACTACTTGGGACAGGACATTAGGAGAAAGCCAAGGCCACTGACGGCCCTTGTGGGAAGGCATATGAGTTGAAGGAAGACAGTACTGTAGGAAAATGTCTTGAATGGGAAGCCAGTCTTTGCTGCTGAGATGAGGGCAGTTTGGAACAAGTAGCTGACTGAGAAAAGCAGAAAAGGCCTTGGGAAGATTAAGGGATGAGCTAGCGCAGTGATAGTCAACCTGGTTTCTACCGCCCACTAGTGGGCATTCCAGCTTTCATGGTGGGTGGTAGGGGGTTTGTCTGATACTGAAGCACTTTCCTTTTTTAAATTTAATTGACTTCCCTACTTCATAAATCACCATTACTGTGGAACTGGTGAGCGGTTAGAAAATTTTACTACTAACAGAGATACAAAAGTGGGTGGTAGGTATAAAAAGGTTGACTACCCCTGGGCTAGTGGGTTGGCTAGATTTAATTGTACTGAATGCTGAGGGAAGAAAGGAATGGGAAGCTAATGAGAAAACTGTCCTTGAGATATAACATGCAGGATTGATTGGCAGTGGTGCTAATAATGGCTGAAATGAGAAAGAGAAGATGCTGGGAAGTTGTGAGCAAGCAGGCTGGTAGGATGTGTCATGCCTGGGTGTCAATGAAGGGTCCTTAGTGCTTTCTGAGCTTGGTTATTTTCTTACAGATGTCTCAACAAACTAGGTAACATCATCAGTGTAGTAGAGAGTGGGATTTGCTCTCATTTTATATCCTAGTGGCTTGCCCTATCAGTATTGATTGGAGTGGCCTTAGTGGTTCTTTGTTTGGGCTGTTGTTTGCTTCTTGATTGTTGGTCTAATGTTAATCTTGGTGTTAATCACTGCTTATCTGCGTGACAAGCTTCACCTGAGGGATGATCATTTTGGATGTCAATGATAATAGTGGCTAAAAGGAGGAAAAGGAGGAAACAGTAGGCCTGCAGAAAACAAGGGGCAAGAAAGCCAGTGAGGTATCCCATGGTGGTCACAGTGATGGTGACCAAGATGAAAAAGAAAAGGAAAGCACTAGAAGATAAGGAGATAAGATAGGCTGGTAAGGTATGCTATTCTGAAGAGAAGGCAGTACACTTTGCCCTATTTAACCAATAATATCACAAAGGGTGATATTCTTTTGAAACTGAAACACCTTTGGTCTTTGGATTTGCTGAACAGGGATTGTCCACTGGTTATACAAATTTTCTAAAAATATGCATATTCTAAATGCGCTCTCTCCCTTTTTTCTCCTTTAATATCCCTTTTCTGCCTGAATATATTCTTTCTCACTTCACTATTTCCTGACACTACTGCACATTCTTCCTTTTATACATCCTTCTAATTGTTTATTCTCTGCTCACTTTTCTCCCATTCCTGGGCAACAGCAGACATAAAAAACACCTTGTTTTTAAATCATAAAAAGAGTTGTATGATACAATGCCTATGCATAGCCACAGCCTTGCTCTAAAACAGGGGTAGTCAACCTTTTTATATCTACAGCCTACTTTTGTATCTCTGATAGCAGTAATATTTTCTAACTGCCCACCAGTTCCATAGTAATGGTGATTTATAAATTAGGGCAGTCAATTAAAATTTTAAAATAGGAAAGTGCTTCAGTATCGGACAAAACCTGTACCACCCACCATGAAAGCTGGAACGCCCACTAGTGGGCGGCAGGGACCAGGTTGACTACCACTGCTCTAAAATATGCCAAATACAATTCCTTAGGAAAATGTGGATTTTAGGTTGGGATCTGTGCTTAGTCTTGAACCCTGGCTGGGTTATAATATGCATAACATATAAGTGACCAGAGGTGGGTTGCTCTTGGTTTGGCCCGGATCAAGTGAACCAGTAGTAGCAGCAGTGAGAGGCTCCACCCACCCGGCCGGACACTTCTGCGCATGCGAGGGCGTGCGTGCCTGAACCAGTAGTAAAAAAATTGGCAGCCCACCACTGTAAGTGACATCTAAAATATTATTTACATTGGATTGCATGTGAAGGATGCTTTTGAATGCTACTCCACATTAATAATACAAGTAGTCCTTATCTAGCAACTACAATTGTGTCTGGCAACTCAAATAAAGTTGTTACTAAATGAAACTGTGACTGTGCTTTATGATCTTACTTCAGCTTTCCTGTGCTTTACAGATCTGTGAAGGTCATATGTACAATGATTAGTCATAAAATTAGTTTTTCTTCATTGACTTAACTGCAAAAGGTTACTGTACAAAGCAGTCACTAAATGAGATACATCTGTAATGAAAATCCAGAATATACAAAGCTACAACATCAGTGAGAAAACTATACCCGACCAATTTGTCTAGGAAGATTCTCTTCAAAGACACAGAGGACTGTTTTAACTTGAGATGAAAAGCTAAAGTGACTATTTGTCATCTATATTAACTAATGCAAGGGGAGCTGAAGAAACCTGCAATTTAAGCTCCAAACGTCAATCAGAATAGAGCTGGAGGGGATCTTGGAGGTCTTAGTCAAGTAGGAGACCCTATACAATTTGAGACAAGGGCCTATCCAGTCTCTTCTTAAAAACTTCCAACGATGAAGATGGAGGCACTACTCAGATGACAGCGAGGATATAGATAAACCTCTAAGAGGCCTCAATGACTCTCTAAAAGAATGCCAATGACAAGCTGTCAAATCACCAGAATACAAATCTTTCCATTCCCCACCATCCAGTCAAAGCTGAAGAAGCTTCTTGGACAAGAAGCAAAATGTCTTCAAATAAAAATAAGAAAGTCCAGTTGTATCTTGAAAAAACACCTTGGGACAATCATGACATGGATGACTGAGAATCTCCATAGACATTTATTCCAATGACAAACTTCTGAGGGAAAGCTGTTCCATCGGTTAATTATTATCATTTTTAGGAAGTTTCTTCTTAATTCCAGGTTGCTTCTCTACTGGATTAGTTTGCATCCAGTGTTTCTTGTCTTCCCTTCTGGTGCGAAGGGAAAATAAATTATTTGTGGCAGCTCCTCAAATACTGGAACACTGCTATCATGTCACCCCTTGTCCTTCTTTTCTAGCCATACCCAGTTCCTGTAACCATTCTTCATATGTTCTAGTCTTCGGGAATCATCCCAGTTGCTCTTTTCTGTACTTTTTCCAAAGTCTCAATATCTTTTTTGTAATGTGGTGACCAAAACTGGATGCAGTATTCCAGGTATTACACAACTAGTTAACAAAAGACTGTAAATTATTCCTCATTTTTCTTCATCCAGTTTTCTTCACAAAACTTCCAAACCACCCATAATTATTTTGTATTATTGTATTATTATTATTCTGTATTATTTATATTTTACATTATAAATAATTATTTTCAGAAGAGTACAAGATCGATGTTAATGTCATATCGAAAAAAATCCCTCTTACCTCCTACATTGTTTTTATAAGTATTATATAATTCTTTGACTCTTCTGTAACGGAATGCCAGCTTCCTCATCCAGTCAACTCCTCCTCTTACACCTGTTGGCAGACAAAGGTTTGCACTACTTGCAGCTGCATGGAAGCCATCAGTTGCAAAACTGTAGGTACTGCAAACACCCAAAATATGCAAAAGTGAATACTATTTCTTCCTAAAAATACACACTTATTTAAATTTGCTTCATTTTTTTTCAAGGCACATCTTACCTTAAGTCCTGTCCATTGTCATCTGACGATACATCATCTATATGTACTTGATCACATTCCTAGTAAGAGAATATGTTTTAGAATAGGGCAGCAATATCTTGTTTAATGTTTTATGTTGATGCTTTAATGTGAAAAATCTAAATGAGGATTACCACCTCTATTGCCAGCAGATGGCAGAATATGAGCATTTACAATTTCATAAGGTAAAGCTATTTCTTTTTTCTCCAATATGATAAACTGGCATATTCCTAGATATACTGCAATACTTCGAAGATTTATATGGTTATCAACAATTTCATGTAGTACATGAACACACACACACACACTCACGCACACAATTCCCCTTTGCTCCGATTAAGTCTTAACATAATACTTAAGTATATATTTGCTTGTCCTGCATAAAGCCCCAATATAAAACACAAAATGAAAAATAAAAAGTTATTATCATCAGCATCATGTCAATAAACAGAACTTAACATCAATGTATGTTATAAAAATAAAAAAGTAATGCAGAACTTTCAAAAGTATCTATTTTTTCATGTTCCATTGTTGACTACATTGGCAGGCAACCATATTTATCTTTTTGAGAAATAAACGGACTTTTAAAAGAAAAAATAACTTTAAATAAAAATATATCAAACTGCCAACAAATTTTTGATTGTGCATTTTGCTGTTTCTGATGGTTTTATCAGTGGGAATGATATCTGAAAATATTGAATTTATTGGACCTGAACACCAAATTTTAGAAAAATCACCCTGCCTGGAAAATAGTGTCTAGTTTCTTAGATGCTGCCTTATTAAATCTTAGGCCCTTAGTTAGGACCTGAAGTATTAAGTTTCCACCAGTCTTAGACTGTGAATATAATTGATAATTGCAAACATATAACAATGATTATGTGATATTCATAATATAATATTACCCATGTCTACTGGTTCTCTAAGTTGGGACTTGAGTACTTAGGGCTATAATAGTTCCGGTCTTGCTTATAAGACCAAAGATCAATTTTCAAAGGTGATAATTGTGACATCTGATCATTGTCACAACCAATAACCTCAGTGCTCTCACAGGAGAAAGCAAATCTTTGACACAGTGATAAAACTTACTTTAATTAAGTAATAATTGGATTGCTGCACAGAATTGTCTTTAGAGTAGTTAGAACTGCAACTAGTGCAGAATTTGATGGACAGGCTATTAAGAGGGAAAGCATGATGGGAACGAACAAACTCCTTTACTACAAAACTATACTGTCTTCCCATACAGAATTCAAAATTGTATTGCTGGTTCTTGAAGCTGTTGTTAAAAGAACTAAATTTCTTCTCTATGTTAACCTCTTCCACCTGGTGCGATCCTCCTATATAGTAACATCTCCAGAAATATACTCAATTGGGACTAGATTTAAAAGCCTGTTTAGTGGCTAAATCTAGGATTTAATACTGCCTTCTATGATGAACTGAGCATGGAAAGCAACCATTGTCTTCTTCAGTTATTTTGACACAGGGGAAGATACAACATTTGCACTGCTTCATTATGGGCTAGAGGCAATTTATAATAGGGACAATTTATATAGGGACAATCTATAAAAAGGACACTGCAATATGCCTTGATACTATCAGGGACTATGCCACTGAGGCTAGGTGTCCTTCCTTGAGCACAACTAGTTTTCCATTTCTACTTGATTAAAAAAATCATCATCACCGATGTAGTATGGCTATTTAATGTCATTATAAGAACTAAGTTTTAGAGCTCTAAGCAATTATTACTGAATTTGCGCTTTTTACATTTATGGTTGTTTCCTGCTTTTTTCTGGAAGGTATTTTCATATCAGGTTCTAAACAATTATGTCATATGTTACAACTTTGCTGTTAATTACCTTGAACGCATACAAAAGGGCATGATGCAAAAGTTTCATTAAGATAAACAATACAAACAGTTAAAAAAAATCAAATTAAGATTTTTTTAAAAATCTGAGCCCTACAAAATAAAAGTTAAATACTTAGAATGAATAAAGGAAAAGTTATATGGGGAAAAACATCCTAGTGAGGAATTGTAATTTCCTCCACAATTTGAGTCTGGAATAAATGCTCTTTTTTCTACTAAAAACTCAAATTTTCTTCTCGAATTTATAAACTTACAAAGATTCTGAAATAGATTCCAGACTCAAATTTGGCCCATAGCCATAAAAATATGTGGTCAAATTAGGAAGAATTCTTGCTTCATTTCTTTAATTCCTTTTCTGCTTTATCAGCCTACTTGTAGGTATCTGCAATTCTATTTCATCTTGAATTACCATTTCATTTTCCATGTATCATAAAGCAGAATGATTTTGGGATTTCTGACCATATATCTCACCAATGGTCATACTACTGCTGCTACTTTGTTAAATGTTCCATTTGAATTGAGAATATGTGAAATATTTAGTTTAATGACATTCCTCTCCTATCCCAGTAGAGTTAGATAGATTATAGATCACAGATTTTCAACAAATGTATTGTTTATTATAGGTACATCCGAGGTTACACTTTCCAATCAAACTAGGTTTGACTCTCTTTCCTTGGTTTCTTCATCCTATTCTTTTCTTTCTCTGGCATTTGTTTTCTCTGTACCTGTTTATATCACTGTTTTCATTCTATCTTTAATTATTTGAAACCCATAAGGAATGTTGGAAATAAATTATGCAAAAAGGCATCTTGTCCTTCCATCAGCAGAGTAACTTTCCAAAGGCTGAGAAGCATGGAACCAAATTTGGTGGCAGGTTACCACAATAAATAATGAAGTTCAAAAATGGGTCAGGTGCTTCAGGAAAAATAAAAACATCTCCCAATGGATCTGTATGGAATATTGGCAATTGTATAATAATTCTAAGTTATTAACTGTTAATCACATGATCCAGAGTTGAACTATTATTAAAGGGTTGCACAGGAGAATGTTTCAGCACCTTGTTAAGGTTATATAATAATAACAATAACACTTAGACTTATATTCTACAGTGCTTTATAGACCTTTTCTAAGCGGTTTACAGAGTCAGCATATTGCCCCCAACAATCTGGGTCCTCCATTTTAATGGAAACTTAAGCTTTGAAAAGAAAGCTCTTGCAAAATGAGCATTATTCCCAGGTTTCTCTTTCCGAGATCCTTGCAATGTTTACTACTCTCAGTAATGCTACACTGATCTTTTTCTTATTCAGGATTGTTTGGTTTTTTTTGCTGATCTGCCTGACGTTACTACATATGATCTCATTTGTTTTTCTCTGTGAGCCCATTTTAAAGTCTTCCATCAAATCTACACTACTATAAGCAATTTTGAATATCCATTTTACCCTTGCCTCAAATTTGCAGTGTGGTTTAATATAGTTATGCAAGCAGTGATGAAAGGGATATAAATAATTGAGTGATGCCACCAAGACATTATAAACTTTCCTGTGCCTCTGTACTTCCCAGGGGCAAAAAATCTTGCTGTTAATCTCCATCTGGCAAAAAGGCAAAGATTTTGGAAACAAACAAACAAAAAAAGCATTCTGTCCCTTTTAATTTCCCATGTCTCTCCCTAGTACTAGGAAAGCAATTTAGGAGGAAACTGTAAACAGGCAGACTAGCAGACACTATTAATGTCTATTAATAATGTCTAATGGCTATTAATACCTAAGAATTGTTTCTGTCTAGCTAGAATATATTTAGTAAGTCAAATCCTTGACGTGAAACCCAATTGAAGGTATTTTTAAATGTATTATCAAGTTATCTTTTATTAATGATTCATGGGTCTTTTGTTTTAATGTACTTTTTTCATTTTGAAAGATTATAAATTTGCCATAATCTTTAAAATTAGTGAGGATATACATTTTGTCTTCTGTTCTCTTTAAAAAAAATCCATTTATAATCTGGAAATATGATATAAAAGTGGCTTCTCTGATTTAGAATAGAATAACAGAGATGGAAGGGACCTTGGAGGTCTTCTAGTCCAACCCCCTGCCTGGGCAGGAAACCCTACCCTTCAGACAAATGGTTATCCAACATTTTCTTAAAAACTTCCAATGTTGGAGCATTCACAACTTCTGCAGACAAGTTGTTCCACTGATTAACTGTTCTGTCAGGAAATTTCTCCTTAGTTTTAAGTTTCTTCTCTCCTTGATTAGTTTCCACCCGTTGCTTCTTGTTCTACCCTCAGGTGCTCTGGAGAATAGTTTGACGCCTCTTCTTTGTGGCAACCTAAGATATTGGAACACTGCTACCATGTCTTCCCTAGTCCTTCTTTTCATTAAACCAGACATACCCAGTTCCTGAAACCGTTCTTCATATATTTTAGCCTCCAGTCCCCTAATCATCTTTGTTGCTCTTCTCTGCACTCTTTCTAGAGTCTCCACATCTTTTTTACATCAAAACTGAATGCAATATTCCAAGTATATTCAGTGGTGCACCCTTTTTATTACTTTGTCATTTCCTATTACATATTTTGAGGCACAAAATAGTGTTTTGTGCTCTAAATTGTTTACAGAATTATTATTGAAAAAATTATATAGTTATGTATACTAAACCCCAAGCCTGTCAAAATTTTAAGGTAACCCTACATAAATCAATTCATGTATAATGAAAGTTTTCAAGGCCATCAATCTAAATTAATTCCCTCCCATTCCCAGTGGAAATTTAAAATCTGCTTGCATAATATCAGAATCACTGCTATGTGGTTATAATAGAAATGAGGTAGAAATTGTGTTTTAAGGAAGCTCTCTGTTAATGTTAATTTAAGGTAAAATACCTTTTAAAACAGCTACAGAACTGGCTATACTCAATCACAGTGGGCCACTGGCTGTGCAAGTTCAAAACTAAGAAAGATAAAATATATTTTCCATTACTGAGCGTTTACAAATTCATGTGCAATAACTGATTTTGACTGCTATAACATTAAATTAAATTATGTCTCAGTACAACTAGTTTCTTACCAAAGAATTCTTCGGAACTTGACATTTTTACTAAGGAGTATAAAACCTACAGTTGACCCACAAAAAAAAATATTTTGGAAATATCAGTAATTTCATTATCCAATAAAAACAATGACTCACTGCTAGTAAAAACAAAACTCTCTTATGCAGATCTTAGCAGTTACAGAATTCAGGGTGAAGAACAAATTCTATTCATCTTTATCTGACAGATAATAACAAATTTGGTATAGATTAACTGCCAAATGTAAGAGAAAAGATTTCCTTGACAGTAAAAATACAATGTAGGCCAACTATTTGTATAATTTAAAGACATAAGGAAAATAAAATTGGATTTATCAATCCAACATGTAAATATAACTTTAGCAAATCTAATCGTTGAAATGTTTTATTAAAATTCATTATAAAACTACCCCGATGCAAAATTCTGTAACATTAATGAACAATAGCATGTGATTTTTATTTTGCCTAAAAGTGGAACTGAGTTTAGAAACCATTCAGTGCTCTTGTGCATCATTCTAAGTTTGACACTCATTCAATTCAAAATGTTTTCCTGTACTAATTAAAATTTACAGGAATATAGAAACAAAAACAAGGCTAGCGTACAGAATGTTCCCTGATCAAAAGATGAATACTCTGAATGTCAGGTTTCTGATATTTCTTTTAAGCAAGTGAAAATACATTTTAAGCTAATAATGAGAAACGCCTTTCACCTCTTCTTGTTTCCTTTCAGAACTATCAACAGCTATTTTTGTTAGGTTAGGAATTGGATTTGTTTGACAGGACAGGCTGCAAAAACCATGAATAGATGTTGCTTCAATTGTCTGCTATGGGAGTTTCAAAAGTTCTTCATTCTTTTTTAACACCATTCCATGGCAAATGTATTTGTAGGCTGGGTAGAACTGAGCATTCACTATCAGCCCATCTATTTTAGTGGCTTAGGATGAAAATGAGAGACCAAGAGGCTTCTTTTTAATTCTTATTATGTCCTATAGTAGAACAATGAAAAATTAAATCTAATGGAATGTTCCAAATAGATCTGATTTTTAAAAAGTTAATAGCAACAATCTTGTTAATGATTTCCATATTTTGCCAATCTAACCATATAAAAAACATCTGGGACAATGATATAGTTAACCTAGTTCACTTTCTATTTCTAGCTACAAACAACTGGAAGAAGTAGAGATTATTGGAAATTGGTGTTCTAATATACGTTATATTTTGCGCATACCTCTAAATCATTGAAAAATAAATGAGTATCAGCAAGATTAAAAATCATTTCTTCCATGCGAAGTCCAAGAGTCACTGCTACAGGTGGATCCTGGTTGATGTGGGGGGAAACAGAAAAGGTACATATTCTTAGTACCATGTAATGGTCAATACAAACTCTAATTTTATACAATATAATATAATAGAAAAAATAGAAATAGAAAAAAAATTACTACAAATAATTAAACAAAAATTAATAAGAATTCTACGTAAGAATGAAATAGCCCCCCCCCCCCGTTTTTTTGGGGGGGGGAGTGCAATGTTACACTGAAGCAGAAATTCTTACTATCAAAATCTTGAAAGATAAGTAACTGGAAAGAAAATGTAAAGGTAGTGAAAACAGGCATTTTAAAAATGAATATCGTGGTTAATCTAAAATAGAACAACTACATAATACTGTGTTTCCCCAAAAATAAGACAGGGTCTTATTTTCCTTTGACCCCTGAAATAAGCATTTGGCCTTATTTTCAGGGAGGTCTTATTATTTTTGAGGTGCAGGAGGCAGCCAGCGTGGTCACCTCAAGACTGCTGCTGTGTTGCAATATTTTCAGGCAGGGCTTACTTTAGCGCATGTGCTCAAAAGCCCAATTGGGCTTATTATCTGGGGTGTGTGTGTCTTATTTTCAGGGAAACAGGGTAGTTACAAGCTAATTATTGTAACTAAAAATATTACTGAGACTATTAAAATATTGCTATGAAACAAAATACTTTTTTAATCCAAATTAAAGAGCTTATCCAAGAATTACACCCTCAGTGCAGAAAAAAACCGTCCAGTTTGTAATACCATCCCTTTGTAATGACAGATATAAAGTATAACCAGTAAGGGGGGGGGGGGGAGAATTTATTGGTATGATGGGAAATTGCTAATGGCACAACAGGAAAAAATTAGGTAAATTTGAGTTGGGAGTTTGGAGGCTAAATTATATTGCTATATGGAGGGTTATATGTTTGAGATAGCTACTTCAAGAAAGTCCCAGCATGTTTGGGAATTCTTAACAATTATTTTCCGGGTTACTATAATCAAGATGATTACTAGATAACAGGGAAAAAAAGTTTTAATTCTTTGCTATTATCTATATTAGAAAGGTGGATTTTTGTGTCCTAATCTAGTAGTGCTATAGTGGCCAAGTATCATAATATCCTTTGGGAACATGTTTGAGAGAATATTTCAAACCCTTGTAGAAGAAAGTGATAATTAGACCCTATTGAAATTTTGATTCATAGGACTTAGTTAGCCATGAACTCCCCAATGGTATACATTAATAATGGAGAGAAATACAGGGAATACAGCCTTGTTGTGACTGTTCTTGAATCCTGTTACTTGTTTTCACTATCTACTAAAAGAAATGGGTCTTTAGACATCCCAACATTCAAATCTGTTTATCTGCTTAATTTGCTTATAGCAAAAGAGCAGCAGGTCCCTTAGTTTATCCTCCCAGAAGTGGGAAACTAGCAAGGAGAATCGATACTGATTTACTATTTTGTTATTTCAAAATTAATTTCTTTAAAAATCATTATATTATATCAACATTTCATAAAAGAAGTCCAAGAACATTAAATATACTTTATTGTATAAATATAATATAAATTGCATACAGTATGGAGCCAATTTGGTCAATGGCTTAGGCACCAGGCTAGAAAGTGGGAGACCTTGATTTCAAGTCCTGCCTTACACATGAAAGCCAGCTGACTGACTTTAGGCCAGTCACTCACTTTCAGTCCAACCCACCTCAAAAGGTTGTTGTTGTGGGGCAGATAGGAGGAAGATATATTAGATATATTCACGGTATTGAGATATTTGTAAAAATAATAAAGGCAGGATTAAATCAAGCAATGAAATATATAGAGCCATGATGGTGAACCTATGCCACACATGGCAGAAGTGACAAGCAGAGCCATCTCTCTGAGCCTGTTGCTCTTCCAGGTTCTGGTCAACTGGTCTTCACGTGCATGGGAGCGCTGGAAACCGAAAGAGCAGCCGCCCGAAGATTTTTTCCTGGTTTCCGGCATGTGCATGTGCACCGGCTATCTGGCCTTCCAGTTTCTGATGAGCACGCACATGTGAAGATTAATGGCCAGTGTGCATTGCACGTGTGGGAAACTGGACTACCATCTTACCGACGCACGCATGCATACCAGGCAACTGTTCTTACAGTTTCCGGTGCGCACTCATTGCCGAAAAGGCTTGCCAGCACTGATGTAGAGGAACAAGTTTAAGACTATAATATGAAGATGCATTACAGGATTATAAAATGGGCAAGAATGAGCTCCTTTCTAACAACAAATCCATACAGGGCCTTGACGGTATGGTTATCAACTTAGTTCACCCAATACTCGATCTGTTTATAGAACAAAAGGAAAGATTTTAACAGAATTACGGAGTTGGAAGAGACTTTGGAAATCTTCTAGTCCAACTCTGCTCAAGCAGGAGACACTGCATCATTTTAGACAAATTGCTGTGCAATTTCTTCTTAAACATCTCTAATGATAGAGCACCCACAAGTTCTGGAGGCCATTCCACTGATTAATTGTTCTCCTTTTTCACTTTTTTGAGTAGATAAACAATACAAGGGAAATGCTTATGGTGCTTACCTATGAAAATAATCATTCATCACTTGTTGCTTGCATGTACACTGAGAGCTTATACATTGGAGACAAATTCCTTGTGTGTCCAATCACACTTGGCCAATAAAGAATTCCATTCTATTCTGTTCTGTTCTTCAGTGATATTTAGTTTTAAGTAGATGTGCAAAAACTGAGTAGGAAGCTCTTCACATCACATTTGCTGTGTTGCTGCTTCTTTTTAAATAATAAAATGCTTTTAGTCTAAAAAGAATGATCAATACTTCCAGATTGGATTACTGTAATGCACTCAGTGGGGAACTGCCCTTGGAAAGCTGGAAGCTAAAATTAGGGAAGAATGTGGCAGCTAGGTTACTGATAGAATTTTATGGCTCAAAGTCCCAGATCAAGTTACACTGAAGAACATATTCAATTACATCATCTCTGTGGTTACTATATTCTTTGAGGGGAGAGGAAAAATACTGCTATGTGTGTCAGACAGTATGGACTGCTACTTGCTGAAATATGGATGTGAACTTTTCTTATCTTGTGTAATGACATTTCCCTCCATCCCACATCTTTGGGGGGGAAAAGATATCTTTTTCATAGCCCCTTTCCAGTCACTAGCACCCTCTCATCTTTCCTTTTTAAGGAATTACTTTTATCTTGCAATATTATTGTTACTGTTGTAAATTATTCAGGATTTTATAATTATGAGCAGAATGGAAATATATTAAATACAAAATAAGAAAGCACAGCTGCAGCCAACTGGAAGACTGCTACAAAAGGGTTAGAAGTTATAGAACGATATTCCCTAGGAACTATTTACAGAATGTTATATTGCTTTGGAAATACAAATAGAGGGAATGTGAAACACGGATTAATTTAAAAAAATCTATGTAGTAAGTAACCAGGATAAAAAAATCTGGTTAATACAGAACTAAAACAAAAAAGCCAGGAATAGCATTGTGGTTAAAATGAAACAGCAAAAAGAATACATATACCAAGGTAAATATTTTATTGATAACAATATGCTATAACAAAATGAGCAGAGTGGGTTATTACTACTTCTGTAGATAAAGAACATTCCAATACAAATAAGAGGTATACAAATTAGTCAAGATCTGATCTGACATAACGGCAGCAGCATTCTATTCCTATTTGCAATTAAAGACTAAAGGCAACAAGACTCAATTCAAATTGATTTGAAATTCAAGGTTCAACTTGATGAAGTATTTGACCACCAGCTACAATAGGGAGTCATCATAAATGTGTCCAGCAAGTTCATTTGCAGGCAAAGATGGATGAAAATAATAGGGATGGAAGACACTGCAAAATATATAGTAAAGTATATTCAAAGGTTCCACACCAATACATTTTATAAATTATTCCTGTTTCTCTTTCAAATGTTAGTGTTATTCTTTTTCTAGAACAATCAAAATGAACATTCTTATCTATTTAAAAGTTAAAATAATAATTGCTTAATTTTATTGGAAAATTGTTGCTTACATAACAATTGAAATGGATTAACAAAATCTTTCAATTGCCACATTAAAACAAATACAAATTTTAAAACAATGAATAACCAGAGGCAGGAACCTCAATTTTATCAAATTTGGCTGGATTTTTATCTATTTACTTCAATAGCAATAGATTATAATATGATAATACTTTATATATAAGGAAACATGTATAGTACTTTATGTTTAAATTTGTTTGTATTTTCTATATCTTTTTTCTATGCATATTGGATAGAAAAATGTGTATTATGTTATTTTAATTATTTTATGTTTTCTAATCATAGTTAATCATAGTTCAATAACATATTTTTTTTAAAAAGAATAGTGAGATTTTGGAATAATCTGTTATATGCAGATTGTCCAACAATTTTTTTAAAAAGCAAATCTGAGAAATATATATGTTATCACTATAATATACATATAATGTACAAGGCCAACTAGAAATACTTAAAAATATACCGTACATAGTCTACTAGCAAGGACACTATCTCAGGCCCACAGAATAAACAAAGAATTTGTCACAGAGACATAACAGCAAGGTTTTTTTTAAAAAAAAACAATAGTGTACCAAATTTAAGTCTCTCTTTTCTCTGCAAACTAGGGTATACAAAACCTTTGCTAGACCAATTCTCAAATACAGCTCATCTGTCTCAAATCCACACTGTATATCGGACATTAACAAAATCGATCAAGTCCAGAGGTATTTCACGAGAAGAGTACTCCACTCCTCTACTCGCAGCAGAATACCTTATGTCACCAGTCTCAAAATTTTGTCCTTGGAAAACCTAGAACTATGCCGCCTATGATCTGACCTAAGCATAGTACACAAAATTATCTGCTATAATGTTCTACCTGTCAATGACTACTTCAGCTTCAACCTCAACAACTACACGAGTACACAATAGATACAAACTGAAGGTAAACTGCTCCAAACTTGATTGCAGAAAATATAACTTCAGCAACAGAGTGGTCAATGCCTGGAATGCACTACCTGACCCTGTTGTTATATCCTCAAACTCCCATAGCTTTAACCTTAAACTGTCTACTGTTGACCTCACCCCATTCCTAAGAGATCAGTAGGGGTGTGCATAAGCGCACGTGCATCCCTAACATCCCTGTCCTACAATCCCCATTGTACCCTTTTCCTGTATTTTTATTTATGTTTATTCTTATTCCTGTTATCTTGTACGAGTGACAAACTAACTAACTAAATAATAATAATCAAATTCAAGAAGAGGAAAACAGGAGAAACAGAACATATTACCCCCGTAGGGTTTGCTTTCTGATATAGTCTATCTAAAGGCCCTGGATTTATGATCAGCACCTGAGGATTCAATTTGAAAGTTCAATCAATTTTTTTTTCCAAACTGAGTTCTTATCTCTTGGAAGTTTCATACCAACAAAGAATATTTTCTTGGAGGAAAATAATATTTTTCAAAGAAAGACAGTTTGGTCTAGTGGTTAACATACCAGGCTAGAAACCAGGTGACTGTGAATTCTAGTTCTGCCATAGCCATGAAAGCCAGCTTGGTAACCTTGGGCCAGTCACTCTCTCTCTCTCTCTCTCTCTCTCTCTCTCTCTCTCTCTCTCTCTCTCTCTCTCTCTCTCTCTCTCTCTCTCTCTCAGCAAACTCATCTCACATGGTTGTTGTGGGAAAAACAGGAGGAGGAAGGGGTGTTGGCTATATGCACTATCTTGAGTTATTTGTAAAAATAATAAAAATTATCTACAAATAATTAACTAAATAAAATATTTAGAGTTTTACATTAATATAATTTTAAAGTAAATTAACTCTTAAAGTACCATTTTACTTCTTTGAATATTTAAGCAAAACATCATTATATCAAATTCATGTCAATTCTCCACAGTCTAGATTACAGAATATATTTCTGAAGCAAATTGTACAGCTTTTCTTCCAAGGTAATTTATTAGTCATGCATGAGATGAATTCCATGCATCTGCCCATATATATAAAAAAATGAAATGTGAGCAATTGTTTTTAAACATAATATATTAGAAAAGGACATAAAGGGACAGTAAAGAAACCATCATTTTAAATATAGACTACTGTCCAATTACTGAAAAACCAGCAAGAATGGCTCTGTGTTAATCTCCTTTGACTTTAATAATGTTTAAACATTTTCTTTCCTTGTAGGTATTCATGCTATAGATATATGGGAAAGCCCTCTCAGGCTCATGGGAATATGGGCCTTATCCAGAGATTGCCAACATTGCAAGAGAGGTAAGATCAACTATAACACTTCCCTATATCAAGATACAAATGCCTTTGGCTGCATTAGCAGTTGGCACAAATTGGAGCCAGACAGTCTGTCTGTTGACTTCTGTGCTGGATTGGGCCATCTCTACTAGAATGTCCCTTAGGAGACAAATACTCAAAGTTCTCAGGAGGCTGAGAAGGAAGCCTGAACTATGTTAAAAGCTATGCCAAAATTTGAAAGTTATATAATGACACCAGAAGAGAATCTAAACTTGTTTAGAGCAACAGAAGCAAAAAGATTTTTTTAGGAAAATTTGATTTTCAAATTGTTTTGTGAGAAATATTAAATAAAGCAATAATCATATTTGATATATTTTGTACCTAAGCAGAAAATGGCACTTTTCATATAAGTTAATATTTCCCTTTTTATTGTACTGATTCTTCCTAAATTTCTTAGCTACAATCTACCTTAAGTTTTGTTGAGTTGTGAATGCATTGGGCTATTTAGAATGTGTTTGGAATCCATCCTTCCTTCCTTTCTTCCTTCCTTCCTTCTTCTTATTAAACATATGTTTTTAGACCGCTGGTTATTTTACTGTAACTTGTTATTAAAAACAGTAGTTACAAAGTGGTTGAGCATTTTCTTAATCAATCACAACATATTTCAATAGTAGTGTTTAGACTGACAGCTAAAGCTAGTAAAATAAAGTAAAGGAAGCTGATTTTAGTCAAAAAGCAGCAAAGCCTTGAAAAGTAACAAGAACAATGGAACAAAGTGTTGCTAAGTATCCAGTTAAAGCAATCCTGCATTTAATGGACTAGGAGTGGGGCAGGGTGTCCATTAAAATCAAATGTATATCATTCATGTGAAGTTATATTACTTGACTTTTATGTAATTAATCTAAATAGTATAATTTGCAATAAAACTTAGTGAATCCTGAAGTAAAGTCTGAATGAAAAAAAATCTGTCAAATCTAGGACTATTAAAACAACATTTTATTTATGTACCAGAAATACTGTTAAATACTATGGGGATGACTTAAGGTCTTTAAGCTTAGCAAATAAATTATTGTACTGCATAATAATTACCTACAACAAAAGCACTAGTATTTTTCTCATACCTTTCCATATTTCTGTGCATAAGATCCTGTAAGAAGTGAATGGAAGACAATGATAGTTTCATCCAAATCCCAAACAAATACACGCTGAAAACAAAAGAATCAACAAATCAATATATAATGATAGCACAAGAACTAGAAGCAGTTATCTAGAAATATGTGTAGCCCCAAACAGTCTTGGTGGGGGGCGGAGGGGCAAGGTTGTTGTGACTCAATACTTCAAATCAAGAAAGACATTGCTTAAAGAAAAGGCAGCTGTGTAGTCCCAGAAAAAGTTGCAGATGCCTTAAGGAGATGCAGACAGGTCATACATAAATACTGGACTATACTCCAAAGCATATTTTTGACTCCAAAGCACTGACCAACCCTCACTGCTTTTTTACATTTGAATTGTCAAGCAAAACAAAGAGATTAAATATACATGCTCCAATTTTCGTTTTGTGTCCCACTTTCAAAGAGCTTTGGTAGGTAGAAATATAAAATAGTAATTTTTATAACAAAACATCTTTATTTATGATAAACTTTTATGATGATATTAACGAGGGCAATTATGTTTTTTAACAAATGATCAAATATACTATTCTGTGAAATCACACATATATATGGTACATACACAAACTCCTTAATGATATCCCATACAGATCTACTTTGTGATTTACCTATTATCTTTTAGCACCAGGAAGAAAAAAGTTTTCTTTCAGTTTTTATTCCAATAAAATATATTTAAACTTTAATTATTGTTTGAAAGGGGAAGAATGTGTCAGGGAATTTATGGACATTCAAAGTGCTTAAAACATTTCAAGCTTGAGATAGAGAGGTTCCAAGTTTAAGGTAGAGCCTGTAGATTCCATGGCTTCTCACACTTCAATTACATTCCAAGAGTAGCCATAATGAGGGAGAAAAGAAAATGTAATCAAGTAGTAACTTTATGAAATCAATTTGTTTTACAAATTCTCTTGTTTAAAAAAATAAAAAATTCTCTTTAAAAATGCTATTCACCCAAAATTAAATACTTACATAGTACTTAATCTAATTTTGAGTGAACAGCATTTTGAATTAATTTGTATTCTTTTATCTCTCTCTGAAGTATGAATTACTTCCTGACCTTCATATTGCTATTAATTTAGAAGAATGTACCTCCAAGTCACTATCAGGAGGAGGAGATGGGTTATTTTTTCTCCCTCTGCCCCTTGATTTTGACCCAGAACTCCTACATGTTCTTTCATCAAGATCTTTGATTGGAGTTGAAGGGCTCTGCACAGGATCAAACTCTCCTGTTAAAAAAAAGATAAATAAACACTGATCAAAGTACAAAGTATTCCTCATTCAATTTTATAGTTTCAATAAGGTACTCCTAAAGCTTTAAATGGACAATTGGAATTACCTGTAAATCCCTAATTATTCAAGAGGAATGAAAATAATCTTCTTACTGAAATTCCTCACCTTCTTTTACTACGAGTATTTGCCAAATTACAAAGATTGAATAAACAAATATAAAGGCAAGTGTTAAGAGGAAATCTGAGGAGTATAATCTTGCTGAATTATCTCTCAGATAATTCTATTTGAGCAGACTATTTTTAAAATTAGAAGCAAAATTAAATCAATCAATTTGTTTTCCATACTATGGGATGTACAGTTTTGTTCCAGGATAGAGGTCCTTTAACACTCTGTCTTTCAAATATTATGCAATACCTACTTCATAAAGGTCAAGCACTAAGTGGAACATGCCCAAATACTTGTTTACCAAAGGAACTCCCATCTCTGAAACTCTAGGAGCAGATGTGAAGGCCACCAATAAATTTTTAGTGTTACGGATATTAATGAAGCATAACACTCTATTTGGCAGAAATATAAAATGTCTACCACTACATAGTAAATGATTTCTATCTATGAGTAACATTGTTTATTAACTTTTATAGTCTAAATCAGTGAAAATGCAGGCAGTTCAGAATTAACACTTTTCTGAAGTGCAGATTGCAGATTAAAATTCCCTGAGTTTGTATACTATTTGATGAGTTCTTCCCCAGGTGGTGCTATCTTCTGCAAGCTTTATACTTTATTAGCAGAAGATCTGGAAACCAGCAGGGTAAAATACATTTGAGTTTATGAGTACCAGCATCTATAAAATAGTTACATGGTGCATTTCTGGATGCAAATCTTTGAGATAATATTGTCAGAAGTTTTTCTCAAAACAGAATGATTGAGGGTGTTAATACTGTCCAGATCTGAAGATATTCCACCTTCCAACTTGAATAGGGTGGCACTTCCATTCAATGGTAATGTACATTTTGGGGATTATTCTGACCCAGCTCCCAAACACAACAAACCCTCTGTAGTTAAACAAATGTTCCCTTTATTAGGAGCTCCAGCAGTCCCGGCAAAGACTCTCACACACAGCAGGTTAACAAATTTGTCCAGTAGGGAGATAGTTGTCTGTTACACCTATTCATCTCTTCCCCCTGACTTTTATCCCAAGAGCTAGGTTGGTGACTACTTCAATGTATTCTACATGAGATTGTGCAATTTCCCCAATAATTTACTAATTCCCACCCTTCTGGCATTTTGAAGGGTCCTCCAAATATGACTTGTCACCTATGCAAGTCTCATCCCTGGGTGAGGATGGTTGATGTAGTTTTCTTATTTTTCATTGTTCGCAAAAACTTACCATATTTTTTGAAGTATAAGACACACCTTTTTTGCTCAAAAGAGGCTGAAAATCTGGGTGCGTCTTTTACATTGAATACAGCATTTTTTGCCTCCCGAAACCCCGCCCCCTTCGCCAAAATGGCTCGCATAGCTTTTAGGAGGCTTTCAGAGAACTCCTGGGGGCTGGGAAGGACAAAAGTGAGCAAACAACGGTCTGTTTTTTGCTCATTTCTACCCTCTCCAGCCCCCAGGAGCACTCTATAAGCCTTCTAAAGGCTATCTATGCCCATTTTTTTTTGACAAAAATGGGTCCATTGTTACAAAAAATGAGCTGTTTTTTGTTTGTTCTTGCCCCCCCCCCCCCCCTGGCCAATCTACAAGCCTCCTAAGGGTTATTCATGCCCTTTTTTGAAAAAAAAACAACAAAACAAGTTCATTTTTGCAAAAAACAGGCCGTTTTTGGGAGGTTTGCAGAGTGCAAAAACTTTTTTTTTTTTTAAATTGTTTCTTCAAAACCTTGGTGCGTCTTATACTCTGAAGAATATGGTAACCCTGAATCTTTATCTTTTGATATCTTTTTGGGGTTAGTCGGACTAAAGGGTTTATTCTTTACTAATGCTTAATGTATTTTTGCTGAATAAGACTGGATGAGATTTGACTCCTTGGATGTCAAATTTACAATAATGAAATTTGTTTTTATGCACTTAGCTACAATCAATGTTCACATGAACCTATACTGTGATTCTAAATGATTGGAACAAAAATCAATGAAAGTTACCTGGTTGGGTAGTAAGAAGAGATTCTTGGAGCTGGTATGTTGATGAGGATGAAGAGGTACCATCTGTGGTGTTATTTGACGTCATATATGCTCCATATGTTGATGCTGAATAATACTGTGGATATTGATTTTGGCTGAAAGCTGCATATGATGGGTAATCCTAGGATGTTACAAACAATATTGTAATGAAGACTAATATTTTTGAAAATGCATCCCTTTTTTACCTAAAAATAGAAATAAGATAACAGTCTTGTCCAAATAAATTACCAAATCAACTTCATAATAGTTTGTGCTTTATAGACAAAAAAAATCATACCTGTTGTGAACTACTGAAGTTTGTAGAATTTGATACTGAATTGTTTGCATAAATAGTGGAGGATGGTGTAAAACTAGAACCTAGAGTTAAAAGAATAATTCCCTATAAGAGGTAAGCAATGCATTATTCAAAATTCGTACAAATAAGAAATGAAATTTTCAGATGAAAATTAAGAATATGTAATTCTGCATTTATCTCATTTCAACTTTTTTAAAGAAAATTTGATATGCTTAACTATAGCTTAGTATAGTATTGTTTGTAAAGAACAGGAAGTTTAAAAATTGAACAAGCTGTCAATAATGTTTGTAATTGCTTCTATATATTCCATATATCAATCTTTCATAAACAGTTTGCTTCACATAAACACTGAAAATAGACATTTATGTATCAGCAAATTTCAAAACTTCTTCTTTCTTGAACCCCAAACTTTCCCTTTCTTTAATCCAGCTGTTGTAAAGTTCTAGGAAAATATATTGATAATGGTTTGGGAGGGACAGGATGTTTAATGTAGTTTCAAGGTTTAAGATAATTTATATTCCATGAAGTGACCATATTTAAGATGGCCATATCTCTTATCAAACAGAATAGTTCATATCTCTCCAACACTCTCAACATAAATAGTTAATCATGGTGAGGACAGGAAAAAGATCTCTTCAAATATTTAACAGGTAAGGCTGAGAAGCTGCTCTCTTGGGTTGTGTAGAATCTCATTTTACTGTTTTTGGAAATCTCTCTCCTCAAAGTTGCTTTAAACCATGGTTTTTTTGAAAATTGTATTGTGTACCAGGCATACCGTTATTAAAAAACCAACAAAGAAAACTCAGGAAAATCTTCTCTAAACTCAGCCTTTGACTACATTTTGTAGTCTTTGTGACATGCAACTTAGACTACTGCAATGCAATTTGCGTAGGGTTGTCCCTGGAAGCTTCAACTGGTATAAAATGTGCTGGCGGGGGCAGCCATTAATGCCAGTGACTCAGCACATGTGAACCCCTGCCCCATGAGTACATTGGTTTTCTTTAATGTTGCTCATGGCATACAACTATCTTTCCCAAGTTATTTCTATCATTCCTGTTTGATTTTGGGCAGGAAGGACATGCTCTGGATACCATCAGCTGTAGAGTGTCAGCTGGCAAGGTGAGAGAAGAGGAGTTTTAGCTTAATTCCCCCTGAAATTAGAGTGGCCTCATCGTTGTTGGCCTTTCATAAGGTTGTGAAGACCTGGTGTTGAACTGGGTGGGTGTGGGTTACAGCTCATCTCCTGGTTGTACGTATGACTGATCACGCCTGGCTGCTCTGTATTTTTACTGCCTATTATACATAAAAATGAGTTTGCAGACTATATAAATTGAGTGAACAAATTTTTAATGTAATGTGCTCATTTTACAGCCTCAATAAACCTCCTGCCATGTTAGGTACCATCTTCAACCACTAAAATGTTGCTTATCCTTGTTAATTCTGATAAAAACAGTGTTGTGTTCTAATGTAGAGACATGTTCATCCTACTCACATTTCTATTCTCAACTACTAAACCAAAATAACAGAGTATCCATCATGATATCATAACAGAAAGTCTGTGCTTTAATGCTTGTGCCATAACACTGTATGTAACAAGTGCTGCTTGTCTTGTGATACACATTTTATCACCTGCCATCCCCTCCCAAATACCTCTGGACCTACAAGTGTTTTATTATTGAAAGTTTTGGGAACTGAATAGAATTTAAATTTAAAAACCTATTATAGCTACTTTTTGTCAGGATACAGCAGTAAATAAATATAAAAGTATCATAAATATTAAAAATATTAATTTTGTGCATGGTATTTCAGACCAAGAAATTAAAAAGGTGCATATAGTATACAGAGATATGGTCAAGATCTCAAAAGCTATTTCATATAGGATTTAGTTACAATTGTTGCCACTATTATTCTCATTATCAATCTTTTCATATTAATAGTATGATTTATTACCATCAATGAATGATATTTTTGATCATTTCTAAAAAAAAATTGTAAATAACTCTTCCATAAATTTTAAATACATTACATGAAATGTGTAAAAATATCAACCAAATTTAACTTTCAGATCGTTATACTTTTTTAAAAAAAGAAATGAAAGACTTGGACAGGTAATAAATTCCATTCGCAATACTTACCAATTATGTAAGAAATGTATGAATTTTAAGGAAATTCAAAAACAATAAGGAATTACTCACCTGGCATTTGGTATGAATATGGTGCTTGGCCTGGTTGTGGTGTGGAGAACCCTGGGCTGTAACTAAGGCATCCAGTCTGCAATGGTGATTGTGTTTGTGAAAGTCCACTTTCTGTCTTGATGCCCGGCAACATTACACCCAAATCTGTGTAAGAAATTTATATTCCACTGATTCTTACCAATGGAGAGGGTAGAGGAAACAAAGAAATTCCATGATGCCAAACATATTCATAAGCAAGTAAAGAACAACTGGAAGTTAAATACCGTAAGCAGGTAAGCTGTAAGGTTGCCCAGTCTGTGAGTAGGCTGTATACACTGCTGGTTGCTGCATTCCTGAATACTGAGTCTGACTGGCATAGGCAGACATTGTCTGAGCTGCTGGCGTAGAAAGAATATGGGGATAGGGCCTAAACAACAGGAAATGGGAGAAAAAAACTATTAGTCACATAAGCTAATACATAGATTGTTGATTCAAGCAATCGTGCCTTAGTCACATCCCAGTGGATTACTGTAACATGTTCTTCATGCGATAGCACTTGAAAAGCACTTAGAAGCTGCAGTTGGCCCAGAATGCACTAGTAGGGACAGCTTTTTGCATTTCTCAATACACCCATATTTATCTGCAAGAAGCCAATGAGCTTCAAAGTGCAATTCAAAATGCTGGTTATTACCTATACAACTATACATGGAATAACAGCCAGATTATTTGGGGTCTGGCTGTCTTCTACCACCCATCAAGTATAGCAATGAGGGCATGATCCAGACCCCTTCTATCAAACAACTGCATCTTATTGAACCCAGGAATCATGATCTATGGCAGTGCATGCCTTGTGGAACAGCATCCCTCAAGAAATCCATACGCCATTGGATTTTCATTAGGCACTGAAGACATGTCTTCTCACTTGTGTTTAGAAAGATTAGGCAAGCTCTACTGTTTTTTATAAATTGGAATTACTGTTTTGACTGTGGGCGTGAGACTAGACCCATGATGGCGAACCTATGGCACGTGTTAAGGTATTTAAAAATTAAATGTAGAAAGAATGGCTATAGTGATGTTAGGGGTGCATTGATTGGGGAATGAATATGGAAATAAGTTTGTATGGAGATGGTGCTGTTCTACTAGCCAAGAAACTGAACGATTTATAGTAAATACTAGCAGAATACAGCAAGGGATACTGTTCTGAAAATTAATGCATCAAAGACTAACATCATTGTTTTTATCTTCCCTGTGCACCGCCCCGAGTCCCTGTGGGGAGAGGGTGCGGTTTATAAGTATTAAAATTATTTATTATTATTATTATTATCAGACAAACATTTGTTTGTCAGGAAAAAATAGATGAATGAAAAATAAATGGTTTAAACTAAATTAAGTAATTTAAGTATAAATTGTAATCTACCGGTATTTTATTATGCAGGTTAATGTATTTCTATCAATAAAATTACCTACAAATGCAATAACGGATTAAAATTGCAATATATAGTACAGACACATTAAAACAATAAAGCACATACAATAATATAACAAAGACCATAAGTCTTTGCAATACAGTCTTTAGATATCAAATGTCCTGGGGAATAGCAATGGTTTTAAGTAGTGTGGAAATGTATGTATGGGTAGTAATGGGATTTACACATTAAACTCAAAATCTTTTAAAACTATCATCCAATGCAAAGATACAAAAAATAAGACTAATAGAGGGCTATGTGTAGCCATAACAAGATTTAGAGATATATACAACATGGTGCCATTCTTGTCACCATATTTCCCCCTAGTCTATGTGCCTCAGATTCAATCAGGAAGATTTAAATCTTCCTCCAAGCATGTGTGCTTTCTTGATAGTCGTAGTAGTTATGATTGGAGTACACAAATCCAGAAAATAATTATCCAGTGTGCATAGCTCAGAATTTAAAACTTTGATTCTTCATATAAATAAATCACCAAAACATTAATGGCATTTAACCTAGCAAGCAATGAGTTTAAAACTGGGCCAAAGTGTAAATCTTCATATAACAATGCATTTTATCCAAACCCAATGCACTTCCTAAATTTAAACCAATTTTTAAATAAAGTAATTGCAGAAACTAATATATAAAAAACATATTAAGATATACAGTCACACTAACTTGGAGGGATATAGCTGCGGTGAGTATTGATGTGATGATCTTGGACTGTAGCCACTACTTGTTATCACTGTAAAATAGAAAGCATTTACAATATTCAATTTATCAGCTATTGAGATTTTTAAAAAGGCTTAAATTTTTTGAATGTTTTAAATAAAATTGGTAGCATTATGTTATTCTTCACAGTTTTTACCTGGAAACAAATAACTAATCTATACAATGTCTAACTTTTTATGATCTTATTTAGTTTGGCAGATGCATTTAAGCAGAACATGGTTTCATAAAGATACAAATAAATACTTTTCAAATACTATTCCTGGACTGGGAGGCCATGCCATATTTGGCTCCTGTTTGGATTATTGAAATGTCTTATACAGCAGTCACACAGCTGCAAAATGTCCAACATGCACAGCTGAGGTGTCCTGCAGTTCACCTGAACACTGCTGGCTTCCAGTTGCTTCCTGGGTGCAATTCAAGGTTTTTAGTTATCATCATTAAAATTCTGTATAGTATATAGCCGGGTTACTTGTGGGCCCATCTCTTCTTCTGTCCCATTCTAATTGATTAATAATGACACCTTGGAGTCATGCCTTCCTGATGTCCTTTCAAACATCCTTCTTCTGGTATAGAATAGAATAATAGAGATGGAAGAGACCTTGAAGGTCTTTTAGTCCAACCCCCTGCTTAGGCAGGAAACCCTACACCACTTCAGACAAATGGATATCTTCTTAAAAGTTTCCAGTGTTGGAGCATTCAGAACTTCTGAAGGCAAGTTCCTCCGATTAATTGCTCTGTCAGGAAATTTATCCTCCGATCTAAGCTGCTTCTCTCCTTGATTAGTTTCTACCCGTTGCTTCTTGTCCTGCCCTCAGGTGCTTTGGAGAATAGTTTGACTTCCTCTTTTTTGTGGCAACCCTTGAGATATCAAAATGCTGCTATCCTTGAGATATCAAAATGCTGCTATCATGTCTATCTTCTTCCTGAGGTTAAAGGGATCCTTTCTTTCTTAGCCTACCAGAAGACTGTGAAGATATATACGAGATATACTATATCCCTATATACGAGACCGTCTCCTGCCCCATACATCCCTTCGTCCGATCCGCTCCCACAGAGAGGGTCTTCTCCGGGTGCCGTCAGCGGGGCAATGCCGGCTGGCGACACCCAGGGGAAGGGCCTTCTCTGTGGCGGGCCCGGCCCTCTGGAACGACCTACCCCCCGACCCAGGGTAAAAGTACCCTTTTACCCTGGGCACAATACCTATCATCCTCATAGTTCAATCCCATCCTAGGCTAATATTTGGCAAAAGAGCCAGGTCTTTATTTTATTATTAAATTTATACCCCGCCCTTCTCCTTGTTAGGACCCAGGGCGGCGCACAGGCATTATTAAAACCACAAAATACAAAATACAAAATCGATTAAAATATATTAAATTATTGGACCCGTGCTAAAAACCCATTTTAAAACCATACCAAATTAATTTTAATTTTAGAAGTCAGAAGTAGGGGCTATCCTACTTTAAAGACTACCATCTTTAAAGCGCTCCATGGCTCGGGACCTAGTTATATGCGAGACCGCCTCCTGCCCCATACATCCCTCAGACCAATCCGCTCCCACAGAGAGGGCCTCCTCAGGGTACCGTCGGCCGGACAATGCCGACTGGCGACGCCCAGGGGAAGAGCCTTCTCTGTGGCGGGGCCAGCCCTTTGGAATGACCTACCCCCTGAATTACGTACCATCACCGACCTCCGCCTCTTCCGCCAACGTCTTAAGACGTATCTATTCCAACAAGCCGGCCTAGGATTTATTTATTTATTTATTTTATTTATTTATTTAAATTTATACCCCGCCCTTCTCCACAGAGGACCCAGGGCGGCGCACAGGAAATTTAAAAAACATACAAAAATACAATAAATATAATTTTAAAAAACTATTAAATAACCCCATCCTGCGCTAAAACCAAATTTTAAAACCCAATTTAAAACTATCTTAAGTCCCCAAGGGAGGTTAGGCTAGGCCGGCTTGTTGAAACAGATATGTCTTAAGACATTGGCGGAAGAGGCGGAGGTCGGTGATGGTACGTAATTCAGGGGGTAGGTCATTCCAAAGGGCTGGCCCCGCCACAGAGAAGGCTCTTCCCCTGGGCGTCGCCAGTCGGCATTGTCCGGCCGACGGTACCCTGAGGAGGCCCTCTCTGTGGGAGCGGATTGGTCTGAGGGATGTATGGGGCAGGAGGCGGTCTCGCATATAACTAGGTCCCGAGCCATGGAGCGCTTTAAAGATGGTAGTCTTTAAAGTAGGATAGCCCCTACTTCTGACTTCTAAAATTAAAATTAATTTGGTATGGTTTTAAAATGGGTTTTTAGCACGGGTCCAATAATTTAATATATTTTAATCGATTTTGTATTTTGTATTTTGTGGTTTTAATAATGCCTGTGCGCCGCCCTGGGTCCTAACAAGGAGAAGGGCGGGGTATAAATTTAATAATAAAATAAAGACCTGGCTCTTTTGCCAAATATTAGCCTAGGATGGGATTGAACTATGAGGATGATAGGTATTGTGCCCAGGGTAAAAGGGTACTTTTGTTTTTTTACTATATAGTTTATGGATTGTTATGACCTGCCTAGAGTCATTCTATAAGTTGGCAGCCGTATCAGTCCTATAAATAAATAAACTTTATCATATGACGCTGTGCTAAGATTACCAATGAAAAGCTTGAATGGAAGACATTTTATGGAAATAAATGTCTGTTATCCAGTTACTCTAGTACAGGGGTCTGCAAAGTTGGCTCTTTGAAGACTGGTGGACTTCAACTCCCAGAATTCCCCAGCCAGCCTGGCTGGCTGGGGAATTCTGGGGGTTGAAGTCCACCAGTCTTCAAAGAGCCAACTTTGCAGACCCCTGCTCTAGTATAAGAATTGGTGCACATAGCATTCCTGACTTCTATGTTCAACTATTCATATGATGCCATGCAGAATGAATTTATTAATATTAACAGAGAACTTAATAATAATAATCTTTATTGTCATTGTACTAAAATTACAATGAAATTGGTTAACTTGCTCATAAGCCAGCATAATATACATTATGTCTTTTAATTATAAATTTTAATGGGTTTTTAATTTATATTTTTAGCACGGGTAGATTTATTTAATTCTATTTTAAGTAATATTTGTATTATTGTATATTGTTTTTAATTATGCCTGTGCACCGCCCCGGGTCCCTGTGGGGAGAGGGTGCGGTTAATAAATCCCAACTTATTATTATTATTATTATTATGGGGTGTAAGCATAACACTCTGTATTTGTAGCAATGAGTTCAGTAAGTATGTGATTTCTGTTACATGTGTTTTCAACTTTTTAAACTGATTTTTGCAGGGCTAAAATAATGGGGCCACAAAATGGAATTGCTTAAGTTTATACAAGTGACTTTTTATTAGTCCAATACAATTTTAATAATTGTCAACGTCATCTATTTTTCACACTGAACTCAGATTCAAAAGCACTTGTGCTGAATGGCACAACACTATATGTTCCAAAGAAAACTAGTTTAAAATAAAGAAAATCAAGCATGGGTATCTACAAGCCCATGTTATTCAAATCAAAATGATAAAATCAGTGTGGGATGATAGACGCTGCTCATTTTGGATCTGTAGCACTGCTTTTTGTCACTGGACAGTATGATATATCTCATTCCCCTGCTAATACTGTTGAAAGGATTCATGGAAATATTTTCACATTTCTTTGGATTTTTGTTAACAGTGTTGTTCTTAGCCTCAACTAGGACAATGGATTCTGGCTTATGTTGACAGTACTTATCTTATTATTTCCATATATAAAAATGCAATATTTAATGAGGTGAGAGTGAAAGCAGTATTAATTTTTCTTTAGAAAGTAATGCATTAATTTAATTTTATACCGAAAACGCACCAGGGTAACTATCAGTTGCATACATGCCCACAGAAAGAGCAGCTGTATTTTTCTGCAGAAGCTGAAATGATGATAATCATATTCTATTAAAATCATTCAAGAATATTGCATATTCTGGACCGATTCCAAAAAATGTCAAGTTTCTCTTTCGTCTAACCATCTGTCTTGGCTATGGCAAATGTGTTCCAAATATATATACCAAAATGTGAACGAAACCTTTCAGAGCCATTCCGTATCAGCCCTCTAACATAGAGTGTCTTTATTAAGCCATCTGCATTTCATTCACTTTTAAAAAGATAAAAGCACTGTATAAAAGGTAGCCCTGAAAAATCCCCTAGTCTAATCAATCATACTTTTACTTCAAAGTAGTTTACTTTTTTCAATATGCAGTCTTTAGCATTTTACAGATAGGTAGCAGTTCCTAATCATTTTGCAAAACACACTTTAGCAGCAACCAAAGAATTATGAAGTAAGTGCCATGTACTTGAAGACCTTTAGTTTCTGGAGCAAAATTCTCTGAATATCACATTTATTTATTTAACCATAATTAGGTTTTTTCCACTTCATGGCATTTCAAGAAACACGGTTAATTTCAAAAGCACTATGTGATAAGATATGAATGGGCTGACAATGAAAGAAATTAAAACTTTTCACTGGGTATATTTTTGTCTCCCTCTTTACAAAGCATCTAAATATCTGTTTAATATATGACTTGAAAATAAACTCTAAATATTGTAGACTTTAAATGCTCTTTTAAGTTTTTTTAAATGTTGAAAATATTTTAAATGGCTTTTGAAGCCCAGAAGAATGATATATAAGGTTTTGTAAGTAGTAGAAAAAGTAATTACATTACAGTATACAATTCTAAGTTTTGTGAAAAGTATGAACTTAAAATGATGGCCACTCACAAAAATTTTAGAACCTAATTAATCTGAGAACAAAGTATAATAAATGTATTGCAACTACATACAGCAAAGCCAAGTTCCCATATTATCCCAAAATTATTTTTGCATTCCTCTATATTTTAAACATTAGAATATTTCTTAGATGAATGAAGTTCTTTTTATGAACTTAAACCAGAAATTCTTCTGCTTCCTTCCTATCTGAGTTACATTTGCAACTTTCAATAATAATAATTTTATACATAATTTTGTTTAATAAAATAAATGATTTTAAATTAAATTATACTATTTCAATTTATTTCCACAATATTTCATATTATTTCATATTGGGGAAATGTAGGGCATAGAAACTGATTTAGTGTATTATAATCTGTGAAACAATAATTGTGGAAAGCTGTCCATAGGCCAAATTACACTTCCCCTAAATTCTTCTGTCATTACTATTACTGTCATTCATTAGATCTAAACTTTAGTAGCAGAAAATCTTGTCATCAGATATATATTGTATCTATAGGCACTTGCTTGAACAAGGTACTAAGAATGGTACAACCTAACTGCCAGCACATTTTCCCATACGTTAGACAATTTACTGTTTATTTTTGCAAAGAATAGTTTGAAAAACTATAGATATAGATCTACCGGCAGTATTATGAGCAAATTATGTGTTTTACCTGACCCAGTAAAATTGTCAAGAGATCCATCTCCACTTGTTGTTGTTGTTGAGTCATTACTGTTCATAGGCTCTGTTTTGACTGCAAGGAGAGACACTGTATAGAAGAATGAGCAGGTGTGAGATTGTGTTTCGATATTTACATATATCATGCCAACTAAAGCAAAAAGTAAGTAAATTTGAGATATGTCAAACAATACACACAGTGAAAAAAAATAGTTAGATTCTTAGAATAACCTTCAGCCATAGAATCATAGCTTTAAAATCATGCACTACTTTTTAAATAAAAAATGCTAACATTTATTCATTTAAACTGAATACTATGTGATTTTTATCAATGGAAACAGCTAGTGGTACTTACACTACATTTCTCAAATATCCATTTAACCAAAAGAGACACGGCTTTCAAGACTATCTCCCCCCCCCTCTTTTCACTTTCAGTTCTTGATCCCACCTCCTTTTGATTTCCAAAATTTGTTCCTCCAGAGTGGCCTATGTCTTAGAGCAGGGATTTTAAACCTGCCTGCTGGCTGAGGAATTCTTGGAGCTGAAGTCCACAAGTCTTAAATTTCCGAAGTTTGGAGACCCCCGTCTTAAGAGTAAGACTAAAATAATTCTAGCCCCAAAGTCTCCACAGAAAACATAATGTGCATATGGTGTTTACCTTTGTGTTTTCACTGAGATTTCAATGAAATATTGAGATTTCATATCAATAATATGGCACACAGTTTCTCTGGAAACCTATATTCATGTTTGTAAAACCATAGATTATAAACTTAAATAACTTGCTTCCATTTTAACTAACTACAGTTAATATCAGAGCCAAGATATTTTTTCCTCTGGTTAAGAAAGATAACTTTAAACCACAGATTATTTATTATGGATTGCTTTTCAAGATGATATTTTAAACTAAAAATAATTTTAGGTTCATAAATATAAATTATCTATATCGTTTTTAATGGCAATTCCAATCTCTATAGGCAGTCCAGAAGAGAAAGGAAGTGATTGTTGGATATAAATAAATTGCCAATTCAATTTCCAGCTTTTATTTAGATAATACTTGTTTAAATAAAATTTTAGCTTAATTTAACATAATTAATTATTTTTCTTTCTCAGAATTATTTTCCTTTCTCGGGAAATCTGAGGAAGGAATTTTTAAACTACCTTTACTATAGATTTTACTGAGGTATATTTGACCATATTTATTTTATTTTATTTATTATTAAATTTATAAGGATATCCAATTCCATGATGGCTCTGGTAGCAATAAAATCATTAATCAAAAAAAGATAAAAATAAAAAAATGACAGTCATGCAGAAGAAGAAAGACCGTTCATTCAACAGAGAGTAGCCATCATCTAGTCTAATCCAAACCCTTGAGGAAAGACCCAGGTTTAAGGATCTTATAAACATGGTCATGGGAAGGCACAATGCCCTCAGATGGAAACTTGGGGGATGGGATAGACACTGTGACAGAGAAACACATTTCTCAGGTTTCATCAGCCTGGCGCATGGCAACTCTGGTCATACCTATGGACAGAAACTATAGAAGATAGAAGGTCTCTTAGATAACCAGGCTAAATTTATAGCTAATCAAAAGAACCTTGAATTGCATCTAGAAATCTACTGATAACTATTGTGTGAAGCAAAGGTGTTACAAGGGCATGACATGGCATATCTATAATTCTGGATAGAGCATTCTAGACCAGGTGAAGCTTTCACATTGTTTTCAGGATCAGCCGCATGTGCAATGCATTTCAGTAGTCTACATGTAAGGTGTTCCTAGCACAATGATTGGCTGTGAGGTAAAGAAAATTATTCTTCTGAAGGGGGACTATATTTCCATTCAGAACTAAAGATAGAACATTCACAGTTCTGGTTAATTCCAGAATCTTGTAGCTTCTCTTAATTTCTCCAAATATCTTTGATATCAGTAGTTAGCAATAAATCAGACCCCCATTAATATTATAACCATTTATGTGTGGTACACAGGGCCATTCTCCTCCATACACAATGGTTTTTTTCCTACCAGAGGCTAAAATTGTGTCTGCTTCTCTTTATTTTAATTTATTTTATAGACTTTATATTGATGTAAAATATAGCAGAAAGTCTGTTGCAACAAAATCTTATAACTTCCATGTACAATATTTATAGAAAGATTTCTAGAAATAGAAGGGGATGCAGCTATTATAAAGCAAATTATCAAATGCTCAACACAATAAATCATCAATCCAACCACACACATGCATTATGCTAGGTATTGCTCATACTTGTTGCAGAAGAAGGAGTGCTGCAACTCAACAACCAGTCTGCAGTGTTTAAAACAGTCATGTTGTCTCCTGAGAATTGAAATAGTATACAGTGTTTCATTGTCTGAATATCTCCTTAATGTAAATTAATATTTTTCAGAATAAAAAAAAATCACCCACTGCCTTAACATCAAGATATTTACTCACATACAGCTTTGATCTCTGTGTTGCTTTTAGGCAAACAAACAGACCTATACTTATTTTCAGTAGTATGTTTTAGATACCATGAAAAATGGCCTGAGTCATTAGCATGTTTTCAGGAGTCACAGTTCTCAAAATACATCTCTTTGACTCATATTGTTGGAAGTGGATACATAAAATAAACAAAACTCAATATATCCAGTATAAGTAATCTTCGAATTATGACAGCAATTAGGACTGAAATTTCGACTGATAAACAATACAGTCCTCAGGAAAAACTTCAGATGAAGTTAAGGTAAGGGATTGCTTCCTCAGCTTCCTCTTGATCTTCCCTCATCCAGCTATCAACGCCCCATTTCTGTCCTTTTGGATGCTCTGCACGGCAGCACTCCTCAATGGCAGTGCCAGGCTGAGGTAAAGGAGCCCTGAGCACCAGGAGCGTCCAGAGAAGTAGTGGGTTCTGGATCCTGGTGCAAATGGTACAGTGCAACGGGGCTGGGCGTCTACCTCATGCATGTGCCCAGCGTGTGCATAAATACATACTGCCCATGGCGCTTCCGTGATCTTCCAGCTGCTCAGCGGAGTGTCACGCGGGCGCCGTATGCTCCTTGCACGAAAGCTCCGATCAGCTCAAATAAAGGTAAGGAGCGCAGGTGGGCGGGTGGACCTTCCAGAGAACTGTACCAGAACTGTACCTGGTGCTCCCAGCAGGCACCGGTATGCCCATACCGGGGCGTACCAGTCGTATCCCACCATTGGTCCAGAGCCTTCAGCAATCTCAGCCACCCATCACCACAGCTACTTCAGAACTTCTAAAGTCTTCCCAAAACATTGTTGAGAATGGGACACATTGTTTGGAGAACAGCAGGAGCAGCGTCAGGAAGGACAGGTCTAGGCAGCAGTTGCTGCATGTGAAGATCAGGTGCACCTCGTCAGCAGCAGAAGGAAAATAGCTAAGAGGAAGCTGGGAATAGGGCTTGAAGCAATGAATATGTAAAAACAAATTTCACCTATTTGAAGTGAAGTAGAAAACTTGGAAAACCTTAATGGGATTATAATACAAAAATCTGAAAACAGGCCCAACGTACAATACAAACAATATGAGAAGTATTAGTGTCATACTGGAAATGAAAGGGAAGAAAAGCTTAGATCTCCAATAGCTACTAGGGTATTAAGATGATCATAGAATATATTTTAAAATTATACAATAAGGCACTATATGATCAACAAACAAACAAAATATATTTATATAGCTCTTATTACCTCATGTTTAATAGATTTAAAAAAAACTTGTGTGTGTATATATGTGTGTGTGTGTGTGTTACATTTTTGAGCTGACAATAAATAAGTCAGGGAGACTAGTATAGATCTATTTCGAAAACTAACACACACACACACACACACACACACACACACACACACACACACACATATATCAAATTGCTCCTGGAAGCACCAAGCCGGAAGCACCAGCCTGAAGATGATGAATGAGACTTCATCAAAACGTCGTGAAGATACTTCCAATTCTATGTGGGAGAAAACCCGAACAACCAAAGACCTACATACAAACACCTGCGAAAACCTCAGAAAACAAAACCCCAGAAAACATATATATAATTGTTTCCACAACACCCTGTTAAGGCCCCAATTAAGGGAGGAAGCATACTGTTTCCTTTTCTGCCTTTTAGCTCATTACCAGAGACCATCTAGACAGAAAGCCATGAATTCCGTTGTGCAATTCTTTTGTATGTGTAAAATGATAAATTGATCATAAAATGATTTATTGATCAGCTCAAAAACGTAACACACACACACACTATATATATATTTCTTTTTTCTTATATATTTTTTAAGAATCTTATTATTGTCCCTCATAGCATTTTCTTGATTTAAACTGAAAGAGGTAGATTTTCACTCACCGCCTGTTCCATTTGTTGTAACAGATGTGTTGCTAAGATTAGATTTCTCCAGTTTAGAACTACCTGGTGCTTCACTGCTTCCCACAAGATTATGAGGACTTGCTAGATCCTGCATTTCCATAGATCTATTAAAGGACAGAAAGAAAAAAGAACACTATCACTGTTATTTGCTTTATAAAAGTGCACAGACTCCTCTGAGATAGCCATACTTCCAGTTGCTCCAGATAGCAGGGGTAGTCAATGTTTTTATACCTACCGCTCACTTCTGTATCTCTATTAGTAGTAAAATTTTCTAACCACTGACCGGTTCTACAGTAATGGTGATTTATAAAGTAGGGAAATCAATTAAATTTAAAAAAGGAAAGTGCTTCAGTATTGACAAAACCTCTACCGCCCACCATGAAAGCTGGAACGCCCATTAGTGGGCGGTAGGGACCAGGTTGACTACCACTGCTTTAAAGTGAAAATTGAAAATGAGCATTTCCTGAAAACTTTACATATGAAAGAAAACACTAGTCTGCAATTTGCCTCATGATTATCATCATCATCATTATCATTGAGAGAGAAACTGGTAGAAAAGGAAAAGACAAGAGGAGATTAGAAACATTTCATTTGAATCATGTTCTATGGGTAGGTGGGTGGAATAAAGAGAGGGGGGAGCATCTGAAAGTTTTGTCAAAGAAACTTCAAATGCCTTTTGAATATCAGTCTGAAATTAAGCATTCTATGATTTAACTGAAGTTAAAGTGGAAATTACAGATAGTAATTGTCACTGCTGATTTCATTCAGAATGTAAATGTAGTATGTGGTGTAGTAATATAGGTATTTTGAATTATTCCAGTAGAGTTGAAGAAAGATCTGAGAAAAACTACATTTTTCAAAAAAATATCAATAGGAAATATTGTTCTCCTGCAACAACAGGCAAAATATAGGGATTTTAATGTAGTATTTTTGAAAAAATAATAATTGGCATTTAATAGCCAAATAAGGGCTTTCATACAACTTGACCAGTCTCAAATCACCATGTATTTGTGGAACAGTATCTGAGATATGGAGCTTAGGTAGGAACAGTGAAACAGTGACATGAATAGCAAAAGACAACAGTATTATGAAAGCAAGTCTCTAACTGGCATGCTAATTGGAGAAAATGACAATTTACTAAAAGTTACTACTTTCCAAAAGTACCGTATTTGCCAGCGTATAAGACGACTGGGCGTATAAGACGACCCCCCATCATTTCCACTCAAAATATAGAGTTTGTTATATACTTGCTGTATAAGACTACCCCCTCTTCCGCATACCTTCCACACACAATGTTTCTGTTGCTCTTTGTCTCCTTCCCTCCCTCCCTCCCTGTCCCTCTCTGTTTCTCCCTCCTTCCCCTCTGTCTCTCTCTCTTTGTATCTGTCAGACGCGCTCTGTGGTGACCGCGAGGCCTTCCTCCTTAAAGTTGCAAAGTTTGCCCACCACTGGTTTAACTGAATGTTGCCTGTCCATTTGATGGACACCATCTGCAGATTTTCTCCCATTCCACTCCAAAAACATGTTGCGAAGGGAAGCATTTGTTGTGCCTTTTGCCCCATTTTATGGCTTTTCGTCCCCTTCACATTCCTCGCTTTTCCACGCATGCCTATCTTTTGCATGTCAACCAGTCGGGGCATCTGAGGTCCATACTCAACTGGAGGGCGCCACGTTGGGGAAGCGCCGGGGCTGCCCCCTCCCTTCTTTCCCTCGCCTCCTTCCGAGCCAAGGATATCTATTCTCCAAGGTGCCACCGTTCCCTTCTCCGCATGGCCCGAGTGCCTGTTCCTTACTGCGATGATCTCAGCAGCTGCCAGCGCGTCGCCCGTTTCGCCCGCTCACGGCTCTTGCCCGTGGCTCTTCTTGCCCGCTGCCCGCCTGGACGCGGCCAGTCAAAAGCCGGGAGGGAGGCGACCCCCTTCCACGGCATGGAAAAGCGGCAACTCTCCGCTTTCGCGCGCCGCCCGTCTCGTCCGCGGAGAGTTGCCGCTTTTCCATGCTGTGGAAGGGGGTCGCCTCCCTCCCGGCTTTTGACTGGACGCGGCCAGGCAGGCAGCGGGCAAGAAGAGCCGTGAGCGGGCGAAACGGGCGGTGCGCAAAAGCGGAGAGTTGCCGCTTTTCCATGCCATGGAAGGGGGTCGCCTCCCTCCCGGCTTTTGACTGGACGCGGCCAGGCAGGCAGCGGGCAAGAAGAGCCGTGAGCGGACGAGATGGGCGGCGCGCAAAAGCGGAGAGTTGCCGCTTTTCCATGCCGTGGAAGGGGGTCGCCTCCCTCCCGGCTTTTGACTGGACGCGGCCAGGCAGGCAGCGGGCAAGAAGAGCCGTGAGCGGACGAGATGGGCGGCGCGCAAAAGCGGAGAGTTGCCGCTTTTCCATGCCGTGGAAGGGTGTCGCCTCCCTCCCGGCTTTTGACTGGACGCGGCCAGGCAGGCAGCGGGCAAGAAGAGCCGTGAGCGGACAAGATGGGCGGCGCGCAAAAGCGGAGAGTTGCCGCTTTTCCATGCCGTGGAAGGGGGTCGCCTCCCTCCCGGCTTTTGACTGGACGCGGCCAGGCAGGCAGCGGGCAAGAAGAGCCGTGAGCGGGCGAAACGGGCGGCGCGCAAAAGCGGAGAGTTGCCGCTTTTCCATGCCGTGGAAGGGGGTCGCCTCCCTCCCGGCTTGCCGCGTCCAGGCGGGCAGCGGGCAAGAAGAGCCGCGGGCAAGAGCCGTGAGCGGGCGAGACGGCGGCGCGCTGGCAGCTGCTGAAATCATCGCAGTAAGGAACAGGCGCTCGGGCCAGGCGGAGAAGGGAACGGCGGCACCATGGAGAATAAATATCCTTGGCTCGGAAGAAGGCGAGGGAAAGAAGGGAGGGGGCAGCCCCGGGGCTGGGGGGGGTGCTTCCCCAACGCGGCACCCTCCAGTTGAGTATGGACCTCAGATGCCCCGACTGGTTAACGTGCAAAAGATAGGCATGCGTGGAAAAGCGGCCAGTCTCCGCGCGGCTCTGGACGGCATCTGGGGACCTCGCGGATGACCCGGCATATAAGACGACCCCCCCACTTGGAGGCATGTTTTTCGGGGCCAAAAAGTCGTCTTATACGCCGGCACATACGGTATTTGCTGAAGGTAGAAAATTCATGTGGTGGAAATTAAACACCAAGTACATTCTGGAATAGTGGAAAATTTTTGCAAATGAAAACTTCCTACAGTTTGTCATAATAGCAATAATTACACTGTATGTAGTGATAAAAATAAAAGATCCAAACACATAAATTTGTACAATGGGAAAGACAGTAACTTTTTAAAGAGATCATGCATCTTGGAAATATGTGGCTGATTCAGACAACAAAACTAAGCTTATGGTTTCATTGCATAGCAAAGTGACTATACATTTGTAACAAAAAATATACTATGAATGTTTGTCTCAGAAGGAAACAGAATTCTTATCCCATCTAATATTTATACATTTTCTATGACTTCACTTTTTTTAAAAAAATAATTTTCTCAAAGCCTTGCTTTATGAGGTAAGAAAGCTACAGTGGGCTTTTACAATAACATTTATATTTATGTATAGTATATTTATAATACTAGTCCCCCTGTTCCTCCATTCCCAGTTTTCATTCCTGGCATTCTCAAATACAATTGTCAAATATTCCTGTCTAAAAAGTAGACATTTGCTGCCGATCAATATAATTAGCTATGATTAGACTAATGATTTGATTGTTTATAAGGAAACTATGTTCTATGTTTTGAAAAAAAGGGTAAAAGATGGCAAGTCATATAGCTTCAATGAGTGGAAAAACAGTGATTACAGTCCTGATCCATTTTAAGAAAGCCTCAGAGACTTCCATCAAATTCAATATTTATTTGGTAATTCATGTTAATATTTTATAATTAGTACTATTCACACTTCTATGTCTTGAATAAATATATGCATATATATTTGTTTGTATCCTGCCTTTATTATTTTTGCAAGTAACTCAAGACAGTAAACACGTCCACCTTCTTCCCCTATTTTTCCACAAGAACCACCTTATGAGGTGGGTTGGGCTGAGAATGAATTGGCCCAGAGTCACCCAGCTGGCTTTTATGGCTAAGATATTAATTTGATACAGATTGAAATATAGAAAAATATTTGGTACAAGCAAGATAAGAAATTTTTCCAAGCATGCAATTTTTTTAATGATTTACTTGTGTTTGTATGTGTGCAGAAAGCAGGAAACCTGAACCTCAGTCAGTTAGTCCCATTAAAAAGGTGGCATGATACTTCAATGAACACTGAAAATGTCTCAAAATAATGGGAATTTGAAGGGTGACTTTTTCTCCTAAGTAGTTAGTGTGTAAACTTGGAATTCTTACTCATTTCCATGATATCCTCTTTCTGAACATGATGTTGTATGACAGACCGTATCCTCCGAATCATAGCACCAATATTAATGTAGTGTACAGAGAAGATGACCTGCCTCCAGCTGTGCAATTCACTGTTTAAGGTTATCTGACACAATGCATACAATTCCCTTTAATTTTTTTTAACTTGTTCAAAAGTGCAGTCAAACCTGTTTCAAGGTTTGATTATATCTAACAATACAACACTAGGGGAAAAATTGCCTTATTTTGTTTTTCATTTGGGGCAAAACTCCAAAAGGCTTTATCATGAATCAAGATATTCAAGACATGCATCCTGAACTTCAAATTCTTTCATACAATCATTCTAGAGGCCCTCCAACTCCACAACGTAGCTTCCAACATTAAAAGCAAGGAAAACAATAAAGCAATGAGAATGAAAAGAAGAATGTTTAATTGATTAAAATCCCAGAGGACTTGAGCCCAATCTGCTGTAGAGAGAGTAGTCAGATTCTGACAACTTTTTGAAAATCCATATAGATCTCCTGGGATATATAGCTGCAGAGAGCAGGAATATTCTGCATCTTACAGTCTTTATGAGAAGATAATTCATACCTTAACACAGGGGTCCCCAATCTGTGGGCTGCAGACCACTAATGGGCCATGAGGGGTTTGCAACTGGGTCATGGAAAATGGCTGGCGAGTGTGCATGCATCTTCAATTGCATGAGCAATGGGCAAGTGCGCACATTCCATTTAAGTGAGTGAGGTGTATGTGCACGCCGCTTGCACAAATGGAGCTGCACACTCACACAGAACCATCCCTTCTCCCCCTCGCTGGGGAAGCAAATCCAGAAACATTGGCAAAACTCTGCCTTAACATCTGAGAATTTGATGTACTGAGATTCATGGTGAAATTTACCGTATTTTTTAGAGTATAAGACGCACCTTTTTTCCCTCTAAAAAGAGGCTGAAAACCTGGGTGCGTCTTATACATCGAATACAGAATTTTTTTGCCTCATGGAACCCCGCCCCCTTCACCAAACTGGCTGTGCCTAGCCTTATGGTGGCTTTCAGAGAGCTCCTGAGGGCTGGGAGGGCAGAAATGAGCCTAAATCGGGCTGGTTTTTTGTCGTCCCCCCCCAGGCCCCAGCAGCACTCTATAAGCCTCCATAGGGCTATGCATGCAATTTATTTGACACAAAAATGGCCTGTTTTTGCAATAAATGGGCCATTTTTTTTGCTCATTTTTAAAAAAACCCCGGGAGCACTCTGCAAGCCCCCCCAAGGCTAGTCATGCTTTTTATTTGAAAAAAAAATGGCCCCATTTGAGCGGAGAAATGGACCATTTGGGGGTTTGCAGAGTGTAAAAACACTCTCTAAGCCCTTTAATTGTTTCTGTGCCAGCAGAAACAAAGTCTTAAGATTTGTCAGCGATTTCCTTCGCCAGGACATGGATAAATACACCTGGAAACATCAACCTACCTACCTACTCTCTCTCCCTACCACTGTATTTCTCTCTCTCTCTCTCTCTCTCTCTCTCTCTCTCTCTCTCTCTCTCTCTCTCTCCTTCTACCTACCTACACACACACTCTCTCTCTCTCTTCCTACCTTACTGTATTTCTCTCCCCCCCCTTTACCTACCTACCTACACACACACAGTCTCCCTACCTACCTACTGTATTTCTCTCTATTTCTCTCTATCCTTCTACCTACCTACCTACCTACCTACCTACACACATTCTCCCTCCCTCCTGTATTTCTCTCTATCTCTATCCCTTTCTCTACCTACCTACTTTCTCTACCTACCTACTGTATTTCGCTCTATTTCTCTCTCTCTCTGTCCCTTTATCTACCTACCTACTTTTTTTTGTAATTTATCTCTTCAAAACCTTGGTGCATCTTATATCAGGTGCATCTTATACTCTGAAAAATACGGTACATAGACCCTCTTTGGAAAGGGTAATTCTGGTTAAATTTTACACAAATGTTTGTGCTAAAAGAAAGAATTTCATAGGAAATGATTGATTGCCTAAATAATAAAACTGCTTTTTAAAATTTAGTTTTATCTTCTGCATTTAGTTTTCTTATATTGCTCAATGCTGCTTATATTAATATTAAAATAAGATGAGTACAGATGAAATATTAGCTTATATTTCTAGGAGCACTACATAGTTCATAGTCAGTAAAGTATTTCAATTCACATAAGGAGTTGTCTCCATCTACTTCCAATTCTACCCCAAATTTAAGTTATTTTGTGCAACATGTCACATTATTCCATTTTCAGAAGATAATTAAAATGGTATATTTCATGATGCTTCATTAAAATGATTAAAAACAGTATTAATAATATATGTGCTAAATTTACCAACAGTAGTACAAAATCACAGTAAAATGAAACATTTTGTACCAAAACCACAATACAAATAATGTTTTCTCCTTAAGTTCCCTTTAACTTAGTAAAAAAACCTTGACCCTGAATTACTGAGAGGAAAATCTATAATTTATGTCAATTAATCAGTAAAACACCAAACAACAATAACTACAATTTTAGGAACAAATATACAGGAAGTCCTTGACTTATGATGAAAAATGTTGTCCAAAATTTCTGTTGCTAATTGTGACAGTTGTTAAGTGAGTTTTGCCCCATTTTATGACTTTTCTTGCCACAGTTGTTGCGTGAATCACTGCCGTTGCTTAATTGTTAACATGGTTATTAAGTGAATTTGGCTTCCCTATTGACTTTGTCAGAAAAATTGCAAAAGGGGATCCCATCACCCTGGGACTCTGCAAGCATCATAAATAAGAATCAGCCACCAAGCATCTGAATTTTGATCAGGTGACCATGGGGATACTGCAATAATCATAAGTGTGGAAAACGTCCATAAGTCAATTTTTTTCACTGCCATTGTAACTTCAAATGGTCACTAAATGAACTGTTGTAAGCCGAGTACCAGTAATTTATTTTTATCAGTCTCTTGTTAATGTTAAATTTCAGCTCTGTTAAATCGATCTAACAAAACTCTTTAAGTGTAGAGGCAAAAGAAACATCTCAGGAAAAAATACCTCAGAATTCATACTTTTTGGCTCACTGCCTTTGTCAGTATTGTAAATGTGAATAGAGTCAGCTAAGCCCCCCTTCTCCACCTATCTAGATTCCATTATAGATGCTTGCACTTTCTAATATACCTCTTCAAAACTTATAACTTAATTGTGACCTGCAACAACCTCATTATTCTAGTTCTGGGCCTCTTTTGAGCAGCAGACATGAAACCTCCAAGGACTGCACTGCGACCACCATACTCACTTTCACTTCTAACCAAATCCAGATTTCGCCTTTGAAAACTTAAGGTAGAGAGCTGATTATGGAAAAGCAAATCCATTTCTTCTGAAAAAGCTGGGTACAGTTACGGCTCTTTGGGAATTCATCTTATATTTAGTCACTTTCAATACTTTTTTTCGCAAAAATACAGCATGGAGAATACTGAAATACATCAATTATATTGTAAAATCTGATCATAATAAGAAAAATAGTTGGGTGCATACTTAAAATATATAGAAGCCTGTTGGGTGTTGTATGACATATCTCAAGAGAGAATGTATGAAACTCATAAAGAATCTTATCTATTGAAGAAGGAATGTGGGGTCAAAAATTAATGAAATGGGGGGCTGGGAAATAACCCTTTGGGATGCTCGCTTTGTGCAAACATCCCATCTGTGGTTCAATCACATAAAAGGCTTGTGGGCAAATCCAAATACATTAAGAGAAGTGCTCGAGGAATCTGCCAAAGAAGCCAGATGCACTGATTGCAGAATTTCTTCTTAAACTGTCATCTGAATCTCCTAACTGCCATCCAAAATATGGGCAATATGAAAAATTGTGACCTATAAGGCGAGATGCAATGAGTACTACTTAAGTCTAAATGACCATCTGTATCCAGGAATGGATTGTTTAAAAGTATAATGTGAAAGGTAGTGAAGCTATGTAGGCTAATGATAGCGTTATTTATAAACTGTCCCTTATACTACTAAATTACTATTAAAACAGGATTTCCTGTGCCCCTAGTTAGGCAGAGTCCATGTTTCTTTTATGTTTTCTTCTTTAAAACTCCCTCAACACTTAATTTTTCTTTATCATTGTTTCAGGGGTGGGTTCCGGCAGTCACTACTGCTGGTTCACTTGTGGGTGCTTCGTGTGCGCTTTAATGCAATAAAAATTGTTCTGCGCATGCGCAGAAGCAAAAGATGATGGTACTATAGGCACCATCCAGAAAACTGTTTCAGAGGTGTGGCAGGCCTGCAACTGGCAGCAACCCAGGCTGCCAAACCACTACCAGTTCAGCTGAACCAACCAAAGTGGTAGAAACCCTCCACTGCACTCTTTGCATACTGCATCATAATTTTTTTTAAAAATAAAATTATCTACCTGGAAAAAAAAACATCTATAGGCTATTCAGGCCTGCTCTGACTATCACCTTTGTTGTAGTTCCATCCGTTCTTGAAGGTTACTGCTGCAGATGGCACATACCGTACATACAAATTTGATCTCACATATTTTTTGAAGCAAAGTGACAATTTAATTTGAAGGTTGTCTTAAGTTTTAACAAATCTGGGACAACCAAAACGGCTTCAAAACACACAAATTTGGCTGTATCACCATTGCATGCTGTGTTCTCAGATGTGGAAGTTGGACCTGTGATTTTGAATGATTCCCTAATTTTTACCACCCCCTTCTGGCTGTAGAACATTTCTACAATATTCTCAAAAATCTTGCCCAACACCAAACTTTGGAAACATTAGTACTCTTTTTATTCTGCTTCTTCAATGTCCAACCTTCACTTTCATAGTGTCAGGGGAAAAAATTGTTAGTGCCTGCCCAATAGTGAGCTTTGTAGATATCGACCTGTCCAGTATCTCAATATTTTTTCCAAGGCCTTCACTGCCACCCTAAGCACTTCTAGACTGTGATATATTTCTTGACTGCTGATTTCTTTATAATGGATCCTAAAAGGCAGAAGTTACCTCCATATTGTTAAAGTTGTGGTTGAATAAGTTGACATTAGTCTGATCTTTATATTTAATTTTACTCCAATTTTTTCCCTGTGCTCCTTGATTTTGAAGACTAGAGCTTGCAGATCATTAATATTTTCAGATATCTACAAACACATAAACCCATACACATCATTCTCTGACTTAAAGGTTCATGCACATCAGTTCCATTAATGAATTAACCTGCCTATATAAATAAAAGTAGCTGGCAGGTTCAACTTAACCAGCAGAATTCCTATCTACTTCTCTGATGGTGTTTTAGTTCTAAAATTATGTTATAATCCATTTCAATCAATAGCATTCAGATGTTCCTAAAAATAAAATCCTATTGTTCCAGAACATAGTAGTATGACTATTAGAGACAAGCAAGGATAGGCACAAAATAGGACATACTTGTCAAGTGCAGAGAAATCAGGAAATCCAGGCAGTTGAAATGAATATAAAGGTTTATTGCAAGCTTAAACACTCTGCAATAATCTAAACTACTAATGGTCAAAGCAAATTAGTGGTAGGTAAGTGTCAATGGAATTCAAGGTGGGCTGGAGTTAGATCCCTTGTGGATGCGAGGGAGACTCAAGACGTATGACATATTTGATCGACCTCCTCCCTTAGATTCAGTCTGGTCATCTCCTGCATACTTTTTGTCTTGAGCTCAGAATAAAACCTGACACATTTTGACTACTTCAGCCATTGTGATGATTCTGCTTAATCTTACAACACTGACTTCTTCCCCTTTTAATCAGAGATATCAGCAAAGAACACCACAGTTCCTTTTGCTGAACTATTTCTTAGATGGTAGGTTACAAAAAGAAATAAATTCAAATTCGTTCCTTGTTCTTAATGTAGCAAGTAAGTAGATATCAAAAAGGCCAAGAAAATGTTTAAAAAAGAAAAAGAAAGAAAAAAGGATAATTTAATGTGCAAAAAAAAAAATTAGGATCTTAAAGCGATTGGCTTTTATCTTTCTTCTGTACTTTAAGTTGCTGAACTGCACAGAGGGCTTAATTAAAATGAAATGATCTTCGTTTATTCTCTCAGTTGAGAAGAAAATATGTTTCCTCCATAGGCAAGAGTAAAACTGATTTTAAAATCATTCCCTTGGCTAAATTCTCCAGAATTTTAGTGATAGAGAGCCTATACTATCAATTAAAACTCCATCTATTCTTTTTGCTCTGGAATTACAAAAATAGAGTAATGTTAAAGACATTTGCCCTTTCTTCAATTGCCTTATAAAAGGGCAGCCAGTTTGCAAGTTCAGAGAAAGAGCATGAGAAAGAAATTGAAGAAATCTCTGACATAAGAAGCTGAAAGATAATTGGATTTTAAACTGAAAGTAATCCAGTTGCTGAAATTTCTGTAACCTAATCTTGCTTTCACAGTACAGCTGGCTGCCAAGAGTCAACTATTCTTTTAAAGGCGTTGTGGAAGGAGAGCTGTGCTACTCTATGCTAGCCAAAGAAATAACCTGGTATCAGCTTTTAAAGATTAACAGATTTTATATAAGGCATAAGCTTTCTTACTCTTGGGCCAATGCAGAAGAACACATTTACCCCTTGTTTGATAAACAGTCTTCTGAAGGTATAGATGACTTCTAAAGAAGTTATCCCCACTGATCTTTAATGGTCAGACAAATTTATAACATCGCAGCTTTAACTCTAGCCCTGATGAAGTTACCTAATTTAGGTAATGAAATGTTTGTAAGAAAACAACCAAGCTCAGACAACACCAAGGACCCCTACTGACAGTTTAATGTTTAAATATAACAGTGCAAATGATAAAACCTTAGAATAAGAACAAGAGTTAATAACTGCATTGAGATAGTAAACTTGAGAGAGCATATGTTGCTACAAATCTAAAATGCATGCTTCTTAAATTTTCTCATAACAGCAATTAGGCATTTTATTGAAAAGTCCCAGCTTAAGTTCTAAATCTTTGAATTTGAAAACAACAAATTAATTGTTGAGTTCTTGAGATTGTGGGTGTGTGTGCATGTGTGTGTGAGAAAATAAAAATAAAGCTCCATTTAGGAACTCTCCTAGTAATGGACTTAGTAATTTCAATAATACACAATATCTATAAAAATGATATTTAGCATACTCAAACTGGTTTTAAAAGAAACAAAAAGCAAATAGAAAGAATGAACTACTGCAGTATATTAGTTATTCTGCTACTGTCCTCATATTCAGTAACAGAAGCTTAATTCATTTGATTAATTAGAGATACATTTCATTTATTTATTAACACTGTGTCTTTCCTCCAGAAACTCAAGAAGATATATAATACATACTGGTAATACCTTATTCATTTTCTTCACAATAACCTCAAGTCATTCAGTAGCCTTACCATCATGTGAAAATGTGAAGTACTCCCCAATGATTTTTTTAAATTTTTTAATATTTCAACATTTTATTTTTATTTAAACAATGCACATCTTTTACATTTTGTAGTCCATTTATATGAACATAAATGAATATGGAAAAGGTTAAGCACTACATTTATCACTGTCTCAAATACCTAAAATTAGAATCAGGTGTACCAGATAAGGTATAAATGATTAGAACATCATTAAAGAGAATCTGGAAGGAAGTTCTTTAATTTAAACTTCAGACAGTTACTTTGATTTGCTCTTTATTGTTGAACTTTGTGGTATTGCATGCGTAGATTGGAAGATCTCTCTAAAACCTTCAGAAAGGTTACAGATGCATATAGGTCTCAGAAGGGATTTAAAAAGATCACCAAACAATTGGACATCAACCATACCACTGTCCAGAAGATCATTTATAAGATGAGACGATTTCAAACAACTATCAACCTGCCCAGGCCGGAACAACGCAGCAAGTTCAGAACAGAATGCAAGATGCTGAAAGAAATTACAAAGAACCCCAGAATTTCATCACTTGACCTACACGTAGCATTTGCTATTACTTATGTCAAAGTACATGAGTCTGCCATTAGAAAAAAGCTGCACAAATTAGATCTCTAAGGCAGCGTACCAATAATAAACTTTTGCTGTCCAGAAAGAACATCAAGGCAAGACTAACATTTGCTCAGGTACACCCAGGAAAAGATAGGAGTTCTGGAACATTGTGCTCTGGATAGACACAGCAAAAATAGGGTTATATGGCTAGAGTATCAGAAAAACTGTTTGGCAAAAAATGAAGACAAAATTTCATCAAAGAACTTGATACCAACTGCAAATCAGGTGATGGAAATGTTAAGATTTGAGGCTGCTTTATTGCATCAAGGCTTGGGCAGCTAACCATCACAGAATTCACTATGAATTCTTAATTGATCTGGATTATAAACTGAGAAGACTGAAGTTTAACTGGAAGTGTAGCTTGTAACATTTCAGTAAATCCATCAAGATATGGCTGGGGAAAAAATGGAGGGTTCTGAGATGGTCAAATCAAAGCCTGGATATAAATCCCAACTTGACATAGGCTGTGTGTGCAAGAAACATCACACATCTGAAAAAAATATTCCATATGTCAGAAAATATTATTTCAACTAGTGTCAGAGATTGGTAGATAATTAGAAAAAAAAGAATGCCTACAGGATGTTATATCTGTCAAAGGAGGCAATACCAGGAATTAGAATTAAGGGTATATTACTTTTTCCACAGAAGGAAATGGCATATCTGTTAATTTTTGATGAATAAATAACTAAAAGCAATCTTTTGGAGGTTTTCTGTTCAATTACATCACTTTTATGCTGTTAAAATAAAAACAACATATTGATTATATCTATTTTTTTTTAAAGGGAAAAAAGCTTTATATAGGATGTATATTTCACATGACTGTGGATGGGTAAGAATGGACTTGGACTTTGCTGTCCTAAGACTTCATCTAATAATTTAACATTACATTTTAACATTTTAGTGAATCAAGCTAATTCGAGTTGTAGTATAAATGAAAACAATGTGCAATAAGGAAAAGCAGAAGATGTAACTCTTCTAGGTGAAGCCCACTGATTTTGGCAAAACAACAAATATATAGTAAGAACTGGAGTTACTAAAAATAAAAATATATAAATTGCAGTAACACACATACCCCCCCCCCCTGAGTATTATATAACAGAACCAAGCACAATGCAAAATGAGACTGGATGGACCTGCATTTCTTTGTAAGAAGACTAGTTATCATAGTCATTTGTCAATATATTTCAGGAATAATCTTTCCCTTTTAGTAAGCCATATATAATATTAAAATATTATGGCTAGATATGCTCAGTTTATTGTAAAGGTAGCTTTTCTTATAGGTTTACCTGACAGTTATGAAAAATAGTTTAAATGGAATAAGCTATAATGATACTTTTTCTAGCACAGCATGATTATGAGATCATACATCAATGAAGTCTCAGCCAAT